>OX451209.1:3723778-4323778 GCA_949628255.1 Macrophya alboannulata | reverse complement strand
AATTTTGCTCCGTACGCACTGGGGTACCTTCATTCGTGATTATTAACTTTTCGTTTTAGTTTTTTTTTTCTATTTACAGTTAAATTTAATAATGTATAAAGCCATTAAAATGAAGGTATTAATACTAGTAAATAATGACTATAAATTTGTCGTATTACAATTAAACGCCATTATTTTTACATAAAGCAATTCACAACGATTTCTCACAGGTATAAGGTATAATATATATACATATATATAATATATATATATTAGATACGGTTATTGCTAAAAAAAAAAAAAATCGCATCAATGTCATTTTGAGCACTAAAGCTGAATGAAACGAGGTGTATATAAATATATATATTAATATACATATATACTCTGGGAATTTTTTTCACTCTTAATAAACAGTAAAAAACGGAAAAGAAAAAAGAAAAAATAAAATAAATATAAAAAATAATCTAATTCGTTAGGCGTGGAGTTAAATGTGATCTTCTTTTATTAGCATGTATAAGAATAATATATTTCTTTCTTTTTTTTTTTTTTTGTTTTTTCTTTTCTTTTTTTGTTTTCAAGTGGATAATACGACAAATAAAATTTTTAAACAATGCTGATCATGTGCGGTAACTGTACAAAACTATGTATATGTACATGTATATTCGTATATTATTATGAGGCAGAGACAAAACCTCGGACAACATATTATGTATTTAAATTCGTCTAATAAATCGAATCTTTAACTAACTTGTGCTTATGTATCACCCAAAAACACTTGAGACTGCTTAAATAGGAAAATCATCTTCACTTGGTCGCTTACATAATATATGTATACATATAGGCATATAGTATATATAATATGCACTTAGTAAGTACGTTTAACGAAGTACAGTGTTGGTCTTAAGTGTGATTGTATTCCGAGGATATTTTTTGTGCAATAAATTCGATATTGCAATTAGGTTTTGTACAGTTTTATTCATTATTATTGGTATTTTTCATTTATTCAATTTTGAATTTAATACTTTTAGTTTGTTCGAGAATAATTTATCAAATAGAGTATGCCATACTCGTCAGATGTGTTTCATACAGTTAAATGTATAGAGAGTGAGTTGGAGTTGTTGTTACTGTTTTTTTTTTTTAGTTGTAAATTTTCTATTCATCTTTTGGCATTTCAAATTGACAAAGCACCATATATACAATTCATGAACGAATCTTAACTAGGAAATAAATACACATTAAATTCATCTCACACCAGTCTGACTATGAATGGTAAATATTCAAAATGGAACTACACTGGATTATGGTTTAAAGACAACCTTGCGACACAATATGTCTATATTAAAAATTAGTTATTAATAATACCAAAGATCAAAATTGTTTGCGGCCAGTTGCTTGCCACACTGTCTGCGATGAAGAGTAAAAAAGAAAAACAAAAAAAAAATTACAAACCAATGAATAAATATAAATTGATGAAATTCAATATGAAACGCATTGCGAAATCTAAACAAGATAAACCAACAAAGTTTTATTTCCGTGTTATTGATCTACATGTGTACAAAAATTAACGTACGCCTTTAAATGCCAATTTCAAAGATAATGGTAAATTAAAAGGCGATTATGATTAATAATGTCTCATGACATGAGCGTTTTACATCATTGAGCTAAGAAAAGATTTAAAAATGGGTTTTGAACACAATGGTAAAAATTCAGAAAAATTTGATGATTTGAGACAGTAAAAACGAGCAAGAAACAATCTGCGTATAATTATATTGAGCGTCAAAAAACCAGGATATGATTTGGAACTTGAAAAAAAAAAAAAAACTAAATATATTACAGGAACAAAATTTTCAAGGAATGATTTCTCCTCGGTTTGAAAGTATATATATTTCTTTTTTGTTTCTTATTAATCATTCCTCAAAAAGACCAGCGGAACAGCCAGCTGCGATGGATAGTTATTCTATAATTAATTTACAAATAAAATTTAAAAAAAAATTGAATTTTGGTTCAAACGATTACTAAAAATAAGTGTACAAAAAAAAGATGATATAAAAAAAAAACAGAAAAAAAAATTCAGCCTCCTCACTGGTTGGTGATCGTTTATTAATTTGTGCAGTAAATCAATAGCTTTTGGAATATCATTCATATATACATATACAATAGTTGAAGGTATTTGTAGCCTGTTTTTTTTTTCTTCCTTTCATTCTCTAATTTTTTCCAACAATACTTGCCATATCTGTGTAATTGAATTGCTTTAACTGTATTAAGTTCTAATATTAGATCATCCAATATGACGATATTGAAACAAGAAGAATTATTAGCCAAATACACAAAAATTATACAAATTTGGCAAATATTAATACGACTTATCCAGTTTATACCTATATTTTACAATTGATACCTAAACTAGTACCTATTATAGGTAATACAGTTTTCTTATATCTCATTGCACCGTATTGAGCATACCATGAGCATGCAAATAATATGCAATATTGGCAATATTTGATAAAAGCTATGTGTTACGTGTAATACATACATATATATAAGATGTATATATGTATTTAAAATAAAAGTAAAATGTTAACTAATATTTTTCTTTAGCCTTAACTTCCTCAGCCACACCACCCCACTTTAGCTTATAAACTCTCGATCTCCACTGTATCAACGGGTCCAGTACTGCCTGAGCAAATAAATAGGGCCTGGTAATCTCGCTGAGTAACCAACCGCATACAAATTCCAATTTATTGAAAGGCAATGGTCCATTTTGCACAACACAAAGTAACGTCCAATCAAGCATAAACCACAATAGTATATGAACTAAATAAAACACAAGATAATCCCATTCAAACAACAAACTTGCAGCCCACGAGGCGCAAGCTCCGAGCAATAAACATTCACTCAATGGTTCTAAAACGATCATTAATGGAAGCATGGCGACCCTTAATTTTGCCCATCGTCTTAGTCTCGCCTGAAAAGAACTGAGCTTACAATGTCCACTGTTTTGAAGTGCAGGCTGCGATGAGACAGTTATTCTCCATCCTCTGTCGGTCAATGATTTAGCGTAGAAAAAATCTTCTGCTAAATATATACCGAAGGCTTTGAGACCGCCGACTTCGTCGAGCGGTGCTTTTCGGAGTAAAGCTGACATCCCTGTGTGGCAATTTATTCGTAATAAATCAGCAGCCAGATACATTCTTGACTGTACAGTACCGAAGAATATCTTTTCATAAGCAGCCGCAAAACCTTCTCTGTCGCATGTGAACGGCATTTGATGTACAAGGGCAACTTTTTCAGTCATAAAACTTGACATATCTAAGAGTGTGTCTTCCCTCATTTTAATACCACTATCACTTATCATGACAAATTCATGCTTTGCTGATTCGTAAGCTAAGTGCATGTTGTTTATTTTTGGATTAACACCGACAGTACAACCACCGATAAACAATTTCGCGTCAATTGTGGGATATTTTTCCATCAATTTTCTGACCAGCATTAAGACTGGGTCGGATTCCTCCTCAACGCAGAACAACAATTCGTAGACCGGGTAATCCAGCGTAAAAAATGTCTCTAAGTTACCGAATAAATTCGGATCTACACCCATCAATGGTTTAAGTATTGATACACCTGGCCACGGCGTTTCGTAGGTCGGAACCTGCCCGACTTTACGGTGTAATTTCCAACGGCCGGCAACCAGCGCCAGAACGTGGACAACCCACATCGCAAACCAGAATATCATGAAGAATATTGCAAACCCATAAAGGGTATAAATCATGGAATTCATCTTGTCTTGTTGTTTTCTTTATCTTTCGTCGTCTGGTTAATAACGTGTGACGTTTATCTTGTCTTCGTTATTTTTTATGCATTCCTTTAACCGCCCCGGCGGATTGTGTAGCCTTGGCATCCCTGACGCGGTACCTTATTATGATGCGTTTTTATATTTATCACCGAACGACCACATCACGATCTATTCATCACTCATTCAATTATATTTATTGTCTGTTTTAACTACCTCTCATTACTTCACTCATTAAACACCTTGATATTATTCGTTAGGGTAAGATTCTGTTTTTTCCTTCTTTTTTTTCTTTTATACAACTCACGACCCTCGGATCAACTACCGACCAGCTAAGTCGACTCTCTCCGCACAACTGATTTTACAAGTGTCGACTTCATACCTGGAACTACTGACGTAGAGCGCCTCGCGAATATACCATACTATCTTCGTCAAAGACATTGGCCCTCCGATAAAAACCCGGCATAATATGCAAGCACACCTAATAAGGACAGAAATAGTTCATCTTTATCTGCGCGGGCTGGATGCCAGTTGAATAAAGCTCTTTAAATGCATCCAAGGTTACCATAAGCTTCATGAATATCGTATATGTAATGATTCTCGCTTTTCTGCGGCCATGTTATTACTCATACATTCCCCTCATCTGTCAGCTGCGCGCACATGGCTCATCATGAGAGAGAGAGAGAGAGAGACTAACCGACTTGACGATGCGTTACGCACGATGTCGCGGATTAAGCACGCATTCTTAACATGTCAATGATTGAACTTGACGTGATCACTTCCTTCATTTTCCAATCCCATATATTTATTCGAAGAAGAAGAATTGAGTCATGATCATTCTTACTTATAGATTAGTGATCAATCGTCATTTAGGCCACATTCGAACATCATTTGAGCAAAGTAAAAAAAAGTTGAAATATGGGGTCCAGATATCAGTTAGTTGTTTGAAACGTAAGCCGGAAAGACTTTGATTCGTTTTTCAGATTTTTATTTTATTCAGAAAATTCATCGCTTCTACTCTTCCCTGTTGTTCACATATTTGATTCTCGATTAGACAAAGTATCTTGATGATCGTAATTCGTATATTTAATGATTATAAGGGCAGATAGAGCGCGCCACTCGTCTTAATCACACTCATCTCACACTAATTCAAAATCGGAAAATAACATTACCGGGAATTATCGTTGAATTCTATGTTATCTTACTGAAACCGTAGTTATCCTTATGTCACATCCTTATTACATAATTTATCTTAATGCTCCTTCGATCATCATGATTATGCGAGTTACAGAATATTAACTACTACCAATGGTCAATGCTGCGCATATTCATGCTAGAAAAAAAATATTTACGAAATTAATATTTTATCACTTTATCTTATCGATATACAATATCCCGAAAGCGCATACTGTAAGCTATCTTATCTCGGTTGATAAATTTAACGTAACAGTGACGGACGATGGTACCTGGATGCTTCAACATTTTATCACATACCTATGATACATTAGCGATTTCGCAAAATGATATACATTCAAAAAAATGAAAAAGAAAAGAAAAATGACTTATATATTAGAGCGGCGTATCAGGGATCACGTTGAAGAAATCATAATTTTATATGACGTGTTGTCTTCTTTTATCCAATTAACGAGGGTTTTTATTATTTCATAATATACAAGTATCCCAACATTCTTTTTACGAATACTTTTTCCATACGTAGACAGTCCAGTTCCTGAATGATTTATACAGTTTTAATAATTCCTGAATAGTTCAGATCAGGTGTTGAGTAACTAGTGCAATAAAACTGCAGTCGATTTTTTCTTTGTTCAATTGTGACGCAACATGAAGTAAAAACATAAACAAGTTGCACAGTTCGATGAAAGCGGTTGAAAGGAAAAAGAAAACAACACAATACCTTGAAGAAAATACTTCAGAATGTTTGAAAATAATCGAACTAAAGCTATACACAGTCAGTTTACAAAACATGCTGTACTGATTGATTGTCTAGAACATAAGTAAAATGTTTTGAGTATACTAACTGCTGGTTTGAAGTCTGATATTGATGAATCAATAATTAGTGGTCTTAAGACGCTGGCCACTGCAAAGATAATATCATAAGGACTACTTTAATTGGATTAGAAGTATGTTGGTGTTGGATCTTGTATTCGCCAAGTATGAAACCTTTCTAGCCATAGAACCTCTAATCTAATGAATCAAGAGCTGCTAACGGCATTGCCGAATAGATGCTCCGGACTGTAAAGTATAATGAACAACAAAAATTCAAGAAAAAGAAAAAAAAAAAAAAAATACAATTTTTTAATTTACGTATAATAATCACAAATTCAAGTGCGGAATTTTTTGAACAATGGATGCTTATTCGCCGTCGACGATGCAGCTGATTTTTTATATTCGTAATATACTGCGTCATCAGCGCCTGACATGGATGCCATGTTACCTGGCCTCCGTAGTGCCTAAAATAAAAAGGCAAAAAAACGATTAAAAATTAATATATATACTTAATACTGTAGGATACACAGATCAACAGATTTCAGCATGTAAATTAAAACTCAGTTAAGTTTATACGGGTAACATCAATCAATGTTCATTATAAACAAGCTGTATCGTTAACACACAGCAATAACATACTGATTGAATGTTTTGCAAACATCCAGGGGTATTTGTTTACTTTGAGCAACAATGTTATCAGGTCATTTGTTCGCCAGATTACGTTTCACATAGCAACACAGAAACTCATTGAAATATTTTATGGAGAAATATGAGATGAAAGAGGAATTCATAAAAGCAGAACTCAGCAATAACTCATACAATTAGTTCAGAGATTACGAGTAACAAGCAGAAAAGTTGGATTTTTTAATACGTTAGCTGAACACATGAGAAATGGAGGAAAAACTTGATGAACTTACAGGCCTTGGACCTTCGCCAGGAATTCTTTCCTCATCTGCATCCATATCGCTAGCTGATAATACCTGTTGTAATAATTGACCTTGTTCTTCCCGTGTTTTGTACATCAAGTCCGGTTCCTAAAATAAATACAAGTTGTATTGTTGTCATTGCTATCGTGTAAAAATTATGTCACAAAATAGTAGCATTCATTTAAAAATCAACAACTATTCCAAACGTCCATAGAACCAGTAGCCATAATTAATATACATTAAAAGAAAGAATGTTCTGATGACTGTGTGCCAATTTTTTATTTTTATTTTCCAATGAGATTCATTTTCAATCATACTATAAACGACTGGACGTCAAGAACAGTTATTTTAAGACACGCAATAAAGTATTATGCACAGGCATTATTTCATTAATGCAGATTTCCTTCTACAAAGTGTCGGATGTGGTGTGGGATGTACATACATACGTATCATTACCATACTGCTACCCACGTTAATTTCAAACTGTTAAGCCAAACGGTATTTTGCATATGCTTTTCTATGTGGCATTATACTAACTAAAAGCTTAGGAAATTAGGTATAATGTATAACGAACTAGCTAATTATAAAAGATCGACTGATCGTTAATTCGATTCAAAATTTCGTCGAAATTTATTGGAAAAATTATAGCCACTGACTTTAATCAGAGAATCATCTGTCATTGAAATAGGATGATTCATTGCTGCTAGACTTTATGAGTACATTTATTACATCGTGGGATAAAGTTCACAGAAATACTTATCCCATTATTACGAGTGCATATAAGTGTTAAAAACTTTACTGGGAAAATCAAGGTATTGAAGATATGAAATTGGCATGATTTAATTCAAAGTTCTGGAGCTTAGATGATCTTTTTGTCATTCATATGCATAGTCATGACTAACAATGCTTATTATTGATATTTTTGTCCGAAAAAAGAATTACATACCTCGTCCATACCGGCCAGTTTAGTTATAACTTTGTAGGAGTATCCCTGGTTAACAAGGAACCGCTGCCTTTTTCGAGAATAGTTCATCTCCATTGTATCCTGCGATACCAGTGTGTAAAAGAAAGCATTGTACTCCTCGGCAATGGCACCTTGAAAAGTGATGTATGATTATTAATTTATGAGGCGCAGGAATGAATGTTGAAGAAACGTAAATTGAAACACAAAGTACTCTAGTCTCTACCTTTTTTAGCTCTCAGAATTCTACCCAATCTTTGAGCTTCCTGTCTCCTAGATCCACCATGTGATGAAATTTGTATCAAAACGTTTGCTTCTGGCAAATCAAACGAAGTGTCGGCTACTTTGCTGACAAATATTGTGTTCACTTTTGTATTGAACTTGAAGTTTTGTAAAATTTGTATACGTTCACTCTGTGGAGAAAAAAAAAAGTATTCATTTAAAGGGAATTACATTTTTATAGACTGTTACAATTGAATTTATTCACGTGATGAATATCAAAAATACTTTACCTGACTTGTAGGCCCGTAAATATAAGGCTTATTCATTTTGATCGCGTAATGTTTTAGAGCAAACACATTGTCTGAGAAAACGATAGTTTTATCGCCTCGTCTTTCATGGTATCGAATCAAATACTGACAACAACGAAATTTGCTTGGATTCATGACGTACAATAACTGAAAATAGCACACAGTTAGATGATTACAAACGGTTCATTATAGAGTCTCAAACATGTGAAGAAAAGAAACCATAGTTTATCCTTAAACAAAATCAAAGAATGTTCAAATATACATTTTCTTAAGGGAGTGTATTCAGCTTGGAAATAATTGCTTTTCAATGACTGGTATGCTTTGAATAAATGTTCTATAGACTCGGTTTTTTCATAACTGATTATTAATACCTTGAGATATAATTTTTAAGATTTATTGGGATAGAAACTGACTCAAAATACTTTTTAGATTTGGTTTAACCAGCTATGTATGTACATACCAGTTTCTTGCTGGTTTTGCAACTTAGATATTCCCTGTAAAACTCAGGGGTCATCGGGCACCATACTTCTGCGCATTGTACCCTAGCAATAAACCCTCTTTTTTGTAGCTCCAGCCAATTGGCTTCATATAGTTTTGGGCCAATGAGAAAATTTAGATCTGCAATTTTATCGTCTTCTCTTAACAAGGTTGCGGTCAGTCCCAGTTTGCAGTGTGATTGAACTATGGTCAAGACTCGTCGAAACATTTTGGCAGGAATTGTATGTACTTCTACACAATGAAACAAAAAAAAAATGGATAGATTAACAAAAACAATGATAATGCCTAAAGAGTTGGAGGATTTGGATCTGCAGAACCCACCATCTAAGACCATGATTCCCCATTCTTGTTCTTGTAGCCATTTCATGGTCTGTTCAGCTTCCCATGATCGCTTCTGAGTATGAGTGATCATAGAGTAAGTTGTTACTAAAATACCACAACCCATTGGTTTGTCTTTGGCTTCGCTTGTGAATCGACAAATCATGGAATCGTCAGCTGTTGACCACATTTTGAACTGTTGTTTCCATTGCTCAACTGATACTCCCGAATTGCAAAGCACCAACGCCCGTTTACGTACTGTACAACAGGCAGTTACACCCACTAAACTCTTTCCCGCACCTAAGTAATTGTTTAAAGTTATTTTTCTTTACAAAGTAGTGCATACATATTAATAGCTAACCTTGAAATATATTTTGTGGTCATTTCTATTCAACAAACACTCCTCGAATTATTAATTACGAGTTTGGCTATGAAAGATGTAAAAGTTTACTAGTTGAATCATTTCAATAAGTCTGAATGGCATTGGTTAGACAAATAACCAATGAAAAACATAATTCAAATTCAAATTGAACCCAGACTTCGTCATTTCATAATCCATTCCCAAACATAACGTTAAACATTCGATATCAAAGTGTTATACTCTTGATATCATGGTTTTTAGACTTTCAAAATCGATTTCGGATGAAAGTTTTCATTCAGCATAGACTGAACTGCAGAAATATGAGGAACCAAATTGTGTAAATTTGGAAGGCATTACGTACCACAGGGCAGTACGATAACACCTGACCTAGCTCGCCCATTACCAAACATTTTTCTCAAGCTTTTTTCTTGGTACGGCCTCAGAACGGCTGAAGGTTTCAGATCAAAGCTAGAAAAACAAAACAATAAACCATGATTTACAATATTTTTTCAATCTACATATAGTTAGTCGCTAACTATTGACTAGAATTTACGCACTTTATATCAGGATTAACGGTATCATTTCGGAAGTCGTATTCCGCTAGTAAAGGATGCTCTAGCTCGATGCATCGCTTTTGGATGACTTCAATTTTTTCCTATGGATAATAATTAGCAAAATTATTGAGCTGACAAAGCGGGAGACTTTTAGATTAAGAATATTTCGATCATTTCGTCATTGGTTGTTATCTCTAAATTTTTTTCTTATCCAAGTTGAAACAGTAACGGTAAAATAAAATCGTGAATTATCCAATCAAAATTAAATATAGTAAGATTTTGCACCTGGTTCACTTCAAAGCTAACAGTTTTTAGCTGCTGTTCCTCCTCTTCGTCTTCATCTTCTTTATCAATTTTATCATAAAATGTTGAAATGTCTTCGGGAACTGGAACAGGTTCTGGCGGTGGTTGATCTCCGTTACCTTCAGCTGGGGTTGCCCCTGTAGTTGGGGTAGCAGTAACTGCTGGTTTAGCACCAAACTAAGTATTGAAAAGGATGTTAATAAAAGTTAGCTCTTTTTTGTTACTTGTTACAGCTTTATTAATTAAAATAACACCTAGTTATTTGATTCAGATCTTAATACAGTGTTGGAGTAAACTTTTTCATCAACTGGATTATTTTAAATAAAATATTTGATGATGTCTCTCTGTTAGAGAATTATTCCAATATAAATGTCTTCAAAATCATTGCGACACAATTCAGCTGTACCAACCTGTGGAGCTTTAGTCTTATCTTGAACAGTTGTGATGAAACCTTCTTTATCAGTCTCGTCTAAATTTCTCCTCAATCTACACTCTTGAATGACTGGATCTTTTAAAAGTTTCTGCAATACTTCAGGGAATGGAGATTCGACGAAGTACTTATTATGTTTCAGTACAAGTTTGACCTTAACAAATTCACAGCAAATACCATCAGAATAATATTCGCACCAAAAATTTCTTCATTCAGTGATATCTAAAAACCAATGTTACTCACCTTTCCATAAGACAATGTACACAATTGTATAAATTCGATGATTCCGTCCGGAATACTAGTCTTACTCAAACGCTTTAGGTATTCTGTTATATCGTGGGTTTGTAGCCCCACACTGACCGCCGCGTAGAGGGAGTACGCAGTTAGTTTATACTGCGGAATAGCGAATTGAATAATTATTCAGTATTTTATATTGTTTCAAAACTAATAAAATGTTGAATATATGTTAAAACAATGAATATACAGGGTGGCCCATTTTAATCAAACCAGGCTAATATTTTCGAAATTAAGCAAGATATAGAAGAATACTTAAGACAAAAGTTGTATGGTTCAGAGGGGTAGATTTGATAATGCCATAGGTTTTGAATTTTTATAGAGTTTTCTAGGGTTTTTTTAAACGGTAATTTTTGTTTTTAAACGGTAACCACTGATTTTTAGTGTAGATTCATAATCTCCAAGAAAAAAAAAGTAAATTATTTTTGTAGGAAACCTTTTTTTTCTAACCTCGTGAATGTGCTCCGGGCGACAAACCGGCTCCGAAATAGCGATGAGAAAATCATGAGCATGTTTATAGACAGGGGAAAAAGATTCCAAGAAAATGTGACCGTTTGGAGCCTGAAAGAAACGAGAGAATTAATTCTGCATTTTAGTATTTAAAATGATCGTATTTTCCAGGCCAATTTGAAATATCAACGACTTACGACCCAAAGTGGTCTCGATGCGTTATCCGGCTTAAGGATCATTTGAGCTCGATAATCCTTGGCTCCGAATTCGTCCTCGATAGCTCCTTCATCCTGTTTTTCAATGTCGTTCTTTGCCGCGTCGGGAATACCTTCAGTATCTCCGCCGTCTCCGTGATCATCGTCAAAGTATTCAGGGTCATGATCTTCCTTACGTTTTTTCCATTTACCTTTGTCTGTTTTTGCCAAAAATGGACAAGTATTTTTAAGATAATATGTTAAATTTACTTTGAAAAACTAAATTAAACGATGTAGTTGTGTATGTATGTTTTAGGTTATGTACCATTGTCTTTTTTAAACCGCTTTGGCGGACCCATTATAAACAATTAATACGTGTTCACATGTGACAATGGGAAGAAATGAACACAACAATGTTACACGACGACACTTGATTAACAGATAGAAGCGTTCGATAAGAAATTTAATCTTATCGCTGCGTAAAGCGATTGCAACCTATAACACTTACGAAAAACTACTTAAATTGAAGTTGTGGTTATGTTATCTAGGGTTAACGTGACAACTGTCATTCGTCTGCGCAGGTGTTGTGCGCATCAAATAGTTTGATCGACGCAGCCGCCATGTTGCAAGTCCGCAGACGTCATCAGTTTAAATTCTGGCGGGATCAGCTATTCTGGATTATTACCGTGATTATAAATTGATGATAAATTTACCAAAAAATCATAGATGAATGTTTTTTGACTTTTTTACTTGTCACATCGAATTACATTATAACTTGACATCAATTTTAACAAAATTTAAGATATAAAAAAAATGCGGAACTTGTTCGATTATTAATGACCGTGAGCATCTATGTTTATTGTAAAAAGAATGTGATATGTTTAAAGAGTCGAAATAACCGATGATTACTGAGATGTTGAAGTGAATGGAAAGATTTGTACAAATTAATGTTAGCACGCCGTTAGAAAACCGCGCATGCCGGTGGCGCAGAATCCACGGCGCAGGTCTGATTCTATCAGAAGAGCATATTGCTGCAGAGCCGCAAACAAGGAAGGCAGGATTCCCCGGTAGTCCATAAACCATTTTTCTGTCGTCAAACGGATCAAGCTTTTTGTGAGACTTGGATCGGTCACAAAAAGCGGGATTCGCTTTTCGCATAGGAATTGGCGAGCCGCAGAAGCCAAGATATCTGCATTTAACGTGGGAGATTTGTAAGTATATAAGAAAAAAAGTTTTATACTACAAGGCTGTATACACGGACTCAAGACAGCGGTCGATGTAACGATGTGCTTTTGGTCGTGGGCGTAAATTGATAAAATTATTACACTCATAAAACGCTGGATAGCACGCGTTAATCTTATCCATAAAGTTTAACAATATTTTTACATCTCTCATTGTCATTCGAACCTATAATTTCTCCTTCAATCCTTTGTGATTAAAGAGATTCAATCGATCTGAATTTTGTTAAAACATGGCCGTCCGCCGGTGTCTTAATTCAGTGTGTCGCTTATGTTATATGTACATACATGTGTATACATACAGTATTATAGCATCACGATACGCATATTTTAATATAGATTTAATACACCTGTGAAGACCTGGCAGCACTCTGGCGTACACATTAATGTCAAATATCATTGTGTGCTTTGGCCGTTTTCCCGCACGTTCAACTTTTCGACAGTTTTGCCAAGTTATGGACTAGCAGTTATATCACGAGATAAAACAATAAAAAAAAAATAAAAAATAAATCCTATTTTTATTACAAAGCGTGGCTACTGCTGTGCTTGTCACTATTAGCAAAAAGGGCGATATCCGTTTTTTATCACACGTTTATCACGCTTGTTGGACGCCTTAAAACTAACTCGAATTCGAACATGTATTTACCGATTTATTCCATGGTATGTAAATATTAAATGGAAATTATAATGAACTTGTAAAATCATATAGTCAATTGTAACTACTTACATTTCTGCAAGTTTATTTCTTGGTATATGTTAGTCAATGTCGTATTTTTAGAATTTTTCTATAACACTAGTAATGGATGATACATAAAGTTTGGCAATGTTCATTTCAAGCCTTGCACGTATCCTATGTATTTATCACAGATTCTAAGCACGAGGGATAATTCCAAATCAATTTTTCATTTATTAAATTTCTATCGTAACTCATAATGCTAAAGTATATTTTTGGAGCTTGTGATTTACGTTTGAAATGTTATTTCTATTCAATAGATAGATTACCCACTGTAGAATACTTCTCAAACAAAATAACAAGCGCAAAATTTTACATTTTGATGAAAAAAAAAAACGAAGAGATATACTCCGTTAGAATTCTTTTCCCAGTAAAATTGATGAAAAATTTTACCTTCGGAGAGTAAATCGCTGTCTGATATTTCGTAGCGGCTTCAAATTACATGAATTTCTATCTAAACTGTAAGGCTAAACCGTAATACATGGATGTAAACAAAAATAATACAATGAAATCAATGAACGTATCCAAACAAAGTCATCAAAGCTTACTATAAATCAAAATATCAATGAATGTTGGAGAAATGTTCAATCGTCTTAAACGAAACTGTGATGTTTAGAATTTATTCCTTTCGTATTTAATTCTATTATATTTCGTAACTCATTTGAATGTTTCCTGTTCTCTTTTTACCCTTTGATAAAAATTTTTTTCTCAAATATGTATCTCTGACTGAAATCACTATCTGTACTTTGAAGCAGAACTTAGAACTCCAGTAGAACATCGCCTGAGAATATTGCTTCTTTATTAGTTAAACCACGTACTAAATTCCCAGTAGCGTTGAAATGTAAAAAGTACAATGAATTCATACCCCCTTGAATTTTGGCAATAAGTCTCACATTGCATAGAAATTTTTAAAGTAAGAGGAAAATTTAAATTGTAATATTATAAAAACGAAACTTTGTCCTAGGGTAGTAACATGGAAGAAATGCGCCATCCGCAAGTTGGGCCCAATATTATGAGCGGAATTGGGGTCCAGACAATTCATCCTAACAGTGTACATCGTCATGGCAGAACTCGTGTTACGATGCATGCTTTAATGTCCGAGGCATTACCATTGGATGAGGCTGCTCGTTTAGAAATGAAAGCAATGCCGGCTAAGACTCCTGTGTCTGTTCTGCAAGAGTTATTATCGCGCAGAGGTACTACCCCAAAATATGAACTTGTGCAAATAGAGGGTGCCATACATGAGCCTACCTTTCGTTATCGTGTCACCGTCGCCGATGTTGTTGGTGAGTATCCTGATGAATTACAAATATTAAATGAATGCAAGGAAGAACGATGTTTGTTAAAGTGAGTGAGAGAATGAGACATAGTTTTAAGTTCATTGAATTATTATATTGTATGATAAGAAGAAATGTTGGTCCAATTGATGTGAATTTACTGCAATTTTGTTGTGTAAACAATGTTCATCCGTGTTGTTGAACTATTGGAACAAGTTTTTGAGCAAAAAATAACAAACTGAACTATTCAACAATTTTTTTTTGTTTTTGGTAGTTTTGTTTGGAAATTACGAGATTGTGCAATATATTTATTGAAACCCAATCAAAGTATGTATACAAAAATCAAATATACGACCAATATGAATGAAACAGCAATCATTTCTGTACGAAATGAATTTTTAATTGGAGTTAACAGTAATTATATGAATAATCTATCGTAACAACTGGCCATTTTTCATTATTGACAAAGCTACCATATAGATTATAGCATAATAATAAACATTGCACATATCGTAGCTGTGCGAATATAAAAAAAAAAAATAATATTTGTATATCTTTTTAAAGAACTGAAGGTAGATCATTATTGAATTTCTAATTTATTCCTGCTCAAACACGATTTCGATTTTACCTGCAAGCCTGAGAAACTTAATATAGTCAGACAATTTTTTTAATATATTTGAAATAATGCCGCAAAGTCGTCCTTGATTTATCTATTGAATTGAAGATTCTTTTATATTTTACTAAAATGCTTGTCGATTGGGATCATGGTCTCTATCATTTGATGAAAGGTAATCAGGACGTTTCAAAGGTGGTAATTAGGAAAATTTGAACTGAATTGAATAAGGCAAAATAAAATATTGTTCACAACATAAATTTACACTTGCGGACCAGCACCTCTACAATGAATGCAACAAATCTTTCAACAAGAATTGCACGATTGAAGTAGATCCAATCATTTCAGCAATGGGTACTGGAAGGTCTAAGAAGGAGGCGAAACATGCCGCAGCTAAAGCAGTCTTGGATAAACTGATCGGGGTTAATACAGAAACCGCAGACGGTCCACTGCCTAACAGCATTACCGAGTGAGTTTAAGAAACAAG
Source organism: Macrophya alboannulata (assembly GCA_949628255.1). Taxonomy (NCBI): domain Eukaryota; kingdom Metazoa; phylum Arthropoda; class Insecta; order Hymenoptera; family Tenthredinidae; genus Macrophya; species Macrophya alboannulata. Next base: position 4,307,838 of record OX451209.1, on the reverse strand, counting down.
AATTAAAAATTGGTATTCGGGATTAAAAAAAAAAAAAAAAGAGGGAGAAAATCAAGCGGAAGTTATCGTAAATCTTTAAACAGATTTTTTAGATTTACATTTTTCATTTTTAGCGGTCAGAATCTTCAAGAATTACAAGGCTTTGGAGAAGACAAGGTTGTTGGAAATCCAATTGGTTCGTTACAAGAAATGTGTATGTCTTGTCATTGGCCACCACCAAAATACACAATGGAAGGTGAAGAGGGTTTGCCTCATGAACGTCAGTTCACTATTGTCTGCTCTATTCTAAAATATCGGCAAGTTGGTATTGGGAAAAGCAAGAAACTTGCTAAGCGGCAGGCTGCGGATAAGATGTGGCGGACCTTGCGAGACACACCCATTGAGAATAATCAGTCTCCAGGAATTGACGACGATGAGGTGAGAAATAATCAGAATTAATTAAACTACACACTTTTGTTCGAGGTAAGATGTGTATGAAAGTTGTGTATTTATGGTGGTACATGACACACTTTGAAAATAATTTTTTTTTCATTCAAATCGCCGATGCTTTGTGAGAATTTACTCATAGTCAGTTTGAAAATTTTTTACTCCTGATTGCCAGTATTTCGAGACATAATTCTGAATTATTTTAGATTTTATGGACTTCGTCTTACATAGGTTGATCGCTAAAAAGAGAAAAGGATTGTTGTAGGGTACAAGTCGCATTGTTCATTAAAAAATTTTCAAATTTTGTAGAAATATTCTACATTGATGTAATTTTGGGCCACGCCAATGGTATCCGATAAATTTTATTTTTTATACACGAAAAATTTTGATTTTTGGCCTTTTTTGTTTGTAAATGTTGAGAAAAAAAAAGTGCGTTACTCGCTCCCAACAATAAAAGACTGACCTTATCTATACACATGATTAGTTTGCTCTGTAATTACATTATTATAAAATATTCCCTTTGAATTTAAAAAAGTTTTGATGATCCGTTTTGATACGATCTGATCCGCGACAATCACTTTTTCTTTGGTATACTCAATGTATACGAGGCGAAGGCAATAAAATCCCAAATTATTTTCAAGGTAGCCCCTTTCCGATTTTAGTATATAGAATAAAATGCTTCTCTGGATCAAATGATCAATGAAACTATGAAAGAAGATTAGATAGTTGCGTAATAGGAATCGCTAGTTTAATTGTAGGTAGGTAGGTAGGTAGGTAGGTAGGTGTGTTGTGTGTGGGGCTAGTGAAGTGGAAGTGACATAGCCAGTTGGCATTTTTTTGATGAATACAAGCTATCTTTCTAGTCGTTAGAATCTATAACGGACAAAAAAATTTGATTGCCTTCTATTGTGCAATGCAGATTATTTATTTTTATTTTTATTTTTTTTTTTGTTTTATTGATTTTTGTGCGCACTAACTAACAACGCTTGGATCATTTCCACTTCATTTGTAACTGTGCTATGAAAAAAAAAAAAATAATGAATTGAAGATTAGAAACAAAAAATAAAATAATTAAAGATATAAGAAAAAATTTGATAAAATCTTTTGTGAGGTATGTGAACATTATTCATCTGTATGATTTTGTTGTCCGTTATAGATTGTACAAAAAAACGCAAATATGAGCGCTCGTTATGCTGATTTGAAAGATAGCAAAATATCAACACTGACCACTCCCCACAGCCTCAAGGTTTCCCAATTCCACAAGAACCTCAAGTCTTCCACTGGTGTAAAACTTGGTCAACTACAGGTTTGTTTTTATGTAGTTATATCAGCCATTACCATCAAAGATCGATTATTACATGCAGAAAATTATTCTCTTTTTCAAATATTTGAATAAAAATTAGCACATTATCGATACGATCTGATTATAGTTGTATTTTTCTATGTTTTCTTTGTTTTTTTAATAATTTGAATTTGATTTTGCTACAGAATACCTGTTTGAACGATGGAGACATTAATCTGGTTCAGTTTCTACAAGAAATTGCCTCCGAGCAGGTGTTTGAAGTGACTTATGTTGATATCGAGGAAAAATCCATTAGCGGTGAGTTGATTTTCAGTACATTCTCTAATTATAATTGCCTGCTGTAGAATATGTTAATAACTTCTTTCTTAAGCTGATTTGTTATTGAATATTTGCGTCAGTGACTATTAGGGAGAATAAATGATCATCGCGACAAATACATATAGACTTTCTGATTGTTCATAAAAGTATGAATCTTAATCCAACAAATTAATAGCTACAAACTGAGTACAATAAGTTTATAAAATTCATGGCCGGTGTAGAGTTCTAATTTCCAGTGAGCACCAAATCCAAAATAACATCAGCTTCTGTTGTCGGTATATCTTCCTTAACTTGTTCCTTGAATCCAACTCCAATCAAGTAAGGTTTCTGCGATGAATTCTTTATACAATTATGCAGAAATTTATCGTAATATCCCATTCCATGTCCTAGGCGTTTACCTTAACAGTTAGAAACACAAATGAAAATGATGATCAGAGTTCATACTCGTAATTCTATGTACATTAGGATGTTTAAAACAAAAAGAAGTCGATATATTTTTCTTGTTTTTCAATTACACATTCAATAGTTGCAGTAAGGTGAAATAAAATGCTCGTCAAAGTATGAGCTCTTAATATTAATGTTTAGTGGTGACTCCTGGCTATTTTTTATTTCCATTTAAAATATATGGGAAATGTTCTGGTGGCACCTTTCAATTTTACATCTCAAGAACTAATCTACTTAGAAGGATTCGCCGTAGCTACTTTTGTTCAAAATTGATCGCTGTACAAGAAGGATATCTTAGTCTTTTTTGATGAATCTAACTGTTTCCAAGTTATTATGTGTGCATGGTGATTAATCATGACTAACTTGGAAACCGTCATTAAAAAATGAATAAAAAACATCGATTTTTTTGTTCAAACACCCTAATGTATAGTGTGATGACTTACCATCCAAAGTAAAACCTACACCTGGTAATATCACTAAATCCAGACCTCCTAAAAAGAGAATTAATTGTTGGAAAAAATCCCTTGATCAGCTTGGCATTTTATTTTTAAGTTCTATCTAAGAATATTTGAATGAGTTAGGCAATGGGTGGAAAGGGAGGAATAAGCTGCAAAGTTGAGGACTTGATATTTTTGAATTTTTTTCAAATACTGTCCTATGTCTTATGTTTCTCTCTCAATGCACTATATGTTACAATAACAAGTCAATTAATCCCACCTTTTTCCATCCAGCCCTCAAAACTAATTCCAAAGAAAGAATACTTTTTTTTTTTCTTTCGTTGTAAAGATGAATAAAAATCGTTGATATTTTACCAGTTTCAATAGCATTTTCTCTTTGTTCCTTAGCAGATGGTTGTTTAATATTCCATTTAGTAAGTGGCAAACTTTCGTAATCTTCCATAGACGATAATCTGACCATTTCCATTGTTTTACCTTGGTATCTTGGTACGAATGCCAATTTTTTAGAATCAAATATGTTCTTTAATATTGGCAAAGTATCAATTTCATCTGCTGTACTAAGGTACACAGAGATTCTGTTGCTCTTCTCATATTCCGGTAACCCAAACAACTGAAACTCGTATAATTACATAGCTAAAAGCGACTTAACAATAAAAAAAAATTAATGAAAACTGATAATCACAATGACTTAGGCTTTTCCATGCTGGAGATCTAACCTATAAATTGAAATTCAGTGGATTCTGATACGTATTTCATCAAAGATTATCATGCTTAAGGAATAATATGAACATACCTTGTCGTGGACCCTTTGAGATTGTCTAACTCTATCTTCGGTGCTTATAGTCTTTATAACATTGCTGATTTCTTGACGTAGTGTCTTTTTAGCTACTGTTATTGCCATATTGAAAATTATTAGTAAGCAGTAGAGTAGGAAACATATGTTGTTTGATGAAATGAAGGGAAGTTGAGACTGAGTATAAAATTCAGAATGTGTGCATGGGGTCTCTACACGTTTATACTTGTTTCAGTCTGTAGTATTGATCTACCAGTTATCTATATGGTGGTTTGACCTTTATGACCCTCATGACGCTCTAGATTACAGATGTGGATTATACTCAGATCTAAAAACTCATTTATTACACTGAATAAATGATTGTATTCATCAATTCATCAGAATTTTAATTTTTAATTCTACTCGCTTTTTATAATTTTTTATTAAACAACAAAACAAAAAGAAACAAAATAGGAATAATTATTCAATCTTTTCAAAAATTGTAACAATCATTTTACCTTAGGAGTTTCCTACAATTAAATTCTGTATCCTGATGTTGGAAATTCGGTCTCTTGATAGTGACTTACAGAAAATATCATAACTGAAAAATTCTAATTAGATTTGAGGAACTGGAAAGATTTCAGAACTAAAGCTCAAATGCTTTATTAATTAACACTATGCAAAGATGTTGCGATATTCACTCAGATTCATCGTATATCAAACCAATTATTCAATAATTTGAACAAAAGGAACAAATTTGCCAGTTTTTTTTTCCCGTGTATGGTTTTGGAGCTGTTAGTGGAATAAAAAATAAATATAAAAAAATGAATAAAAACGGAAGTATATCCTTAAGGGGGTGTGCTACCTTTTACGGTCCAAAAACAGGTATTTTTTTATATGCGAGTGGAAAAGAAACTACAACAGATACAACATTTTTTCTGTAAGGTATACAATCGTTGATTCGTTAACTTCAATTTGACTCTAAAAAAGTTAGAATATTCCTCGAAATGTTGAAGTTATGATAAAAAATGTCCGGCCGTGCGGTCGACGCCTGCTGATAACCATCCTTCCGGATTCATCATTCATTTGAATTACAAGTTCAGTGGAGTTTATAATCTTGAAAGATATTTCCTTCAATGTAACGGAAACAGAATATGAGAAAAAAAATTTGTATTCGTTAAATTATGTCATAAAAATTAATTTTACTCTGTTTCATGTCTAAAACTATTCATTATTTTTGCTTCAAGAATTTTTTCCGCAAATCCACTTTCCACACATTGTAGATAGTGGTTTTGTGCATCTCTCATCCAATTTTTATTCAAATCGTTGGATTGGTTTTCGAGATACTATGGTCACCGACTCGAAAAATGTAGTTCTTGAGAAATCGCGTTTTAGTACGAGCAGCGCACTTATCTCAAGTTTGCAAGATTTTACATTTCTTATTGTAATTTCGTCAATTTTTGGAATTTCGAGATCCAATCAGACTCAAAATACGCAGGAAAGATTTGGCTATCAAAATATGCAAAAAAAACTAGAATCGATTTTTTAAAGATTCAGAAGGAAGCTTACGGCCATAATTTTACGCTTCATAAATGTTATTGAAATTTGTTAAAATAATTAATTAATTTTGTCGAAATTTTTTTTCAACATAAAATAAAATTGTTTTTATCTTGTTACAGGCAAGTGTCAATGCTTGGTTCAACTATCTACATTACCTGTAGCAGTATGTTACGGTTGTGGAATTACAAGCAAAGATGCTCAAGCTAGTGCAGCACAAAATGCTCTTGAATATTTGAAAATCATGACCAAGAAGTGAGCCAGCGCTTTGCTCCTGCCAGCCGTCTCTGCCACTGTAGCTCGTATAATAGAGAGCAAATTACCATTTAGAAAAGAAAACAGTTGCGCGGACGTTAATGGAAAACTAATAAACAGTCAGGGTTTAGATAAAAATAAACGCGGTCAAAAGACATCATCATTAACATCCGACCACGGTGGTACTACTAAGAACAAAGTACTCAGATCACAAACGAGGAATACAAATACAGTCAGGAATGAATGCACACCGTCAAGTTCTGCTGTATCAAACAACCCGCAAGTGGTAAAGAAAAATGTCAAAACAAATGACGGTTTAAATGCAACTGATTACCAAAATGCAGTAGGAAGAAACGCGAACAACGTTAGATCGAATAATCAATCGTCTTCTAATCCCAATCATGGAAATACTAGATCCATGAATAATCCTGTTGAAAATTGTTCCAAAGAATTTTTAGTCAATAGGTCGAAAGATCACAGTAATAAAAGATTTACTGGCGATTATGAGTCAAAGACTAAAAATTATTCTAATCATTCTGATTATGGTAAAGGAGCTAATATCACAAATAATCAAGAATATAAACCAAGGAATAACAACAACAGTGAAAATTTATCTCAATCGAGATTTTCAAACGTACAAGTATTACAGCAGCAGAGGGATTCCAATAATTTGAATAAAATATCGTCGCGAAAGGATACAGCTAACACAGTTGGAATAACGACGGCCAATAAGGCAATGGAGCAGCATAACTTGGTCCCTAAAATGGGGCAGATTAATTTTCCACCGTTAAGAGCGCCGCAGAGTATCGTTAATGTAAGACATCCGTTTGTGACGGAGGCTAGAATTAAACAGAACGAAATTGGAGCAGGAAATCTTAATCAGAAATCAACAAGCGTTACGAGTTCTTTGAAAAACAATCAAGTTAAAGACTTAGAACATACTCGACAGACTTTTCACGGGTACGGTAACTCCCCTATTACTAATATACCAAACGTTCAAAATTTGGGGAATATTACCAGCCTCGCGCAGTATCCAAGGCCCGATTCTTTCCCTCAGCAAACACTGGCCAGTTTACTTTTTTCAGAATCTTCACAATTTCCACAATCTCCTCCTTACGCCACACCACAAGTCGGTCAAATCAATCAATTCCAGGCTTACGATCCTGGAAGCTTCACGCCGACACCTGTTAACGTTAATTCAGTTATACCGCAGTTCTCTGCTGAAACTTCCCAGCTCTCTTATCCCCAATTTGAAAGTCCTCAATTTGTTCAAACCAATCATTATCCCACCGCAGATATGACTAACGGTCAATTTCAGTATCAGGCAGCTGGCGTTGGTCAGATACCAGATACACCTTTGTATTTACAGAGTCTGCAAAGTCCGCTTACTGTTGCTGATCAGTATGCACCTCAAAATTATGCACAGGCTGTTAGAACCGAATTAATACCGAGATTGAGGAGACCACCGAGATTTAACAAGTAAATTAGATCAAGGGATTATATATCTGTGGGGAATCAATACCCTTCTATCGTTAAACCATTCACATCTTTTTTAATAAGCGATTGAAGTCAAAGAATATTTTAAGGGCTTCAGTTTTTACAACATGTTTGAGAAAAGATTGCCAATCAATGAACACAGGGTGAAAGTAAAACTTTTTAAAGTAAGAAGAGTCAGGGATATGTAATAATATTTTGTCAAAAATCAATGATTACTGTACTAGAATAAGACTTTTTTTTGTTTTCTTTTTTTTTTTTTTAATTGTTCTTGATGAAGAAAGTGAAATCTGTTAATGGAAACATTGGGAAAGTCAGACAATATCGAATTTAAATATTTTTACTCGCCACTCTGAGTGAAGCTTTGGTTTTGATGCGAATTTTGAATTGTAATTTTAAGTACTTTATGGAATGATTTGAGCTTCGAAAATTGTTGATCAAAAGAAAAAAATCGTGCGTTTCTGTTTTTCCAAAGGCTTCAGTTTCTCAGTTGAATAATTTATCAGTTCAGTATTTTTTTGTGAAAAGCATAATGACAAGCTTTTTACGAAAATAACGTTTTACCCGAATCACCTTCGTAGAGTAAAAAAAAAAAACGCAAATTTTTTTATCTCATTAATTCAGAAAATTTCATTCGATATTGTACATTGAAAAGACAATTAAAAACGCGCAAAATTAACGTGTCAAGCTTCATTGTTTGGCAAACTCTTCTCAAACGTGATTATTGAAAACTGAGTTTCGGGTATAGAGCATTTAATTCAACTGTTGGTAAAACTTATCTATATATAAAGTTAAGAGGAGTTTTTTGCGACGCAAATATCGCGATTAAATTTATGTTGTAAATAAGAAAAAAAAAATCCACACGCATCATTTGCATTTCTATTTTTTTTTTTTTTTTTTTATTGAACTCGTAAACGCTATGCGATTGATATCGACGATCGATGAAAGCTTTTATTGTTTTAGATACGAAAATAAAAAAAAAAATGAAATAACATTCAGTAAATAAATTCCTACTGAATTGTAAGGTGAGGTGAAAATTATTTCAATTTCAGATCCATTTTGAAATAAATTTTAACCAATCCTTTTGATTGTAGAGATGGGATTATCTTTTCTTTTTTTTTTTTTTCATGTTATTTCTTTTTTTTCCTAGAGAGAACTTGACTTGTGTCACGTTTGTACTGATGATATTAAGGATTTGTGAGAATAACTGAATAACTTATTGGAGAATAATGATTTTCTACCTAAGACACGCGGAACCCTTCCCTTCCACCTCCTCCCTTTCCCCTTTGCCCCTTTCCACTTCCAAAATAAATAAATAAATAAAATAAAATAAAGTGATTTCAAATTAGTTTTCTGTCCGACTTAAACGTGACGCGGCAGGGCACTGAATTGAGCTCGACTATGATACCCTGTGACACGACCTCAAATTAATAATTATTAATGTGTAAAATGAATACCTAATACCCCCCGCCCCACCCCTGAACATTTAATGTGCTAAATGTACATAAAGTTACGACTATTTTTTTTATTTTTCTTTTTACTTGTATTTTTATTTTTTTTTTGCTTTTTCTTTACAGTTTTTCTTTGGCGACTATAATTGATAGACGTTTGAGATTTACTGATTGATTAAAATATAAGGATTTATAGTGAAATAATTGAGCTCTATAGGCTTATTTAATAAATTAAGCTATTCAGAAATTAATTGTAAATTTTGTTTTTCAAGATTGATAAATTTAGAAAGACCAAACGATCGATTTTTCTTTTGGTTATTGCTAATAATTATACCGATGAAAACTCATCTTGGAAGCAGATTTGTGAGTTAGGAAACAGCTTCACCTGTGTCGCATAAAAGAGAAGGAAAACAAAAAAAAAAAAACAAAAAAAAAAAAAAACTAAAATAATGAAAAAAAAATAAATAAAATAAAAGGAAAAACAAAAAATAATATTAATAATAATTACATATAATAATATGAAATGAAAAATCATTGTGAGATAATAAATACGATACAATACTTAATAAGTTGTTATAATTATACTGAAAAAAAAAAATACAAAAAAAGTAATGTTACTTTACATGCTATACTTTGCATAGAATTAGTGGAAGTTTTCCAATATTTATTTCAATTACCTATTACAGCTCTTACACCAACCGATACGTCTCTAACGTTATTCTAATATTCGATATTCCTATTATAATATATTATATACCTCAGTATATAGCATATACTATACTTTCGTACATTTATAGAAACGTTGAAATTTTTTATTTTTTTTTTGCATCTTACATGAAATGAGTACATGTTAGGATAGAGACGTAAACTATAAACTTGCAGTGAAAGAAAAGCATATGAATTTCGATTCATACAATCGTATATAAATTGAAGGATATAATTTTCTATTAAACTGTTTGAAAAGTTTTGATCGATATTGTTTGTGATAGGTTTTTTATTTCCTTGTTTTTTTTTTTTTTTTTTCTATTTTTTATAGTTTCTTTTCTATTCAAGTACATGCACTTTGCGTCTGCTTCGGCAATATAATAACTGCACAATGTAAAATTAGAATTTTTTCCATCCGTGTGTGAGTAAATAAGGATGTGGATTGCTGCATAGTATAATGTAACATTAGGATGATATCTAACACAAATGTATGTTTTTTCCTTTAGTATAATAATAATAATAATATAGCAGCTCATAAACTCATAAGCATCGCGTTATTACTATATTCGTACGTATTAATTAATCGATAAGCATAATTCCTCATTAAGTACACATAGTATATTACGGTATTTGTGTGTATTGAATTTTGAATAACTTACTTCTTTGGTATAGTATATAGGTATATTATGTACCGTATACCTATTGTATAATGGTCACTGTCGACGAGTGAGCATACATACATCCATATATGTATATTATTTGTAATTATATATCGTGCGGAAGATTGGAAATCAACACGTCTTTGTATAAAACAAATTTCAAATAATCCATCTAATTACTGCAGCATACTTGGCCAAATTGTGCCTGTGTTTGAAAATAAATATCGATTATGATTAATAAATCTTTGGATAAAAAATAAAATTCTATAGTTATGCAGAATTCGCGCGCAACTATAAAGTCTCACACATCTTTACCCCGATCACACACAGTTCTTTTCTCTCAAAAGTATTTATATAGAATGTGACAGAGTCAGAAATAGCGAGGAAATGATAAGGTAGGCGAAAAGTGCTAATTGGTTTGGCAATTAAGATAGGTGATATATTATAAATAGAATGGCACATATGTTACACCGTGGTGTAATCTTAAATAATAATAATCATCAACGAAAGTATGTACATATTTACGTTGAAGTATTTTCTTGTAAAGTTTTTGATTTTTGATCATTTATTTTTTTTTTTTTCGAATTATTTTTTTCTTCTGATTAGTGAATACGGATAGATAGAGGATAAATTCATATGGTCCACCCTTTCTATGCGGTTGAGGAATTATTATAGGTAATTAAAAAAAGCAACAAAGAAATAAAATAAATAAAAGATGGAAAAAAATTAAGCAGTCTTCGTATTTTTAGGCGAGAAAAAAAGAGAAAAAAAACGTTACGGGAGCTTAAATTTTTTCCGGCGAAGTTACATAAGGAATAAAAAGAAGTATATTACATATGTATCCTCTCCCTTAATTATGGAAAATAGGCATTATTTAGATGCAAAGTATAGAGTGTGACGAAGGCGTTTTCGGATATGTGCCCAAAACAGCTTCCACGTTGAAATTTCAATTGAACAGAATTGACCCGTAAAAATAAAGAAAAAAAATAAAAATTACAATAATAAGTAATCATTGCTGTACATCGCTATTATTATGAACATACATACATACATTATAGGTATATAAAATAGGTATTACGATTTTAGTTGATATAATGATGATAATGAAAAACTCATAGATATGTATAAGAATTTTTCTTACATTGATGGAGTTCAATTGATCTAATCTTCGTATTTAATATGTATTATTGATGAATAAAAGAAAGAAAACAGTTTCCTGTTTTTTCTTTTTTTCTCAATATATTATAGTTTTACGCAGCTGTATGTATAGAAATAATAATATAAATTATTTTCAACTCGCCGCAGACATTTTTTGTCAGTTATCGCGATATCGTATATAATATATATTAATAAGGATTCTAGGCGAATGAATTAAAACTAAATGAAATGTATTTGATTGATAAAATTCGATTGATTTTAATAATTATCGTTTATCTTTTATTTTCATTTTTTTTTTTTTTTGTTACCATTTACAAAATTCGCTTTGTATAAAATTCCACATCTGATTGTATAATGAAGATAATAGAAAAATTAACTGTATATTTTTTTTTTTTTTTTTTTTGAGACTATACGTTTTCGCGTGATTCGAATACTATAAAGTACTATTATATATAATATTCAGGATAAAGAAAATAAGAAACTGAAGTGAAGTTAATTTTTTTCTAATGAAATAGAAAGTAATAATTCAATCACGTAACGATCATATGTAAATGATCATTGTGGGAATCGAGGAGATCAAACGGTTTTAAAAATGATCCCAAAAACAAATTATTTAAAAATTCATCCATTAGTATAATAACATATTAAGTATTGATAATGGTTTAAGATGAGCTGTGCATCCCATCGACTCGAATTATGAGTAAAATTTTGTCAACTGTTTGTCGATTTGTGTGCATTGGACTTTATATATTTTTTTTTTACCAGCTGTAGTGCACAGTTATTGACAATTGGCTAACATTAATTTTTTTAAATTCTTGTTCTTTTTTTTTTTCTTAACTTTTTTCGTAAATTTTTTTTTTTTCTTTTTTTTTTGTACTCGAAGAGTGTGGTTGATAAAAATATTTATTTTCCCACTATTTCTCGTAACTATATATATATGTATATATATATATATATACAAGTACTATACACGAAATAAAATGATATATGAAAGATATTATATATCGAGACGATCAAGGGCACTTGAGCACACAACACGGACATGGCATACAGATAACGACGGATTTGTTTACCGTTACTATACTATACTATACTATATAGTTGGCCATTTCTATTAGAGTCAAGTAAAGTCAAGAATAGAAATCTGTAATCGATCGACGTTGTTTTATGTATGATTGTGCGTGTATAACACTGTTAATAAACTACTGATGATGCTTATGAAGTACTCGAGAGGTATCGTAATTGATTTCAGCCTTTTTAATTCTCATATCCTCAACGGATATATCCTTTCTCAAGTAGATATAGAAATTCTTGTTTTATTCTACAAGTTCTCACTGAACTCCTGAAACTCAGAACTATAACAATCTTAGCGTAGGATTTTTCAATCTTCAATTAAACGATTAGTGAACTGATTGACGAATGAATTCTGAGTCCGAAATAAAATTAAATTGGTAATTGAGTTGATTTTTCGCAGACTTTCGAGGCTGAAAGTAGAATTCGAAAATTTAATAGGACGTAAAGACGCTCGTCGGAATTTCGAGTGCAAACGCTAATTCTGATTTACACGTAGCTCTGAATCCTCACGAAGGACATGGTTCTAGAATAGCAAAAGTAAAAAACAGAGGTATCAAGGTTCCGGAGGATCAAACAAGAATTTCAATTCCTTTACACAAAGGCTCCTTCACATTTAATCATCCTTGCCCTAGTATTATTGTGGAGACCGCAAGCACCATGCATCTGCATCAGTGCGATTACGGTGTGCTTCCGCTCATTTCTTCGGATCTTTCGCCAGAAACTTTCCGAGAGATCATTGACGCGGGAATTCTAGATAGTTTGTTCAATGTCGTTCATCTATGGTTTTTTTTTTTTTTTTTTTTTTTTTGCACAAGATTAACGATGTATCGTATACATTATACCCTTTATACGGCAAGGAGACGATGACAAATCGCAAGATGGCTTGCATCGTATCACGAGTCTTATACAAAAAACTACAGATGAGTGACATTAAACAAGCTATCCGCAATGCCCGCTTATGGATCCTTACGAAAGTGAGTATATCCGAAGAACTCGCATATCTAGATTCTGCAATAAATTATTCTTTGAAAATTATTCTTTTGTTATTCTCAATTCTCTTCGCAGACATATTGTTTATTCTCCTTTTCTCCAAAGTGTAATGTATAATGTACTATGCATACGAATAAGCGAAACAGTTTTAGAAAAATTCATATCGCAGTGTACGAACTGCGATATCGAAGTCTGAGAATATATATATATGTATAGGTATATATATCTACGACGTATTAAGTCATTAATTAGTTTTCTCAATCTCGTATAGTTTCTTTTATAATAAGATAAGGTGCGTGGGATCTTCCGGAAGTCTTTATCATCGATGATAAGGATAGCTGTTCGCGTTTCACACACTCTATAACTAGCTCTCAAACGCGAGTGTTCATATTAGTGATTATATTTTTACTTCCTGGTAGAAATTTAACATTTATTTAGAATTTTTTCCAACACCCGTTGTCAGTTGTCAGAATTTCATTTCTTTAAAGTGGATTAGACTGATTATTTTCCAATATTTAAACAATTTGATCCGTATTTCGGACACAGAAATTGATTTGTCATTTATTGATAGCTTTATACTGATCAGGAAACTACATCGTACATTTTCTCGAGACAATCGAATGTACAAAAAAAGGATTTGGACTTAAAGTTTGATCCGTTATTTTTATCTAAATCACGTTATTGGGTTTTTTTATGATTATCGAAGATAACAATTTTTTCTACATTCATACCAAGATTGTTGCTTATTCAGGAATCTATTTTAACCAGTTTTGAAATTTATCGAATTACCGAATGACAGTTTAAAAAAAAAATCCTTTTCTATTTCCTCTTATATCAAAATCAAAGTCCTTGTGTTAAAATGAAATTTGAATGAAATTTTGGCTAATTAAAATTCAAAAAATGATGTTCCAGTTAATTCGTGAGAATTTCTGAAATAATACCGTAAAATAATAATTAGGCTTTATAATTAAAACAAAAAATCTTCAACGTGTTTCCTTCTCATTTATTTCACACGGTTTTCGCTACGTCTTCACCCACGTCGAGTGAAACATTATTTCACGACACTTTTATCAGCTTCTTTGTCGAATTGTTAATGGTATGTATCATTGCCACGACAGTTGTCTACAGAACTGCAGGAACTGCAATTGAAGAGTAATGAAACAAAACCCGTTATATCGACTTTTGATAAATTTTTTCCATCTTATCTACTTGACGAATTATATCATATAAATCAGACGCATTGAAGAATAGAAAAATTTCATCAAAAGTTGGAATAACGGATTTTGTTCCGTTACTGCTTAATCCTTCATCAGCCTGACTACACCCATTAACCGTTAATGACACTAATTAGCACAGATAATATAATTCACCTCTGCATTTATGAGCCTTATGATTCCTTTTTTCTTTTTCTCGTCAAATACCGTGGAGGTCAGGGAATAATACTGTAATTTCCATATCGACAGTTTGCAGCTTTCAATATCCGCAGATCATTACGATCAATCCTTATTATTGAAAAAAAGGAATCACAGGTTTTACTTGAACAATGGAAACATCATCAATTTATAAAAAATATTGAAAACACGTTTTTTTTTTTCGTCCAAATTATTTTTCATCCGATTTTTGAAGGGACCAATTCATCAGGATGATGATCACAGACTTGTATGTGTTTCTCATGTTTTTCCTATAAGCCCAAAAGCTCGGAGTGCCATGTAAGCATAGGACTTCTTCTTATCTTCTGTTCTACACTTTGCGGTAGGAACATACTTACTACAGTCTACAGTTAGACTTCTGCACGAAATCTATTAATCACGTGGGTTGTAGGAGGTGCAGATTGCCCGTTAGCGAACGACTCTAAAAGCAGACGCTGATTCTGTTTCTCATACAGTGCGCGGGCGTTCGTTGTCCGTGACAAACTCTTCGGCAACGTGTTCTTGTAATTTTCTCGTTGTTGTTAAAATCACCACATCTCAGCAAGGATCATCATGCTGCCCTTGGTTTTTGCGTAAGTCGTAATAATCAGCACAAAAATACGAACTACACAATTTCTAATCACAATTAATCGCATTAAATCGATATCGACGTTTAATTTATTATATTAGTACGAATGCACTCAAAATTCTAATAACTTGTGATATCAATTGATTTGCACTCTCCTGTTTATCAGCATTTTCATGGCAATTTCGCTGACTCCGGTGATCGTATCTTCGAATCCTAATCGGCTCGGAGGACTATCGGATTCGGTGCCGTGGTTTGTAGTTGAAAAATATCCGGATGAAGCTCTTGCGGATCTTTTTAATAATCGTGATGCTCAATCAGCGATGTCAACAACTACTACAAGAAGTTTGCCAATAAATCAGCAGTCGGTTAGAGTTTGCGAGACTCAAGATTGCAGAGTTGCGGGTACGTAGATAAATAATTATAACATATGATGGCATTCGTGTTAACATTACGAATTAACACTCTTATCCATTGAATACATTTTTCATCGGTTTATTTACTACGTCACAAGTTATCATAACGCGCTAATCATAAGTCTTCCCAACTAACGTCTATATATCTATCTGTATCCTTAGCAGAACTTTAGAATGAAAAATTTTTACTCTACACACTATGGTCAATACATTTACCTTGTATCGATAGGAAACTCTGATGACTCTGATTTTTATGAGAATATTCTGATTTTGAGGAAATTTTACAATGTGGAATTAACGGCGTCCAACGCTCTTTGAGATGAGGAGTAGTAATGGCCCGTGGCGGTCAGACAGCGCGAAATTCTCTTATATTTCTACCTAGGAAAAATCCAAACGTCATGGTTCAATACGCTAATTGTAAAAATATGAATATTTAACAGCTAAAAACTTTATAACTAATATGGACCCGACGGTTGATCCATGCGACGATTTCTTTGGATATGTTTGCGGTGGATGGCCGTCCGCCCATCCGCTACCACCAACGGAATCTAGTTGGGATCAGTTTACCGCTAGAAGCAATATTTTGAGCCATCATCTCCGAGGTGGGTATCATGGCGAAGAGTTTATCCTGTTTAAATTCGTTTTTTTTTTAATATAAAAACGACTTCTCCCTCTCTCTGATTAAATTTTATTTTACCACTGCAGAAATCCTCGAGGAAGAAATTCACATAGCTGACCTTGGGCCTATTAAGAGCGCAAAACGAGCTTACAAAGCTTGCATGAATACAGGTACAGAGATGCTTAAGTCTGCTTACGTAATTATTATTTGACAAATATTGATGGTATGTGATCGAACTTTCTTCTCATATTTGGATTAGATGCTATTGAGAGAAAGGGCATCGAGCCTATCTTGTATATTCTTGATCAGAACGGTGGGTGGCCAATAACTATGGACGCGTCAACGCGACATGTTACCAAGTATACTTGGCAACAAATTGAAGAAAACTACAGCCGTGAATACGGCACTGATTCCATATACGGATTATCGGTTGATGTGGACTTAAGGAATGCCAGTGTTTACTCGATTTACGTGAGTGTTATTTGCCGACCTTGCATTATACGTTGCATGGACGACTGCATCTCACGTTCTCTTCCGAATTTCGTTGAATAAATTTTTTGCAGCAAAAATTATTTGCAGAAATATTATACCGAAGAATTATTTCTTCAATTACATGATCGGAGATCATAAAATCGATTTATATAAGAAAAATTTTACCTTTTTAATAATATTTCAATTACAGATCGATCAAGCGTCCACTATTCTTCCTCGATCGATTATTACCGACGTTAAAGGTTCTTCTAACTTAATTACTGACTATATAAAGTACGTCGAGGATGTAGCCATAGCGTTTGCTGAAGCCAGACGATCTCAAGTACCCCGTAACCGGATTGCTAACGATGCAAGAGCTATCGTAGAGTTTGAAGTAGAAATAGCCAAGGTAGGGTAATGAGATTGCCCAGCAAAAAGATTTTGATTGGGATTTTATAAATACGAATTAATTGTACAATTATCATATCATCCCTCTTCTGTAATATATAATCCACTAGGAAAAATCTGTATCGCCAAATACGAAACTGACGGTAGTTATTGTGCGAATTTGTTTCAATTTTCTATCTTAAATCTGGTTTTAGATTTTTTTTGAAAGATTTTATCCACCAAATCAACTCGATTACAAGAACAAATAAATCGATTACAAATAAAAAAAAAAATATCCTCAGATTTCTTCACCCGATGAAATGAGGAGAGACGTAAATCGCCTTTACAATTTGAAGACCATTCGTGGGTTCCAAAATTGGTACAATCGAGCTCGTCCAAAAACGTTTAAGTCAAAGGCAAGTCGATTGATAATAATACAGTTCAGTTTCCGTAATGAGATATCGAATTCCATTTTTTTTCTTAATGATTTTTATCACTCATATCCTGCTGCTAAATTTATAGATGAATTGGCTGAAGACCATACAAAATCAATTCAACGATGTTAAAATAAACGTCGAAGTAACGGATAAAATTGTCATCATGGAAATGGATTACTATTTCAAACTTGTAGAGTTGTTGGACAGGACACCGGTTCGTACAATTGGTAAAGTAAAAACTACATTTGTTATCTTTTCGACTTCTACTTTCGAATGGACCGATAGATATCGAAAGTTCTACCCGAAATTAACGTACAATTTATGAATGAATTCAATCCTCACTTTTCGTTCGTACATTTCATTTACAGTCAATTACGTTCACTGGCGAATGGTCAACGCTCTTTTACCAAGTACTACCAAAGAGATGAGAGACATAACTTTTGAGATGGAAAAAACAGTGTTCGGTGTTCAAGAGCAGCGGGAACGGTAAGTGCGGTTTTGCATTTCTCGTTTACTTCTTCTATCGAATTTAACGAGAGAACGAAATTCCCGAATTCCTAAATCATTGTTAAAATTAATTAGGTGGATGTCGTGCGTGACCGACCACAACATGAAGCATGCGATCTCTTATCAATACGTGAACAAGTTCGTAACTGATGTTGCCAAGAGAATGGTAAGTTTTTGTATTCAGGCAATGAAAATCGGTTCTTTTTTCATAAATTTCTGGCTTTCGGTTAATTATAATGAATATTTCTGCTCTTTGTGACGTTCTCAATTAAGGCCTCGGACATGGTGACTGAGATGCAGGAAGAATTCGCAGCGCAAATCTCCAGGTCGAACTGGATGGATTCACCGACCAAAATCGCTGCCAAAGAAAAACTCAATTCAATGAAACGATTTATCAGTCATCCCGATTGGTATCAGAACCAAACTGCCATGATTCACTATTACAAGGGGGTATGAAATATGTGTATCATTTTTTTATTTATTATTTCAATGGTTTTTCCCAAACGATCTTATGAGTTATAGATATTTTATTTCAGCTCGTAATTACACAAGATCACTTCGAGAATACACTTGCATTCAAACAGTACGAGCAGAGGAAGGAGTTCAGAAGATATAAAACCGCTGTTGAAAAGGACACGTAATAAAATTTCATATTCTCATTTTTTGACAGGCTGTTGTAAATTCTTGTCTATAATCTCATCAAACTGTGTATGCATTTGTCTTTCATTTAGGTGGTCAACGTCACCGATAACCATAAACGCCTTCTACGATCCGAGCATGAATTCACTGAGTAAGTGTGTGGCGATTGATCCAAAGCTCTTACCTAATAGTGCAGTGATAAATAAATAATTAGATATATACAGTAATTATTCGCTGTTCGTAATTAACCATCTCTATTTCAGCCTTTCCAGCTGGGATATTGCATACTCCTTTCTTCAGTCCAAATGTACCGGAGTAAGTAACTCCTTGCGATAAAAGTGATAATTGGAGTTGATTAGGTGCATTCGAAATATCAAATAGTGTTGAGGAAATTCATTTTAAAATCCAATAATCGAACGGTAGTTTTTTTTTGTCTAGTATAAAAGCCCAGCATATTCTTTATCCGATTCTTTTTCTCTTTTGATTTATTATTTCTATATGACCCGATCTAGATTTCGTAATTTTTGTGTCTCTGGATTTTTAGTTCCCTTAATTACGGATGTATTGGCGCTATAATTGGCCACGAGATATCCCACGGCTTCGACGATATTGGTATGTAATTTGGTCCTCAAATATTTTTAAAGCTCAAACGAAATTCCCTAAAATTTTCAACCAGATTTGATATTCGTATAACTCAAAATTTTGAATTCTTCGTTTTTGCAGGTCGACAGTTTGACAAGGCGGGTAACGCGGAGCAGTGGTGGTCCGACTCTACGATCAAAGCTTTCACCGAAAGAGCTCAATGTTTTATCGATCAATACAATAATTATACGATCCAAGAATTATCGACGGAATCTAAAGTTTACCACGTAAGTATCAGTTCAAAATTGGAATTGCAGAAAGCAGTTGCTTATCGTTGCAGTGTCTGTACATATTTTTGCTATCTTTTCCTTCTTTCTTTTAACCGAGGATTTGAAATTTGTTATTTCAAGGCAAACGGCGAGCTCAATCAGGGAGAGAATATCGCTGATGCTACTGGTCTGGTTGCATCTTACGAAATTTTCAATAGGAGATCTAGACAGAGAAATGGGGAGGAACCCCGACTTCTGGGACTCGAATCTTTCACTCATGATCAGCTCTTCTTTATATCGTACGGAAACGTGAGTAGTTAATTGAATTTTAAAAACACGTGGGGTATCCTCGATTACCAATTATCGATTTACTTTTTATTCTTTTCTCGTCAAGTATAATAAGTAGTAGCATGTTACTTTTCCACAGTTTACAATCAATTTACAACTTTATTCTTATATATGTTTGATCTATTGCCACATAGGTCATAATATAATTAGCAGGGATGTTGAGTAAAGTATAAAAATTATACATCTTCGAAATACCAAACAAATAAATACAATAAATAGCCAAGTAAATAATTCCGCACTACATGCGTTCGTGATCAAATATTATGCGAGTCTATGCAATTCGCGAATGTTTCCGTGTTTAAACTTTATACCGGGCTTACAAGATGTAGTAAGTATTAATATACTGTGAATTATTGAAAATAACAAAGTTGGTATCGATCGTATGAAATCAAACAAACTTTGTAACCCGGGTGAAGAAATTAGGAATCTCATCTCGATTCAGAAATGAAGTAGAACAGCTTTTGATCAGCAATGTCTTAAGGAACCGCTAAAAAATTATTCAGTTTTATCGATTCGCCAATCAAAGCAGAACAAACTTGCAGCGAGCTGGCTCGAGGATAGAATTGCAGGGATAATGAATGATAATCAATTCTCTTTAAACGAGGATTTCTTCAAAGGGAAATTTCCCTAGTGCAGAAGGTTCGTTAATTCCGAACGGAAAGTGCTTGATCCTATATTCCTATCCAATTAGAAATCCGTTTCACAGTAATCAATGTACGCTTCGTATGAGAACATCATTAATCCCATAACCAGGTTGACGATTAAGATTCGTATCGTACATTCGTACAATCCTGCGCTCCAGTAAAAAACGAGAGTGTACAGACTGTTCAGAAATACTATTAGGAAGAATAGCTTCCTGGTCATGTTGCTCACAGAAATTAACTAACACAAAAGTATATCAAAGCAAACAGAGCAAAAAGCAGAGGAAGGAGGAAATTTAACGTCTCTTTAACGCAAGTCGAGAACCCCCCGAGCCGTTTACTCCGCCTGCTGCTCAAGACAGTGCAGTATAAGCATTTGATGATTCTTGATCATCGGATCAATTGGGTTAAATCGCGAATTTGCTAGTGCCAGCTGTAGCCGTCTCTTTCTCATCATTCGACGACGCAAAGTAGATTATGAGGTATATGACGATAGGAACAACGATTATCAAGCAGATCAACGACAGGATGGTCATGCACATGTGTTGCAAGCACAACATACACATGATCGATGATAAATATGTGCTCAGTTTGAAGTTGCGAAACTTATTCGAGAAAATATACACAATAACTTTCTAGATTATTGTACTTTGATGATTGGCTGTTTGCTATTGGCTCCAGGTGTCGAATCTAATTGTTCATCTCTTGCGCTAAGTTCGCTGTTCGCTTCTGTGAACACAAAGGAAACGCGTTTTTCGTTAGTCGATTACTCGGTCAATATGGAACCATCTTCCACGATGATAAGGTCATGAACCCTGTGATATACAGTCGTTAAAATAAAGCGCGACTATGATTACTCTGATTTGCAGACATGGTGTGAGACCGTGACCAAGGAGTACTTGGCTTTCCTAACGGCTTCTGACGCGCACCCTACAAATCGTCTTCGGGTAATGGGAACATTAGGAAACTCCGAAGGATTCAGCAAGGCCTTCAACTGCCCGGTGGGAAGTACAATGAACCGCGAGCATAAATGTAATCTTTGGAAATAGATGATTGTATATCTATAATATCCGTATGGATTTAAGTGGATAGCGCAAAGGTTCACCAAAGAATACACCTACGGTTACACGATGGCAAGTACTTATTGAACTTTAGGTTTACAGTTGAAAGAAAATTGATGCAAAGAGCTTTGAAACTGAGTTTTACTATATTATATTTCTTACGTGTGTGTGTGTGTGTGTCTTGCTTTTTTAATTACAGTAACTTGACTTTTTACAATTTATTATTCTTATACTAGGTATAGTGTGATAAGGAATTGTGCCGATTATATTTTTGCCAATTTGCCAATTTGATCATTTTTATTTCACATTATAAAATTTAGGTCAGAAATAGTTATTTTTGTTAATTTTTTCTATACGTATCAAGATAAATAAATACAGTAAATGAGAAGAAAAAAAATTATGTTATTTTAATTACCCGTTCAGTTGACTGGGAAATTTCACGTAAGCTCTCCTGTCGATGCAGTGTAATTATTCCTGCTTCGTTGTTTCCGAGATTCGAAGGTATACCACGCACAGGGTTTATCTATCCTAACAATGATTAATCAAAGTGAATTAATCTATTTTGCACGACAATTTACCATTCGCACTATTTCGACTTCGTTTCAGCTGGCAAATGCAGGTCTGAATGAATTATTATCGTACCTTACAATGAGTATATTTATTTTCTTGTCTTGTATGACTTACTTGGAGATTGGAGATGCCAAAATTTTAGTTTCTTTTTATTTTGAACAAAAAATGCGATTTGTTTCCAGTTTTTACGTCTTCAATGTTAGAAATTAATACGTGGATTGTAACGAAAACCAAACGAAGCAACGAAATCAATCACAGCTTGTCGAAACAGCAAGCGAACATCTCGTGATGAGAAACTTTTTCAATCGGAATATATACAGGGAACTTGGAACGATTAAAAAAGAAGCGGAAATTAAATGTTACTTTATAATCCTTGGGGATAAAATTCAATCCTAACTTTTCTGAAACCTTGTTGACAGTTCTGCGATAGCAAAAAGACAGTCCAGCATGAGGATAAAATTGTTTTGACTGTTGTCAGCGATCGCTCGATCATATAATAGTTGCAATTTATTTTTCTAAAAATTACGAAAAGATTCAAATGTCAAAAAATTTAATAGATTTTTTTTTTTTCCAACATGTTTATATGATTCCAGAATTTTTGTAAATAAAATGAAAAAATAATCAGAAATATTTTATCACCAGTGTTTCATTGCCGCTAATTTTTTATTTTTGAAAAATTGCTTTCATTACACTTATTACAATTGGTAATTATTTATATTAATAATTTGTATCTTTTGGATAATTTTCGTTTTTTGAATACGGGTTTAAAAAAATAATGTTAGCAAAAGAAATATTTAAAAGACACATGAGGTAATAATTTTTTTTTTTTTTTTTAATTTCCGTGATCACAATTGTACATATACATGTTAAAATTTTTAGTTTACATTTAGTTCAAAATTCTTATATAAATCGATTTTTTTATTTTTGTATTTTTTGTTTTATACATAATATAGTAATAATTTAGTCTATTAAAATGAAATTAGAAATCATTTGATTGTACATACTTAATAATCGAAATACAAGGGCGTGTGAACAACTATGAGGTAAATTTCCAAAGTGGCTATACAGTAAATAGGTACTTATTATTAATAATAATAATAGTCATAATAGTAATAATAATAATAATAATAAACATTCACAATTATTCTAAATGGCACAATGAAATTTTGTACCGAAAAAAAAATAAAGAGAAATTTTTTTTTTTTTTTTACAGCCATTATTTCACTGTTTTTCTTCGAGTTGTTCAATCTCTTGGATAACTTCACTTTTTCTAGATATTTTATCGACCATTTCTTTTTCAGGATTTTTTAATTCACCAATCTTTATTTTCTGCTCGAGTGTTTCTATTTCACGAAGTTTTTTTCTAAGATTTTTCAGCCTCTTAAGCGGATCTATACTTTGTCCAGAAGTAACAACGGAGTTTTCAACCCTATCTGTATTTACAGATTGTGAAGCAGTTTTACTGCCTTTATTAGAAGAAGTTACTCCTTGTTTACCATTTTCCGAAACACTTTGAGATATTGTACATTTGGCAAGATCTTCTGTAACAGTATCAACAACACCTTTGTTCTTGTTTTTCTTTTTCTTCTTTTTACCATCGTTTGGTAATATGAGACCAGGTATGGGGGAAATTTTTGCTGCTTGGGCATCTTTCTTCGCTTTATGAGCAGCTACATACTCGGCACTCATTCCGACCGGATAATTTGGCTGACTTTTAGTGAATTGTTTCCCCTTACTCTCGTAGCTGAATACAAATATCAATAATTTCAATAAGATTTTGTTCTATTTTCGATTTTCTCATTCGTTATCATTTATAAAACATATATGTATGTGTAACTATCATAATACGCACAGCGGAACCTCTTCCTGTGGCACATAGCCGTCCTTTACTCTCCGAGGTTTACGCCATGTCCCATCAGGACGCTGGCTAGCAGGGATGAAGGTTCCCCCTGAATCAATAAAGCCTTTTTCTATATTTAGCATGTAAATAAACGATCGTATCATTGCTAAAATTATTTGAACAAGATATAAATCAGGATAACAGATTCAATACTATTTTTTTTTCCTATCATTATATTAGAAATTTTTTTCGTAATAAAATTGCCGTGAATCTGGAGAGAAGACATTCAATAACAATAACAATAATTTTTTTCATCCTTTTTTTTTTATGTTGTTTTTGCATCAAAATCGAACAGATTTTTGTGACTGGAACGATAATTGAGACTCATTTTGGCTCGTTAAATTAAATAAGTGAAAGGAGGGTTGAGGATGATTAATTTAAGGATAGTCAACGAGTCGGGGTTTATAGAAATCGAATATTGTTTACATATTTTAGGTTATAAATAGACGATAAGATGCAAGAAGAGTTATCTGTGAGTAGGAGCTGAGTGCTTTTACCTTGTTCATCCTTGATGTACGCTGAGGCCATTTTCACATTAAGATATCGTAACTTGTGATTTATTTATTTATTTATTTATATTCGGTTATGTTTATATCTATTATTCAAGATACATTGTGAAGATTTTTTTTATTACAGTAAACGTCTCGCCATGCAACATCGGATTGCCAAGCTGTACTTTATTCATGATAGATGGCGGTTTCGGTGTTGATGTTGCGAAATTCAAGGTATCAACAGTTGCCTAACCACAGGCGCGTTCAATATTCAAACGCACGGCGATATAAACGATGCTAAATATTTAATAGAATTATAATTCACAGAAATAATAACTTCTAAGACTATAAATCCAGGATTTCTCAACCTAAACTAAATTTGAATTGATTTAAATCAACGATATCTAAGATATGTCGGTTTATTGATCATATCTGTAAAACCAAATAGAGACTAAATTTTAAAATGCTTCTCTCATTACAAATATCAATAAGCTTTTTACATCTCACTTTCATTTTTGATTTCTTATGTAATTTGAAGAGAATAATGCAGATTTTTCAAAATTAGATCATTTCGTTTTAACTCTCATACAAAAATCGTTTCGACTCTAAAGTACAAGAATCTGAATTTTTGAATTTCTAACTGGAAAAGATTTTGTGGAAGACTTAATATCTCTTACAATTTTGGTTTCATACAGATCTATGATATAGACTTTCAATCTTTCAATTATTTCAGTTTCATAATATCTTCCAGGTGTTTGGTCCATTAAAAAAGAAAAGTTTGGACGAAACTTCGGTTTCTTCAGGTTATTCAAGCACATTATTTACATTCTAAGAAGTTTTTTTTCTCTCATGTATCTATATACTGGAACTTTGTTGAAAACTTGTGAAAGTCCAATCTACCAACGGACTGATCGATTGACTTGAAACTTGGCACCGAGGGGTACACCAGAGACTGCTTACTAGAATAGAATGCTTTTCAGCAGTTTCTCGTATAGAAAATTCATCGTCTCGAATATTCGAACTTGAATAACCAATTTTCGAGAAAATTAGCAGTTTTGTTAAGCGTTGATTAAGGTACTCGTGAAAACAAATACGACCCATTTTCATTCCCCCTTTCGGTGTGAAACGAGATTTGTTCCGGAGTCCCTTTTCCAAAGGGACGGCTGTTTTAGGCGTGGTTGTTAACAAAAATATCGTACTGTTTATATTAACTTGAAAACTTCCGAAATTCATTAATTCCCGTTTTTATATTCACGTAATCCAGACCTTATGCCGAATGAAATTTGTCTCACGACGAGGATACGGGTGTAGTAGGCCAGGAGCGATGCAATGCATCTTTATTAGCCATCCTGCGCGTTGTCAGGGGAACTCCAAGATTAATTCGCGTCAATCACTCAACGAGCCAAGTTCCCTTCGTCGTTTCTACGGCTACGGATTTAACATCAAATTACAGAACAGTTACTCCGTTTGACATAAAGCCGACGCTGCAAACCTGCCACTTCCGTACAATACGTCTGTCTGGAACCCATAGTCGCCACTACGAACAAATCGTTGTTACCAACTTGGGGTTATTAGATCATGGCCTAGGTCAAATCCTCATGGCAAATTGTCATTTGCTAGAATTTATTTTTACTATGCATTTGAGTCGTTTCATTAAAACGCACAAAATTAGCCCGATCAAAATCCCGATAGATTATCGAGGTATATACCAAAACCAGAAGATACATTTAATAATGATGGACAAGAAAGATGTGTGATTTTTTTTCTAAAACATAGTCAAGGCTTGATAAACTGTTTAGTGTGAATTAGAAAAATTAAAAGTTTTACTGAAATGGTCTGAACGTCGGTTCTCGATTTTGTCGTAGGCAAATTTCAAGAGAAAAATGTTCACCAGTATAAAGGAATAAAAGTGGAAAAAAAAATTTCAGTTAGTTATGATTCAACGACGTCGAATTAATCAACTCGTGAAGCGCTAGTTTTTTAAGTATTCTCTACCGCAGCTTCCAATATTTCATAATCTGAAGTGGCTACTTTGAGATTCAGATTCAGGTAGTTCGAATCGTTACAGGCTGTTTCAGACATTTATATACTTGTGCAATTCAATTGATTTTTTCAAAATAAAACTTTAATGTAATACCATCAAAACGGATCTTCTATAATACTCCGAACTTTTTTTAGTCAATGACATCAACTAGGTTAATTTTTTTTTTTATACCAATTGGCTCATTCGTCTTTGTCAATTCGAACAGCGGATTTACTTTGACCTCTTCGATTTCTTTCAAACTTGCCATGTAGACAGTACAATTTAGATTCAAACCAGGCCTCCTGAAACTAGTCCAGTAGCCAGGTAATTTTAGCTTACAAAATGGGTTAAACCGTAATTCGTTGGTGCAATTTTTTACCAACGTAAGCAAAATCTGAAAATCAGCAAGAAATAACTCCCAGTTATGTCTGGAAATTGGTGAGTGTCCAGCTGTTAAAAAAATTGAGTCAATATAATTTTTCATATTCCCTCTTAATGGGGAAGTAAAGCGCATATAGGCGTAAATGCAACGGTACTGCAGGTGAACATGAGAATATAATATGTTAACTGACAGCTGCAACTCGCGTGTAACAACTTATGCAGAGTATATACGGAGCTATTATAGGTATATACTTTCTGTGCCAAGTAGATACCTATAGCTGCAGGCGCACCCGTGCAACCGGAAGTAGACGTACGAACAATCGGAATCGGAAGTGATTCCGGCGCGGTGGCCGGGAACCGTGGACTTTGCATTGTCACGAAACAACTGAATAAAGCTTAGAAAATATTGTCCTTATTTTACCGGTATAATGCCGATTTTAAATCGGTCAGTATAACTCCGACACTAGAATGATGACGGTATAGATTTACTCCATAAAATCGTACCTATATCCAGTCCAAGTCCAGTTTTTGCCTCGTACTGTCGACGCACGTGAATATATATATTTTGTCATCGAAGTGAATTAAGACTTATAGTTAGATATTCAAAACTCGGTACAGTTATGAAAGTTTATAGGTGTATATAATTTGGGAGAAATCTTTTAATAACGTTATAGACATAGGTATACGAAAACGGAATTTATACGCGTCTTGATGTGCATTATACATTTTCGTACCTGTATACCCTCTGTTTGTCGTGTTGTTTAAATTTTTAATATTTGTAGAAACATTCAGGGCGTATTTTATCCCGTTCATGTGATGGAGATACTTACTGTATAACGACCTTTTCGTTCTTCAACGAAATGAAAAAGCAACAAAAAATAATTTAATTTCACGTTTAGAGAGCTGACGAGTCGCGCGAGGTGGGTACAGGTGTGTTTATTTTTTTTCTAAATTCCAATTTTCACTACGTATTAACTTTTTGATCACGTTTTATTTGAGACTCGGGTCCACCGAGTTAATTTGCCAAATATTTTCTCTATGTATATCAAATAATATCTACTGCAGTTTCATCTTCAAAATTAGGTACAACTCATTACATTCTCTGATTTCTGATCACTTTATGTACCAAATCACGTCTGAGTATTGAAACAGACAATCGCGTTGATAGAGTTGTGACATTTTGATCAGTTTTATGCCTCGTTAATATTTCACACTGAATAATAACTTTCACTTCGGCATGAATCAGGTGGAATATAATTTGATTTGTGAGTTAGCAGACAAACTGAATGTATGTATGTATGTTACGTTCGATAATATACATACATATACGAATTCAGCGAAACAGTAAATCCAGTTTAATATAATTGAAATTTATTTCCTTTTTCTTCCATTAATATACCGCGAGGTAGACTATACATATAACTAAACGAACGAAGCTATTATAGTAGGCAGTATTTCTCAAGTCGAGTAAGAAAAAAAAAGATTCCGATTTCAGAACACATTTTTCTTGTCTGAAAAACGGTTTTCACAAAAATTGAAGGTCAACGATATTCACGTGTACTTCGCGGCGGGATAACTTTGTTTCAATCAAAAAATACCAATCAATATTTACTAAGCGATAATTATTTCCTTTCAAATTGTAGGCTTTTCCGAAAACTCTATAGAAATAAATTCTTGGTTGGAAGTGGGGCCTTATCGAGCCGAATAATGAGAACCTGTCTGAAAATGTAATGCTTTTACCTGTAGGGTTTGAGCAATTTCATTCCTTGAGTCCCAATCAGGAAGCCCTACCAACGCCTAGTTAAACTAATAGATATGGATATAGTCGGGGCCCCGATCAGGATGCCCTGCCATTGCCTAGTCAAAGTAATAGATATGAATAAGATCTTGCGATATTTGTACTGAAATATCGAATAGTAGGGTATAAGGTATGGAAGTGCAGTCTTGAGTGCTCGTTTATTTTTCGCTTGATATGAACGGCATGTTTCCGAAACGATTCTCTTCCAGAATATCTTTGTGTCCACTCGGACGTTTCCCCCAAATTGACATACCTGCCAACCCTCCAAGTGGTTCTTGTATATAAAAAGGTTCAGGGGTTACGTTAGGCACAAACTGCTTGAGAACAGGATATCACGTACTTCGAATACAACGAAGAGCTTTCAGCTTTTGCGACGATAATACGTTCTGGCCTTCAAACGAAACGCACTGGTTCCTTCGTAGCTATATTGTTACACTCTTTCACCACATCTGAGCACTCCCAGAAGGGATTATTTTCTATTCCATCATACGTATATATAAGTATATATTTTTGTAAGATATGATATCACTAACGAGAGATTAAGCGTTAAACGTTCATGACAGAAGTTCTTTGTGAGTAATCCTACAGAAAATCCATTCATCATTATACCTATATCCACCAGTCTAGAGTCGAAAGTTTTATGCTTGTGTCTGCAAAATGTTTGCAATTTTTTGCCAAAGTTCGCTACGCTTCTCGTGAATTGATTATGAACGATAGTCTCCGTTCTGTTTTATTATCTCTACGAGGTCCTTGACGCATTCGTTTCGCTCAAAAACCAATTGAGACTTGAATCCACTTGAATTTGTAGACGTAACATTGTTATGAACTGATATTGTCTAACTTATCATCCGTTACAGATCGGGTGCTCTTAAACTTGGTAAAGTACACCCAGGCAAAGAAGAAAAAAAAGGCAATAATATAGAAGATGGGGTGTGCACCGAGCGGAATTTCCGGAAAAGGTGGGCTTCGTCTCATGGCTACAAAAATTACGTTTTCTAAAGACCAGTTGGACAATCTCAACGATTACTTTGCAAAATCTGTCGCTAAATCGATGCAAGAAAATGGTAATCCTCATCTCTGTCTTTTTCTTATTTTTACACTTTTGTTAAAACCAAAATTTCTTTTCTTATTTAACCTCGCAAAGCCATTTCTTAAATCAGATAAGCTGGTCTAAAAACTCACTTCGAAAGCTGAAAGCTGATTATCGAGCTAAAAAGTGTTGGATTTTTTTTTTTCCAAGCTGAAGCCAAAACGATTGAAGCCACAGTCGAGAGGTTGGTACAGCGTCTTCTAGTCGGAGTAGGAAATATCGACAACCGATTTTCCTCGATGTTTCTTATCTCTCTGAACGATCGTAGCCGTATAAAGGTAACGTGAAACTGTGATAAAGCTTTACTGCTTGACTTTTGCTCAAGTGATTGATCCCTCTCATTGATTCGTCGATTTAACGAACGATAAAGCCCTGTTTTATTTACGAAAGATTCGATTCGATTCGAACGATCCTCTTTCTTAACACATTCGAAAACTATCTCGTTCTGCAAAACTTCAAATTTCTCAAAATTCAAGCAATTCAAGTTCGAATACTTGGTCCGTATCGATGCTCTCTCTTCACCCGGACTCACGTCAGATCAAGAAGCACCCGTCAGTGTCGAAGAGGATGCTGCTATGCCAGGATTTGCACGAGTCAGAATTCGAGGTACCGGAGCTCTGCAGTCATGGGGAGAATTTCTCGGACCTGGAGGACGTCTGAGAAGAGATTTAATCAAAGCTAAGCTCGCAAATCTAATAGCTTCTGCGATAAAGCCAGGTAGGAGACGAAAGTTCTTAATTTTTCTTGTCGTTTTTTTTTTTTTACAGGATTAAATCTTATGCATGAAATCTGGTCGCAATTTGTTTCATACTGAAAAGGATATGGCCGTATAAAATTCAGGAATATGATGTTTGGTTTTTTCCAAAAGTTTTTAATTCGGAAAATAAAAACTGAATTCGCGAAGGTGAATTAGGAAGGGAAATAAATTTTCAGGATCAACAAACGGAGCTGATGAGAGGCTCTGCTGGACCCCGGGACAAGTTGTGGATGCTGAGGTACTCGACAAAATATTAAAGCAGCCGGATCACTGCAGGATATTCTACGGGCCAGGTATAACCACGGCGAATATTGCCTCTTAGTTTTTATGCGGATAGTATATACCTTATACCTTCTATAAGATAAAAGACAATCGATCCCGTTTCACCGTTTACCTCGACTTCATCTAATATGAGTAAGGTACGTGCACGCGCGAGATCATATTATTTAACAAGATGCTATAAATAAGGCGTATATAACGAGTATCTGCGCTATCTTTGTAACTCGTTAACGACCCTTTCGTATATATACGTATACAAACAGGGTGACGCGTTTGGAATCGAGGAAAAAATCATTTCTTACCAAGTTGAGAAGGTTCTTTGAACGATTTTTATCGGATTAAAACAATCCAACGATATGGTGAAGAGCATTGCTTCACATGCTACATACGAAGACATAAATTCACCGAGAAATGAAGTTCGTCTCATCTTGTTTTCTTATTTAAACCGACAAGGTCTTGCTGTGAAAAAGTTTTGGGGTACTTTAAAGAGTGAAAAAAAAATCCGGATGTCTCAGTTTTAACAAGACTCACCCTGTGCATTACTGCGTTGGTATATCTACATCGTGCCTATTATATTGCTTATTATCTGGAAAAGCGAGACAATATTCTGGCTGGATCGTGGCTTCATGGTGTATAGGTATAATCTGCGAGATACATTTTAATTTTTTTTTGTTTCACTGTTTTTTTTTTTGTCCACGTTTTTCTCGGGAAGGTGTTATTTTAGCCACGTAACAGCTCCTGATGAATTTAACAGATCGTATATTATACCCTGCCACTGCAGAGACAGTCTGCAGAATCGCAAGGATACCACGGCGAGCAAGTAATTCGATACACCCAGTAGAGCTGGTATCTAGTAAATCATGGCAACGCTACAGCGAAGTTGGTTAATTGTAGCTGACGGAGATTTAGAATTATGGTCCTGGAGAAACAATTCACTTTAATAATGTGCCCGGGTGAAAAAAATCTCTAAATATCATTAAGGAAGAGAAGACAAAATTTTTTTTAATTTTTTTTTTTTCATTCTTTTGCCCATTAAGGGGATGCCTGGTTCTTTCTTTCTACCTCAAGCACTTTTTAAACTCACTTCACGTAGTATTCGGTGTTTAATAATCACGAGAGTAATTATAATCGACCACCTGATGATGACCTTGTGCACATTTTTTAACTCCCCGTTTCAAAGTAAGGGAAGTTATTATGATCGTCCCAAAAAGTGAAAAGCTTAGATTTCGACAGATCTCCGTGGTCTCAGGTTCAAAGAATCACCTCCGAACATTTTCACATCGACGTCCGAGTATTTGATCAATTCTTGTCCGGCGATATCTCGAGAACGAGTTACCAGATTTCACCCTTTCCTGTATCAATCGATGCGGGTCTTCTTAACTTAGGACTGGTCCGATTTTGGATTTAATCGGTCGAGTAGTTTTCGAGTTAGTAAAAGAATAAATTTTTGAAAAAAAAAATGTATTTGATATCTTGAGAATCGATCAACCGATTTTAATGATTTTAGTCTCAATCGATCGGATTTGGTCCAACTTAAATCCGGTTAAATTTTGGAATTAATCAATCCGCTTGATTTCGCGTTAGAAAATAAAGAAATTGAGTTTCCGATTACTGAAGACGTTGAAGTCAAGAAAATTTTTATTTTAAATTCCGAAAACGGCGGGGATACGACTTTTGTAATTCGTTTCCGAAAATTGTGTTCCGCAGAAACCGTTTAGACGGATGAAACCAGCGTATTCTTATTTCGAATCATTCTCAATTATTTTTTTTTACGGTAATAATATAATGAACTTGACAAAGTTTTTGATTTTCGAAAATGGGGGTCGGTCGTTGAGGGTTGTAACGTGATGTAGGATAATAGGTAGACAAAATTGACGTGTTGTGCACGAATTCTCTACATTCCAGTGTGAAAGTGAGGAATGCGGTGTGATAGAAACGGGAGAGTCGTTAAAATTCATTTTACTATACAGATGCCTTCCGCGCAGTAACTTTTTTAATTTATGGCCACCCGCCACCCACCACTCCACGAGTCGTTGTCTCCAGTCTTTCGTCTTTGAGAGAGGGGCCACCGCAAAAAAGAGTGGAGATAAAAGTATCCAAAGAAATATTACCGTTTGTTAAATTATATTTATGCACCAAAATTACTCGCCTTTGACCCTCCGGACCAACGCACAAATTATACATACCTATTATATAATTACAAAGTGGCAAAAAAATTGTCAACGAGATATGGAATTTATTTTCATTAAAAGCTGGTCACTTCGAATTTTTTTTTTTTTTTTTTTCACGTATATACGCAGGGATGTCCAACTCTTTCCACTACCTTTTCTCCCTTTTTATTATCTGAAAAAAATCCCTGAGTCATTGGATTATTTCTTCGAATCGTACCAGTTATTGAAAAAAAAAAACAAAAAAATTATTCAAAAATTTCGACTACGTTAAAATGTTCATTCGAATAATCTTTCAGAGTATAAAGTAGAATAATGTTTATGTATTCCTCGTACATATTTAAAGGTATGTATATATGCAGGGGGTATTTGGCGCTGGAGAGTTGCGGGAGCAAAGTTCTTTTGTAAATGAAATTCACGAATTTAAAGACCTTTGTAAACTCTCTTTTGCCATCCTTCCAGCATACTCTGATGCCGTTTTACCAGAGCCAAGGGATCATCGAGTTGCCCTCGTAGAAGACGCGACAGGAATTCTCCTGAGAATCGGGCTTGCAGGCGGTTCGAAAGGTCGCGAAGCTGAGGTCCGACTTTTGATCGGAGTTGGCGTCTCTTCCTGGTCTGCGTTAGCTGACTATCCCCGAAGGGTTCCCCTTCATCATTGCGATGCTTTACTACATTTGACCTCCGCACAAAGCGTAAGTTATGACCTTACTAAAAAAATTTTATCACGTACCTCATATAACACATAATGAAAAGGGTGTACATATATCTATCACTACTCCACGATATTTTTTTTTTTTTTACAAATTATTGGGATATAAAAATCAATCGAAGTCAATTTTATCTGGCTGTTATTTTTTTTCGTATGAATCGAATCAAAAAACAGACCGTTTGAATTCTGCAGTATGAAAACATGAAAGGTAAAAAAAACAAAAATTATTGAATGCTTGTCTCTTTGAATAATTTTTGTTTCAAAAAAAAAAATTTTTCTGTTAAAGGATTTTACATTCACCCTATTACGTATTATTCAACCAGGATTATTCTTGAGCTACAATTCAGATAATACCTACCTATATTCTAGTCTGAATCGCATTTTCAAATTACCTCACCACCACATTTTACATTTCTCCATTTAGGTAGTATTTTACGGTTTATACAGAGAAAAAGTTCGAAAAAAGGTTTTCCATACCAAAATTAAACATACATATTACATGTTCATCAGCATATACAATACACACACACACACAAACAAAAAAGTCAGTGGCAAATATTTACGACGAGAAAAGTTACGTGTATGAAAAGTACCCCGATTTAATTCCACTTCCAAACTTTAGCGACCGAATTTTCGTTTACTTTTTTTCCTGCTAATTTTGTTTATTTTCACAAAATTTCACCGTGTTACATTTTGTCGAAGAGTTGCATTTTGTGAAAAATAAATTTCAAACTACAACTCATTGGTCTTTTTTTTTTTTTTTTTTTTAATTTTTAAGGGCATGTATGTCGTCGCCGTGGGTCCGTATCCCGGTGCTCGATGTGAAGATCGTGCTACTCTCTGGAGGGTCCGTTTTCCAGCAGCCGAAACCATAATGCAACATCATTATCACGAAGACAGTGTTCCGGCTCTGACGGAAACGGTTCTTGCCGAGATTCTCGATCAGCTGCGAGGAAGAAGACACATGAAACTTCCGATGAAAAATAAGGTAATCTGATGGAACTACTATTATTACTAATTGAGGGACCAGTTAGACTCCAATCACAGCATTGCCCTTTTGGACATAACTCTAGAGATTTTCAAGGCGGTACCTCTACCAAAAAAAAAAAAATTCGATTCGTTCGGCACATCCTAATTACAAAAACATATTTGGCAAGAAAAGTTGAGGTGAGTGCGAAAGAAAAAGCTTAGGCAAAGTTCATCGTGGTAACCGAATTGTGCGATATAGTAGTTCAAAAAGCGTAAGAACTTGATCGCAGGAGTTAATTAAATCGCGTTTCAGTCCTGGGTTGTCGAAGGTATTTTGAAATTATAAACTAGCTCGAAGCTCGTTCGTTGGTTAAAGTTTATGAAAATTTTTTTCTTTCTTATTATTTCTTTGGCTGTGACGTTGGAAAGAAAGTAATACCTACTCAGTTGGCTCTAAGTATATAGGAAGTACTTTGCCGCTGCAGGGTTGTTGAGCTCAATTGCAGAAACTTGAGCGGTAGAATTTTCGGCGTGAGTAAAAGGGACGTGGATACGCGATGGCTTGATACTCGAGTAAACGCGCGTGAATTTCCGGGAGGTAAAAGTTCCAACAGTACTTTTCCATTTTTCTAATAATTTATTATTCTCTATCTAACCGGGCGCGACTGTCGGAGGTAAATCTCACCGACCCCTGGCGATGAATCGACGTAATGAGAAAAGTTACCGCGGTTTTAAAATACTCCGAGGTTTTTAAGGGCTATCCCCTACGTAGATGGACCAAATCTCATTGCTTTCCCGGAATTGCGTCTAGCGGATGAAGACCCGCTGGACCAAAATTGAATAATTGAAAGTAACACGAACCCTCGCTGACGGGAACGAGGTGTTGGCTACTAATTAAACTTGTAACAATTGCGGGGAACAGTTATACGCAGTTCTGAACGCCAGCCATGTTCCGCGAAGGATAAAGGCTGCATGAAATGAAGGAGAAGATGGCTTATATATTTAATTCATTCATTAATTCACGGGAGCTTGCGGAAACAGGGAAACAGGGAAACCGCTTCTACCAAAGGTTAGCCAGCCAATCTCTCTGCAATTTTCGAAGATATCGTTACACCTACTTTTCGCCAAATGTTACGTCCGAGTTATCATTCTGACCAAGTGCTTCAAGCAATGAATAAAAATTGATCCTATTATGATCGTGTACTTTCGAAAAAGCCTTCAAAAAAATTACAAAGCTTCAGCCCTTCGTAAGAAGCTCGAAAGTTTACTCTCCTACGAAAGAAAAAAAGTGCTGTAAACCTGTGCCTCGATGGCAGAAGTTCATAAACACATAATTGAGAATTTTTCGGAAAAATAATGGTCAATATTAGCCATAAATTGAGATCGAACTTGTTTCGATATGGCTAAATTAATTTTCAATGGTTTCAGGACACGATGAGAGTCGTTTCGCGTCACACGCTCAAAACAATTCACTGGTGGTCCTTGGAACGAGCTGGACCAGATCCTCTCAGAAGCTGGGCCCCAGGTACTTTGTCTCGCCATGTACTGATGGCCCTAGACGAATTGGTTACCGCATTAAAGTGTCAAAGTTTAAGATGCTATTGGTACCCAAGATGCAACGTTATGCTGCAATGTGCAAAAGGTAGATAATTAGAAAAACCTGCAAACTTATCGCAGAATCGTGTCTCGTATATAATTACACCTACTTATATACCTACAACTATATATATATACACTTCGTACATTCAACAGAAATAATTTAACTCCAGATTAACTGAAATACCTTAAAACGGAGATGAAGTAATTAAGCCAGATACAAGTACGGTTAAGCCAGCTAACGCGAGATACGTATAATATGTATTCATAATAAGTATATCTATGCAAATGAACGTTATGGGGGCGGTTGGAATAGATCCTTGTGAAATTACAGTGATAGTTTTAAAGTCATCGGACAGGATGGTAGATTCGAAGTGGGTTTTCGCTTATTATAAACTGAACTCAGCCGAGTTCTGCCTCGGAGAGAAAAGCTCCAAAACTTTGCGTTAGATAAATTTAAAGACGTGGCTGAGTTATTCAAAAACGTATGCAAATCGCGATAGAAAAGTACTGAAATCGTACTGTAGCTGAAATCATTCCGTCATATCCAGTTTTGGTAATTGTACAAGTTGAATTGAAACCAATTTATAACAATTCAGGAAATCGAGATCCAAAAAACCGTTCGAATTCGGAACTCTGGCGATACTAAATGAGGGTTCGAAATTCAGCTAAGTGTGGTCCGTCGCTATACATATGTATAGCCTGTACTGGATTCAGGAAAACTTAATTCGTACCCTCTTAGGTTAATTGGCGAGATAAGCTAGAGCATTAGATCGAGGGGTATGTTTAACCAGAAGTTTGAGAATTAAATTAGGTTCGAGAACAGGATTCTCGAAATGCAAAATGTCACAGTGAGCTGGAAACGTGTCCTGGACAACGTGAGACAAATTGACTACCCCACGCTATATTTTTTGCAACGAGGAATCGGCCACCCTTACATATTTCATATACGAATTGGAAATTTTCTATGACATTTCCTTAAGAATGAAGTGGGAGATTCTCCGGAGAGATTCGGTATGATTTACTGCGAGTTGATCTGCGAGGTAGACACGAGTCCATTTGTTCATATTTTCAGTCACTTTTCATATCTATATCTCACCATAAATCGATGACAATTATGAGGGACCAAAATGAGACAATTCGAGTAAAAGTGAACAGACTTTGTCATTGAATGTCGTTTTTTCTGTACCAACGAGACTTCCATGAACTCAAAATTTTATCAGCTTGTACAATCTGAGATATCCCGTGCGTAATATCCGATGCAGTTGACTAAATCTTTCATACTTCTCACGTGCAGCGAATTCGTCGGTTTACTCGATGATTTAAAATTTAATTGCGGTACCCGATGAAGTTTAGTATTCCAATAAACGCGTTGCTGAATGTACCCAAGCGTCTGCCAGTAACTCGCTCTCTGCATCTAAACAGTAACTTAACGTGTCACTAAAGAAAACTTAGATTGCCTGGAGAATTCGATGAATTAAGAGAGGAGGATGAATCGATTTTAATTTCCTTCGGTGAAGTTTCAAATCCTCTTTTAAGGTGGAATTCTTCATCACGAAGATTCGTATCTCTCGGATTCCCGACTTTTGGAATCTTACCTGACCACGCTACATCATCATTCATCGAACGACGTCCCGGTCGATCTTGAACCATCTGACATCTTGGAGAACGAATTAATAACGAGATGGCGACGGGTAATCACGTCACTTCCGCGAGGCACGATGGGGAGACACTGTGGCTACAGTGGAAAACAGCTAGAATATCTAAGTCTGGTCGTCAGGGAAGTACTGAAAGTTAAAAAGGCTGTTTTGCAGGTAAAGTCTGGGGCATCATGCTCGCGCCATTCCATTTCTTGCTAAACTATATAGACTTATGTATAAACCATGGTACATATACATACATGTACGTAGTATAAGGTGGGTACATTCGGTTACTCGTTAGAATATAATGTAGTACCATACCACCTCAGGGACTGCATCTGTTTCCACCAAGAACTGGCAAACAAGTTTAACTCCCAAAGAGTTTAGCGGATGCACATAACTCACTCGAGTTTGCTGTTAAAGCGATTCGCTTCTTGAGGCGCTATAATCCTCGTTGTTGTTCTTCTTCTTCTTCTTCTTCTTCTTCGGATTTATTGTTATTTGTTCTGGTCGCGTGAGCCAGTCGCTTCTGTACTTTTCAAACCGCGATATTCTCTCTCATGTATTTAATTTATCTCCTTAGTTCTAAGTTTTTCCTTTTTTTTTTTTTTCATACACGTATCATTCGCCCATATCTTTCCATGTGCTTTTTGAAAAACCACTTTCATCGGCAAGCCCTTCAAATTTTTATTTCTTTTTTAATACCTCTTTCCAAGGGTGGAGACGACGTTTCCTTCCTCAATTTTCCCACTGCTAGTCACAGCTCGGAACCTACTGAGAACCTCGTTTACCTATTGACACTAATCCTGAGACAAGCCAGGGACCAGATCTACGCGGCTACGGATCGCCGGAACCGGAAACAAGCACGTCGCAAAAAGCTGCGACGACGTGCCAATAACAGTGCGACCGCTTACTTTGAACGATCTGTTGATGTCCTTGTCGATATCGTGAGAAGAGATCGAGAGACGGCCTATGTCGATTTGGAAAACAACCTCGTAGTCGCTAAGACACTTGTCAAGTGGCTGTACTTTGGTAAGAGGTCTTTTATTCCGTGCCAATTCGACCAACGTCCAATTTTGGGCATCCAGTATCTTAGCCATGTATCTTCAATTTTCCATTTCTGGTCAAATTTCGGAATCGTTTCGTGTTGAAAGATAAAAATTAACTTTTAACTTGTGAAATACTGTTTTTTGAACTTGCAAAATCGGAAGGGGAAAATGCAGGGCTGACCCTGATATTTTTGAAATGATTATTTCAGCTCAAAAATGAGTAGGAACCATTGAATAAAAATAGAAAATATGTTTCAGCAAAGCGGTGGTAATGCTAGTATTATTCTTCTTAGGTATGGAACACGACAGGAAAACCCTGGGGCCAATCCTGCGCCCTTACCTTGGCAATCTGTTCAACTCATCCCACGAGAATGCCTGGCACGTAGAGTCGTGGAGAAAACGCGAGGAGATATTTAATACGGAGATGCGTTCGTTATCTCTTTTCTGCAAGTTGGTTACGACCCAAGAAGTCTCACCAGCTAACGGGGTGGTTGACTCGCTATCCAAGGGTTGGACATGGGCTGAGAACGTAACAAAAATGATCGAGCGTTCTGAAAACGGGTTGAAGCTAGTTTTTATTACGGAAAAAGTTGCCAGGTATAATCTCACCTTCGCGAACAACAAAGGACTGAACATGTACTCTACCTGGAGCAAAGCAAGAAACGTCAGCAATGCAGTTAAGCGAACCACAATAGCGAGGACCAACATGATCACAATCTCAAATCTCTTGCCCAGCACGAATACGAGCAGTAATTATGACGTGAACAAAGGTGAGATAAGATTTATTGCAAATTCACAATCTTTGTACGTCTTTTACGGTTGAAGAATTTTTTTCTTCGGGGGGTTGTATAAGAAATGTAAGAAAATTTCATTGGACGCCGTTTTTGCATCGAATGATGGTTTTTCAGTAGATTTTAGATCATACTCTTTTCCGAGGCGACATTAAACCGGGAATCTGAGATAGAGACAAAGAATTTCAGCGTCACAAGGACGTCGTATACAACGCCGAGACCTTAATTGTACCCTAATACCCCCACGTACCATCGTGGTCATAAAATGACCCTGGACTACTATCCTTCGTACGGGAACTCGTTATTCGTTTCGTACCGAACGAATATCTACGAGAACGGACGGTCCCCCGCATTGTCGACCACGTATTTCTAGCTCCCTTCTGCACCCCCGAAATTCCACGCGAAACTCTCGAATCCATTCGATAAAGATTTATGTCACAGTTTTACGCGGATATCGCGAGCTATTCGTAGCGAATTCATTTCGGTAAATAACCTGGCTTTCAATCGAAAATTCACGATAAATATTACGATCGATTTTCGGCTCAGAGCTGAGCAATTTTGAGATGATGATTTTCCCCTAAATCTCTTTAGGTATATCGAAACAATACGGTAAATATTGATCTTTCGTACTTATATGTTCTATATTTTTCTATTCGTTCCTTTTTTTATCCGATTGACAATAACCCGGTTTCCTCTACAGAAGTGAGCGAAGGACTTTACGTTAATCCTATTAACTTTCATTGGCTGGTAGAATTCGCGGGGCATATTGTCCTGAGAGAGGCAAGTCCACTGACGAGTGTGGTCTCTATGGGGCGAAGACGAGGTCGTCAGAGGGGCCCGGGGGGCTTGGTTCCAGCTCTAGTGGCGCTCAACAAGTTCAGGGTAAGTTCTGGCAAACAGTTATCGAATCTTGGATCGATAAGCCGCGTGGTATCGCTGTTTCTGACTAGCTATGCTTCGTTCGATTGGATATCGCGACTACTCGTACACAACTGCGGTATAAATGTACTATTCCAAAAGCTCGTAGGTGCAAATTTTTTATAGCCTGAAAACTTCACGTATCAGAATTTTCAGAATTTTCAGAATTTTCAGACTACTACTTCTCTTGAATGTTCTGTTTTCGAAACAGTGCTACTTTTGGACTAATAAAAAAAAAAAAAAAACACCAAAGTATAGTTTTGAAAGTTTAGTTCAGCTCACGCCGGGTGTTGTAAAAACCGCGAACTGCACCGTTGCGTCTAAAATTTGTTAGGAAATCAACTTTTTCCTTTATTTGCCCTTAATTCGTAGCTGAAATAACTGAAGGCTCATCGTCCAGGAGAGTGTAGTGAAAGATGTTTAATGTCTGCACCCCCAGCCCCAGTGTGTATCTGGATAATTAAATACTTCGAAACTCAATTCGACTAGAAACGTAAATCCGTGTAGGCAGCTGGGTAACGGTAATTTGCGGTCCGGAGTAATCGCGCGATCTCTAAGCGTCTCGTATCATCCTGAGCCGCGGTTTTGGAAATAGCAAACAACGGGAAACAACGTCGAAATTGTTGTCCTAAAATTTGGGCTATCAATTGCTGATCCCGGCGGTCGCTGACTCGAACTAAAAAATTTTTCGATGGCTCGCGGAAGTGATTCAGATTCAAAACCTTTCGTCGTAAATTTGTCAAAATTTAATTGCAGAACTAGACGGTCTCGGATTTCGAAGCTCTGAAAATTTGATTATAGTTTTGAATATCATTCAATAAATTACGTACTGCAGTTGCAGAATTTACAGTTTCGGATATTCAATCAGTCCGCGGGAATATTTTGCGAGATTCGGTTATATCCATTCAGGTAATTAATTACCATTCGGTTTATCTGTCGTCTGGTGAGGAAGACGCGTCAGTCCAACGACCGTCAAGTTTATATAGAAGTTTAGGGTTTCGCCAAATGGCTGTGCTTAATTGCACCAAACTGTCCAAGTACCTTGATACTTGAGCGGTTGGGTACTGACCCAGATATTAACCGGATGTCACTCCTCACCAACCGCCGTATTATAGTCGTACCTCATTTCCCTCGAGAAAGCTCGAGGACATTTTCGAATGTTGCAATACATACAAACTGGTTTCTTGAAATTCAAAATGCGGTATGATCTGTAATCACTTTTCGAGATGAACGATCATTAGCATGAATAATTCCAAAGAAGATAAGAACGTCTCGAATTTTGACAGCAGAAAAGAAATTTTCTTGATAAATCCTGAACGGAGGATCGAAGCACGCCTAGCCTGAATCTTTTCACTTATAACGAACTCGTTCAGAGCAAATTTTACGACAGTGAAAATTAAATTATCTTTAACAATGGCT
Source organism: Macrophya alboannulata (assembly GCA_949628255.1). NCBI lineage: Eukaryota > Metazoa > Arthropoda > Insecta > Hymenoptera > Tenthredinidae > Macrophya > Macrophya alboannulata. The sequence continues at coordinate 4,265,851 of OX451209.1, read as the reverse complement.
GAAGTCTTGTTGTCCTGAAGCATGTCATGTCAGGTTTTTTTTTTTTTTTTTTCGTTTCTTCCTACGAGGATCACTTTTAAGTAGTCTATTGTGTGAATAAGGCGGGTGTGTAAGAGAATTCTACGTGCGAAATAAATTGCTGCTGCAAAAAAAAAAAAGAGAACGAAGAAAAAAGGGAATTGGGAAACCTTGATCGAGGAGAAACGCGATTCTATAGGTCCTCGCGTATCCATGCTATTCAATTGGCGAGAAAAGTGAGTTTCTCCAAATGCAATAACCCAAATAGGGCAATAATATAAAATAACAAATAAAGAAAATACTCTATATCTTCTAGTGCACATCGACTGTTTTACACAAAAAAATTATTGTTCCGTCCAAATTCATTCCTCCATTCGGTGATGTTAAAGGGTTGATAAAAGTTGTGCAAAGTACCTACGTAATCGCTATTTGATCGTTTGAATATCTAATGGGGGGCGCATAGAATTGCTAATTTGTTACGTAGGCACTCTGTACTTATTCCTTAAGACAAACACCCAGCGAGAAAGGGTCGAGGCAAAAACTTGGTATAATTTGTCGACGTATATTTCGTCGCTTTTGAATATTTAAACGGCCGAAAGTTAATTCCTTGAAATAGTATCATAACGGTACTTGAAATAGGGCTGATCAATCTGTACAGTACAGTATACCCTTATTCTAAATTCTCGCGATTCTTTTGACGCGCTACAAAAATGTGGATCTAGAGGATTGCAGTGTGAGAATCTGCACCGACAATGAGACTGCAGAAACGTGTTGAGCGCCAAAAAAAAAAAAGGGAGGGCACGTATCTTCTTTTGTTTCGTTTCACAGCGCTCGTTAGAAGTCAGTTTAATAGGTGGTGGGTGGGTAATTGTTCAGAGAAAATTGAGCAAAGTAACTGTACCTACGGGTCGTATTCGTAGCCATTAACAACGCGCTGAACTCAAGGGAAACGCTTAGGCAGCGACTGGACAACGACGATTTTCACAAATGCAAATGGCTCAGAATAATTCTGAAGACGATTTATGTACGAGGGAAGGATTTGAGTTTAGACTTCAAAGAGCTTGATCAAGATTGTGTCAGATTCGGCCTAAAAAGCTCGTCCCCTAAATAAGTATTCCCGAAACGGAGGCCGGGATATTAATATCTACTCATTTGAAAGCACATTCTTTTCGTTCCTTGAAAATTCTCTGAAATTTCGAATCGATTTACCCTGAATTCGTACCGGGACTCAGAATTATTCGAAGTGTTTGTGCACCAAATTCCATTAAAATTGGTCGACAAATTCGAGTTGGCCAACATGAAGGACCTACAAAAGTCTCACTTTCTTGGGAATCTAATACAATTCCGTTTTAAAAGTCGGGCTACTGTGGTAAGGAACGAAATCGAATTTTCTGAAAGCAATGTAACTACTTTACAATGTAAATTTGATTAATCGAATACTATTGAACGTCCATGAGTGAAACTCACCTTGAATTAATACAAATTTCAATTATCAGACAACATCGATCTTTGAGTTATATTCACGGTTCTGAAATGTAGCGTTGAAATGATCCGTATAAAATGTCTAAAATTTAACGCATTCATGTCGAAAAGGCACGACGAAGGGCTGAATACAGATGATAGTGAAAAAGTAAAAAAAAATTTGATAAAGTGTATGATCCGAATCGGATATTGGATATCGGCTAGGCATGCCGGTGGTATTCGTGTTGCGAAAGCTTTCTAGCGAAGGGGTGTTCACGGTACGTGATATTCCTTGTGTCAGGTGGGCTAGGACCAGGGAAAACTTTCCTCTCTTCAAAGAAGTTTGGGGAAACTCGAAATCACAATTACGTCCGTTGTCCTTTTGGCTGTGGCGAAAAGGAGTAGCTATATATCCTGCCGCCGCGGCCGGTTCGCATTCTGGTAGAACAAACGGCACCGGCTTCGTTTGGCGATACTGCAAATAGCTGACCAAATTATCTCCGTTGGTATTTGTGCGTTGGTGACTTATTCACCCACACTGATATGAAAAGGGGTTGGAAATAGGGTGTAACCCTCTTCGAAGATATAAGTTTGGCTTTGTACATAGTGCGTGACAAAGGCAGCTGAACGTCTACCAGGATTAGTGGGTTTCGGGGTGTCTTTCTTCCCTCTAACTCCATCCCATCGCTATCCCCACATAAAAGTAAACAAGACTCCATCAGCGTTCACTTCTTTCTTCTTCACATCATCTCTCTTTGCAGGAACCGTGACAATGAAACAAGATCATTTACACCCCGATGATTAATAATTTTTTTTTCCAATTCTTCCACCAATTCGTATAATTATATAAACCGTCTCTTTTCGCTATTTCAAAGCTCGATAAAGATTGGAAAGTAATTTTCCATCTCGGAAAATAGGAAAACGTGTATCCATATCTTGGAAATAATTTTTTTCAAACGACTTTGAAACATAGATTGATCGAAATGAAGAAAAATCTTTGTCGTAGGGGTACAGGTCGCATCGTTCATCGAAACTTCTTCAAATTTGGAGAGAATATCCTACATTGATGTGCTTTTGAGGCAAGCCAATGACATTTGATGAATTTAATTCTTCAGACATTAAAATTTTTAGATTAAAAAAAAAAATTTTTTCTTGGAAACGTTGAAAACCAAACTTCTTTCTCGCGTTTTTTTTTTGCGGAATTTATATATATCCGCAAAATTTTCTCGTTTAGGTCGCATTGTGTAGCTTTGCGGTCGATATTACGGTAGACTTCGACGCCGTCGGGAGGCGGTCAGATAGTGCCGTGAATTTTGCAGTTAGCCCTGTCTCGAAGGTATAATCAAGTCTGATTTTGTAGACAAAGCCAGTATTCTCACCTTATTTAGCTGAAGCCTCGAATCTCGTTCCCAAGCGACTTCACCACTCCCATTTGCTCGATTTCCGGTTTCCCTATTCTAGTGGTGAGAGTAAGAGTCCTCTGAGGCCCACCTAGACCTCGGCGAGACTTTGCCTCAATTATTTGTCCTGTGAGATAGAAAAATTGCAAACGTCGAGGTTGTCCGGAGTTGATAATCAGGGTAAAATCTGGAGGGTAAAGAAAATGAAAAAACAAAAATATAGAGTAGACGAAAAGAAATAAGAAATTTCAAGTTTTAGCGGGCTGTTGTTCGCGATAAAATTCTGCTAACGTCGATGGCTTGTCACGTCTTTCGCCTTTCATTTCTCATACTTTTCCAATTAAGGTGAATCAAATTTGACGTTACTTATATAGTATACATATATACCCCTGAATGTTCGAAAACTTTTCAAAGTTGTTATACGTTCGTATCGGTTCTTGATTGAAAACTGAAAGTAGCTGTGGGTATCTCCGTGGTTTAATCATCGGAGAATATTTTCCCTCACAAAATTCAATATCTGCGTTTCACTTCGAAATGCGTCATTGCTATCGTTTTTTTTTCTTCTTCTTTCCCTTTTCCCTTCTTTTTATACTACAGATTCATAAATATAACCGCACTGTTTTCTGCCTCAAGAGAAAATATGAAAATCTCCTAAGCGTTTATTATTATTTTTTGGATTACCGAGCGATTGAATATTGCATATTTTTTATTTGAAGATTCTCCAAGAGGTTGCAGCAGTTTTACCCCATGATGAACGGATCGCCATGCTGGACGCGGTTCAACGCGTTGCCCGGGAGGCCTCCCGGCGCTCGAGGAGAGCCAGCTGCCCGGATCCAGCAATTTCTGGGTCTCCAAGACAAACTTACACCCCGAGGTAAATAAGCTTTGTAGATTTTGTTAATATATGTACATATTAGGTTCGTCCGAAAATACGTAATTCTCATTTTTCACCTCATTGAGTGCCGAAAAATGAGTAAATAAACCGCGCAATGCGGACGTAAAAGCTTAGTCAGATCAAAGGATACCCGGAGGTCTTTCATCCGGAATTATTTTAATTGTATAGCGTTTTTTTCTGTCAAATTTTGTGAGGTATAATTTTGATAAAATCTCGATGATATCGATGGACAAAAATTGGTCGCGCACACGTAGACCCTGCAGCGATCCATCTGATAATGGTCGGAGATGATTTTTAGGACCCCAAAACGTGGAGATCTGTTAGAAACCCAACTTTCGAGTGTGATTATAATTTCTGTAGGGAAAACGAGCTTTTCAGCAATTGTCGAGAGTTCATAGTCTGACGGGGGCCAGAATAATGGGATATTCAAGCGTAACGTTGGTGGAAAATTGAAGTGGAGAAAAAATTTCGCAATTAAAATAGTAGAGGTGCATAATTCCGCTTCCCCATTATGGTAGCAGTACCTAGATCAGTGCCGACCAGTAAGTTTGACAAAAATCGGCAGGAACCGAGGAGTTAGTTGCGGTACTAAACTCGGACGTAGGTAGGTACTCAGTATGATTGCCCCGGCTGCAGCGAGCGAAACCCATCAATTTCCAAAGGGGTAGAAAAAGTTTTCGCGTTTTGTTCCCGTCAGTTATTAAAGTCCAACGATAGCGTGGCCCACCCCGAAACTGCGTTGCGTGGCGCGGCGCGGCGCGGCGGACCGGAAGTCTACCCCCGTGTTCTAGAGCCTGTAGGGGATATCCTCGAGTGGCGTGAAGTGGATTAATTCATCTTCCGATTTCTCCACGTGGAAATAAAACCGGATCAACAAGATGATCACCGTGATTAATTTCCCGATGGGATTATACCTGCAAATCCGTGTAGGATACGAAAGGTCTCATATATGCAGGACTAAGAGCGTGACCCGCTGTACGAAACAGAAATAGCCGCGAATTTTCACTTCCGATTTTTCATACTTTACTTGAAAAAATAAGAAGCAAGAAATTACGAGATATTTGTAGAGTCGGACCTATGAGAAAACTCCACGGTTCATTGACGCATGGGTTCACTTCCTGCATTGTGACAATCCCAATACATTCGCCAGGTGAGAAGGTGAGAAGCCGGAGCAAGGAATTTGCCCTGAAAGCATTTGACCATAACCACTGGAGTCTTGAGAAGTTATTTAGTAGATACGCATGATGTAGAGGTAATCGAGAGACGTAAATGGGCAGTTCTACATAAGGGTTGCCGAAGTAAATATGATGAAAAGGACCAGGGAAGACATAAAGTGCGAAAAAAAGGTGGGAGAGAAAATATTCTAAGGACCTAATTTATGAAGTATATGTATATTACATCGCGAAACTCCTTCGAGATCGTATATCAAGATTTAAGAATGAGACTCAGACCCTCCGGTTCTCAGTTCTGCGACTCCATTCAGCTTAAAAGGCATTAGACATAAGGTGAATGGCCAAAGACGCCAAGGGTAGGTATACATCACGAGACGGAGGAATTTGCAAAAATAAATTCCTGAAAGAAGTTAATTATCGCAGAAAGCTTCAAAACTTGTCTCACGTGAAGGCGGTATATCTAGTTTTAGCAAATCATTAGATCAACCAACTTTTTTGTATATTTTAAAATACTGGTCGTCTGGCTCGTGGAATTAGAATTTTAGTTCAAGCGATTCGCGAGGCTATTAAAATTCTACAGCGCTGAAAAAAATTGTGAAAAGAAATTTTTCCGTCGCGGTCTTAAAGTGATTGAACAATGTGGCGAAAAACAATGCATCGATTAACGGATTCATTGAGGTAAACTCCAAAGTCTCCCACAGCCGTTAAAACGTTGGTAATTTTCATCCACTTACCTAATTCTCGGGTTTGCGACTACATCATCGATCACTCGAACGAGTAAATCCTTACTCGATAAACTCTGTCCAGAAAAGGCAGCTTAACTCGTCACATTATGGCGTCAAATTGCTATCTCGTTGCTTAGCATATAATTAGGTCTAAGTTTATACCAATAACGGATTTGGGATCGTCCGATGGGTATTTTTTGACCAGCGATAATCCCACTCGCGTAAAAATAATCCCTGTTCCCTTATCACGGTAGAATAGCTGTAGCCCAATCTCCTATAATCACTGTGACTGCTTACTCACGCGTATCTGTCTGGAAAGCTGTGGCCATACAAGAAGCTAATTCAAAACTATATCGAAGCCACGTTCGGGGTGACGGCCAAATTGGTTTGTCTCGATCCAATTAGAACGGTTCGATAGTTTCGCAGAGGATTTAGTCAGATTTGTTGGACAAACTCCGTCTTATCCCGCCAAGCTTGACTGTTAGACAATCTGCCTTGTATATGTACACACGTACTCGGTGTTAATTAAGTTTATAGATCCACACGAAAGTGGCTTTCGATATAAAACTGCGAGAAAATTCATTTTTCCATTTTCATCATCTGTGATCGTGATGAAAGAACGTCTGGTCAAGACAGAGAAAATGAAAAAGTCAGAGAGTGGCGAGGATAGAGTTCATTCATTAATGTCATACCCAGAGCCAGCTAGCTCCTTGCAAATAGATGTCGACTTGTGAACTAAGTAACCGCGATTCAATAGGAAAAGTAGTTATTAGGTACGTTCTGAAGCAAAGAGCCCCCGCCGGTGGTGAAATGAGAAGATGAAAAATTGTACACCGATCACATTCAACAGCAATAGATGGAAGTAGATGATACGGACTCTCATGATACCGTTACGAGTGATATGGTGAGGAAATTTCAGTCTTTAATCAGTCACCGAGTCTAAACTACGAAGCATCTTCATCTGATTGGTGAATTGCCAAGAATATTACGTCAACAAGCTAATTTACGCCCCAGGTATTGTTCCAAAGACGTACTCAGACAGACTTATATATTTCCGGAAACCGTAGGGTATGATTAGTGCTGCTTGTGAACACCTAAGGGCTTGACAAAGGTTTGATACTCACTTAGTCACCTTTGTAGAGACATCAAAGCTAGCCCTGTGTGTAACTACAAATTATCATAGCAATGATTAGTAGCTCGAAAATGTACGACTTTAATTATACTCGAATGACATGCCCGCTAATTGCGAGGTATGAAGTAGTCCGTATATCAATTACGTAATTCTTATCGAGGAAATGGATCTCCTTACTTAGAAAGTTCATTTGTGATCCGTTTTAACGAGAGCTGATTAACGAAGTTACGTAAACAGCTGTTAACACTGATAAAATTAATTATTTTCTCTCGGTTCATTGGCACAGATCGGAGTCATACCTCGACTTACCACCCAGTCCACCTTTGTCTCCAACTACACGACAGCGCAGCATCATTGCCGAACATCAAAGACAGCTTCATAGAGAAATGCTCGAGATGCATGACACCATGACACGGGGTCTTCGTCCCAGGGGTCAGCTACCTGCGTGGGACTCAGCATCCCTCGCTTCGTGGTCATCCTCGATTGGCTCAATGGGGAGGAACAGGTTAAGAATACATCGAATTCCCACCTGGGATGGCGTCAGAGGTATTAATCTAACTTGATCACATATGTAATAAATGTCATGTTTAATTTTAGTGGAAGTTTGGTTTAGCTCTGAGATCAGGTCGGGTTAATTCCTGCGGGACTTCGACGGTATTAAATAGCCGTGAAGTGTAATTAACCGGGTGTTTAATCGTGTTTCAGAATCTGTAGTTCAAGTTGTTTTGTTATAACCAGGTCCGTCTCCGATTTGGGACAGTGTAAGTACCGATGGTAGTTTCGGAAAATCAAGATCTGAGGAGATGATAAGCCGTGAGGATTCACCGAAATGGAATACCTTGGAGCGTCAAGGTAGTCATAACGCTTCTACAGATTTTGGTGAACGTGCTCGACTGCCAAGTTGGGATTGCTTGGAGGCAACCCTTGATCAAAAGTTCTCCAAGTACGACGTTCTCGTCGAACCGGACTCCCTGGAGGTGAACAGAGACGTTGGGATCGACTATCTACTCGCTGCAAACGCAAGTAGAGAATTTACTGATGACAATTCTCGGGCTGGACGAAAACCCAGAATGCAATGGAAGACTCCAGTCCTTCAACAAACGACAGATATGGCTTTGAAGCTCACCTTACCGAAGGATCTTCCATCCACTACAATCCCGAAAGGAGAATCGAGCAGTAAAAAAAAACATGGTAAAGTTCAGCGAATCAATTCTCGGTAGCTTTGTATCCTACGAGTTGTAAAACTCGGCGAATAAAATATGGAAAAGATAAGACTCCTGCTTTCATTTCCAAAATCATTTTTCAGTTTATCATTTTCTGGGTGACAGAGGAAGATGAAGGAATACCAATCGGCGATGCTCGTTAGAGACTGTCTTTAATTTTCCAGAACATCAATCAACGATTCTTTTTCAGATGCAGGACTTCACGTTTATTTGAGATGACGTTGAAAATCATGAAAAAAGCGTACTGCTTCAAGCCTGCTAAATAATTCACACTCCTTCCCGTCTACCTTTCGATATAATCAATATATTAATCACATCGTTGGGTTACAGGAGCCTCTCAACGTCGGATTTAGTAGGGTTCTGATTAACGAAGCGCGCAATTTCTGAAACGGCATAGCGTGGGCGTCTGGGTTCCGGTTCTTCTTTTTTATCGAAAGAAAAAGGTTCAAAGAGTTTGCAACCACTTCGAATTGGCGCGACACCTGATCGCCTGAAAACCGCTTTACAGTTTTCGAACCAAGTCCCACGGAGGCTCGATAGCTCTTGCTTCACTCGAGCGAGTCTTCAAGCTCGCTTTCATCCCCTCCGAACTCGCCGTGTTGTGTAATTAGACGGATATCATTTCTACGAAGGGATACGGATATTGAGAAACCAGAAATCGGACTATATCAAATATCATCAATATCTCGGAGAACTCGAGGAGAATAATTAGCTCGCACCGATCGGCCCTTTTAGAATTATCAAAGCTGATTCCTGCAGCAAGTTCATGTTTCACCTTGTCTACTCATCCGTTCGTAATTGATTGCCAATTTACATGATTACGTAAGATGGAATAGAAATTCCAGTTCGATCCTCTGAAATTTGGATTCATTTGTTCTTCACTTTTGCCAACAGAAATATAATTCGCGTTTGCACTTGAAATTTGTATCAACATCTCCATATCCTAATAAATTTTCAAATTCTGCTTCAAAATTTCTATTCCGATTCGGGTAAGCGTCAGATCTCCGCTAAAGATGTTGATACTACTACTTTCTTAGTTTTATGCTGAATAGTATCGTACGTTGCATGTCTTTTTGGCATATTTTTGATCGAAGAAGTGAGCTTCTGACTTCCGGAGTTATCAGACAATAATATTCCCAAGCGTTTCTTGAGTCCGAAAAATTTTTAGATCTTGACTCGACAGCTTAATTCGTCTACTTATTAACCAGCTCCTGATCGTAGACAGTACCTGTATAACAGGCTAGCTCACTACTAATCACGTAACCTGTCTGATCAAAGGACGGTAATCTTCAAGTCTGATCAACCCAAGCTCCGTCACTTCTCGATGCCATACAGCAGGTCGCGAGTAACTACTGTAATATTCTACGTTTTGGGCTCAATAGTTAACCCGTGTAAACACCCGTCTGCCAACAGCCATAGACTCTGGGCCAAGCCACACAACGTGCATACATACATGTCTACATATGGTCTAGATATGCGTAATATAAGCTCGTAGTTCTGTAGACAGTAGTCGAAACGTACTCGTATATTACTCTCTGGCAGTATTACATTCACGGAATAATCTGCTTCACATACATGTCTATATACAACTGTATAGTATATAATATAGGGATGTGAATTTTCACCCCTTTTATCAGGGTTTTTCCGAGTGTTGTGCGATCGATGATAACACTCTGACCGAGAGCGAGTAAACCATATAAAAATGGAAAGTAGGTATAAGGATGATTAAAATTTAACTAAAGTTCCTCGTTTATGTTTCGAAAGCTTTTTACACGGTCATCGCGAAAGCTTAAGGTATTACTGGGTCTGCGTGAGGTTCTTATCCGCTTTTTATTTCGAATATACTCGTGTGCTCGGGTTATTATATACAGGTATGCTAGGCCGAGTCACTAGCATAAAGAGATAGACTAGATATGTGGCCGAGGTCGCTCTAATGAAAGACATTTTTTCATCACACGTTGATACTCGTATAAGCAAGTCCAAGCTTAGAGCTCTGGTACAGAGTGTCGTGAAAACGGCTACTTCGTGTAGAAGGTTGAGCGCATTACAGTGCTTTTTTCCAATTAAAACTAATTTAGGACATTGTATTTTTACCCCGGTTGTCAGAGAGGAGACTGCAGGGCTGGCTGTATGTATGTATACCTACGTGCAGCGAAGTACAGCAATCAGAGAACAACCCGCGCCTGTAGCGTTTCCACTACTACCCTCAAATCGTCAGAGACCATTACCGCCGCCGCCGCATTTTTAACCCTGGCTAAATAAAACGAGATGTAAAAGAAAGAAAAAAATGAAAATAAAAAAAAGTTTGCTAGGGTATTGTGTATAGAATCGCCCTGAAAAATTGGGCCATTGAAATTATGCGGTTGAAAAACACTCTGTCCCACTATTTGCATCCGATCTATGGAATTTTAGAACAGTTCTTTGCAGCTTGAAATCAAATTTTTCACCGTCCTTTAAAAAAAGTTCTTAATAAAAGGAATTGCGTTAATTCTTTCCAGCTCAGTACTGATCAGATTTTGAATTTGATCGGTCTGTTAGTCCTCGAGTTATTCGAAGAACAAAATTTTGGAAAAAAAAGTTTTCAATTCATGATATCGGGAGAATTAATCAACGGATCTTGACGACTCCATCTTCAATTGACAGGATTTGCTTCAACTTGACTCTGGTAAAATTTCTGAATGAATCGATCCAGTAGTTTTCATCTCGGAAAAGAAATAGTCATCATATATTTGCGTGTAATCAAACTTTTTTTGTGCTTAAAATTTCGTATGGGAAATTCCAAGGCTGGTCCATTGAGGTGAGCCAACTTGCTTGTTTTACGGCTTCGATAATTGCAAAAAAAAAAAAAAAAAAAATCTGAACAAATTGCAAGTGAACTTTCTTCCCTCTATCCTCTCGATCGCATGGAGTATAATTGCTGAACCGTTCACCTATAGATTGTCATGAAAATTACGATTCTCTCAACTGATTATAATCAACGAGCATTATCGTCTAGATAGTAAAACCGGAAGTTGGCTAACAAAGCAGCTCTCGCTCCACTGCCCCATATCGGCTATACCAGCAACCCCTGTATTTCAAGCTCTGGCTAAAGCTAAACAAGGCTCTTGTCGCAGAGGTATTATTATGAGTTGGGTTAAGGGGTATCGAATCGATGTTCGAAAAAAGAGAGAAAAAAAAAAAGAAATAAATAAATAAGTAAGCGTGTATAGGTCTGTACATGAAATTGTGTAAAAACTGTGCGGTTAAATTGATACGACCACTTTATCGTCGGTGTGGCTGTTACCGATGAAACAAAACAAAAAAAGTAGAAAAAAAATGGAATAACAAAAAAAAAAAAAAAGAAAAAAGAGAAACAGAAATGTGTGTTTGAAAAAGAGGTTTTTCGGTTTTTCCCGGAGCATTGGTTGCTTAGCAGCGAGGTGAAATTGCGCGCGCAGTGGCGCCGACGTCGAGACTCAGTCGCACAGCCTCCCTTTCGTGGACCATATCCTCGCTTCGCGAGAGGCGTGTCATCCGGGTTTTGCTACGCTGCGTTCCGTTCAGCCGTATACTCTTGTTGCGTTACGTTACTGTCGCCGTTTCGTTACGTTTACGTTACGTTACCGGATGGGTTATCGTTGCCTTTTGCTGTGCGAGAGAGTCTGAGCGCACAAGAGGCTCTACCGGTCTTATCCCGGTCTGTTACGTGAGAGTTTCAACAACGAATACGTTACGTGCGATAGTATATATTTATCTACACAGACTAAAGAACGTCGAAAATTCATCGACACTAGTTTCAAGTTTAACCCTTAATTCATACAGCCAAAGGACCGGACTCTTTTACGATGGATAATTAATTATTTATTAATCACATTATCTCGAGGATCGTGCAGCAAGACTCCGATTTTATTACCAAGAACAACTTCGACGCTCAATTCTTTCGGTAAGATCATTATAATTATCTATAAATATTTAACGAGATAGATGTAGACAGTGTTCTACTTTGAGATAATAAATATCTCGTTCTTCGACCTCTTTTTTCGATTTATAATTTTTTTTTTTGAAATTTTTTCACGCTATTCAATTCAGATACTTTATAAAAGGTACGTATGTACGTAGTTGGCCATGAGAATTTTAAAGCTCTTATAATACCATTTTTTTTCTCTTTTCTTTGGTGTATTTTATGAATCAGCAAGCCAGGATTTGTTTCTTGAATATTGAATAGCGAGGCAGAAGCGTGAGAAGATTGAATGGTTAATCGTCTCTTTGAAAAGTCATCAATATGGATGCTAATTGGCTGAACTTATACCCGAATATTAAGATCTTGGTATTTTATCATCGGAGATATTTAATATAGGGTTGCATCGAGAAGTTTCTTCATTTATCATTTCGAGTCTTATAATTGACGAGTAATTAACGAAAGCTAATCGACAATAACGTTCTTGATTTTTAATTTTTTTTTTTTGGTCCTTCAATTTATGTAAATTGTCAATCAAACTGAACCCTTCGACGTTTCATTATCCAACTTACTAACCTTCCAAGACTCAAGTTCTGCGCAATGCTGACAAAAAAAAAATCGTAAGAAAAAAAATTAAGAAAATAAATCGATTATCGACACCCCCGGCGTTCTTAACGTCGTCGTGATGAGAATTTCGTCAATTAAATTCACCGAGCGTAATTTTCTCATATTATTAAAAACTGTCGATTCTTGATGAGTAAAAGTATCGAAGAGAGATGAAACTGTTCAATTTCGAGAGGCAATGAACGAAAATTGAGAAAGGTCAATATTATTTTTTATAATTTATTTGCCAGGGGAAATGAAGAGCTTTTATGAACGGAGGATATTGTACAGGGGTAGTTGGTTTCAGACCGTTCTATACCGACACAATTGTAAAGCACGATGTTCTCTAGCGTTTTTATTTTTGTACATTGTCCGGTATGTTAAACGCGAGAATGTCACAGTTAATTCATTATGCATACAAGAAGGCGAGTACACGAGGAAACAGAATTTTCTTTACCCTGGGTATTTAGCCGAATTCCTGCATGCGGGCAAGTCATAAAATCATTGGCATTCTCCAGTGGATCATCCTGCACGCTGGTGCTGATAGGGATCCCTCGGTATCTAAAAACCATGGGATAAAAATCCTGATCCCATATAAAATGGACGAAGTAGGTATTCCGATCTAACGGTTCTCTCGAATAAAGCTCTGCCCAACTCGATATCAACACTCTCCCTTCTGTTCCTCCCTTAACTTGCTGCCACTCTTCGGGGGCGATGCGAAATGCAACATTTCCATTCCACGAAGCTGATTTAAATAACAAAACCCCCTGTGTACAGAATCGTTCAATCGAAGACCAGCGTGGCTTGCGCGGTCGATTTTTTGCGCCCCGAAAGTTTCTCTCGCTTCTACAATTGCTGGATTTTTATTTACGGCGAACATTGACCATGAGAAGAAAGTTTTAGTAGCGCTGAAAATATTGTTCGTAAAACTGCCAACTCCTTGATCAATTTCGAGGGTTGAGTTGAAGAACTTTAATTTCCGCATCGCTGCTTGATTTAATAATCCATCGGTGAAAAATTCGTGAAGTAGAAGAGTCGCGTTGTTTGTATCGTTTTTTTTTTCTTCTTTTGTCTTTGCTAATCGAAGTGGTAAATTAAATCGTTGCTGATCAGTGGTCAGAAGAAATAATAATAAATAATACCTTAGCCGTGTCAACCTCGAGAAATATTTTCCAATTTTCACAGGCCAGGTACCGAGGAAACCGTGTCGGTATAATAGATCCGAAGATTCCAGATAGTAAAGGATTAATTGAATCGAGAATTAAATGGGTGGAATCGACCAGAAAATCGATCTAGCCAAACGCTCTGATAGAATAGCCATCTAGATTAACTTTGTTCCATTATACCGAAAGCGTTAGAAAGCAAATAATAACCAGAGATTTTAGTCAGTATAAGACTGAAATTTTTCATTACATGAGAAAAAAAAAAATCTGTCGTAGATTAACAAAATTTTTACCATTCAGGAGTTGCTTGCAATCGGAGTGCACACCGAGCGGATATGCACCGATTTAAATAATCTGAAAGATGATTCACAAAAGCGCGCAATACCGACCTGATTGCATCGAAATTCTGGATTAATAAGCTTTTTAAAAGGCATTTTCTCCCGGTGACTCAGCTAACATTGATATTTCTCCAGATACTCGTATGAACGTACTCGGTATTGGTACAAAGAATAAAGCTCTACATAAGCTTAATGCTAATATGAATAACAGAAAAATTGCTGATAACGAGTGTGGTAATAATCTTAACGGTCTGTTTAACCAGAATTACGTTATAACGAGCAGAATGTTTCAGTTTCTTTGTTTCGTCGTTAATTGTGCCTTTCATGCACGGCATAATCGCCCGGGTTCCAGAGCTTTAAGGATTTCAGTAGATACCAAGGTACACTGCGCGGTACGTGCGTGTGTATAGGATAATATAACGGCTATTTGTTACCTCTGCACTGTGAAAAATTATCTCGTGAAAATGAATGTAACTATAATAAATAAAACAACTGGAAAGCCGTGATGACAGTGGTATAGGTATAAAGCTGCATAGTTGAATAATAGTTTGTTTCACAAAACTCATAACGCATCGTTAGCTCTCGTATATACATACCTGTGTACAATTTGCACACGGCTAAAGCCAATTATTAAATCTAATAAAACATTTTCCAGCCTGCAGGTTCAATCAGAACAGATAAAATTAACTTATTCATTCTCGTTTCATTGATTCAGGTTTGGAAATTTGAGGAAAAAATTTGTTTTGCCATTTTTCAAAATACCGTAGCTAGAAATTTTCCTCCTCCAGATATTATAGATGAAATTTTTCTTCGCTTATTCATTTATTTATTTATTCATTTCCTTTTCAGTTCTTTCCTATCATTTTTCATATTAATACGAAACCCGTTGCACAAGGATCTTTATTTTGCGACGTCAATTTTCCTACCCTCACGTTACAAAGCGACAAGCTATAGGCGCCGGATTTGCCGGCGTCAATAGCGTCTCTGCAGCGGTGGCGTCAGCGAAATAACGAGGTCCGATTTTCGCGACGCCAACGCTACTTCATTCGTTAATTTGTTCCGATAAATTCCTTGCGTAAATTCAAATTACGAAAGGTTTGAGTAAATATCGGGTGAGTTGAATCATTTTTTTTTTTTACTTTTCTCGGAATCGAAGCATCGTCGAACATCAATGAATGTTTAATTTGCGAAGTGAAAGAACCTTTCTGCAGCGGTGGGTACACCGTATTGTGAATTTTTTCATTTCGAGTAAACGAAAATGATTTTCATCATTCGAAAAAAAAAAGAAAAAAAATGTAATGGTTACGAGCGAGAAGATATTGTTCATAAAGTTTTCATTTCGCTTTGCAGAATTCTGTTTCGATATAATAAACGCCCGGGCTTACGGCTATACCGGTGCTGATGGTTCAGGCTCGAAACGCAATAATTCCTGGTTACCCTACCGGGTGAAAATGTGATACCTTTGAAATATTTGGAACGCGCTCAGAATTTCGGGTCCAAGCGTTAAGCCTTGCGAACCTTGAAATCCGTGAATTCCAGCAAAGCACTAAGAGTCGGTGAATATTAATCAACAATGGTAACTTGATCACAGATGTAATTAAAAAATACGTCACTGACGGAGTTACGCTCCGTGTAAACGAGTTTCGCTCCCATCTTTTATAATACCATAATTCTTTGGAATATTTTCTACCTAATTGAATAACGCCGGGAGTAACATTAACAAGTGACTTAACTAGTCGAATTACCCTCCACTTTAGACCCCGACAGTTATATACGTTAAACTATAATAATATCAAAACCACTTTGCGTTACGACATCACAGTTTGTTTCAATTGTCGCGATGCGTTGTCAAGAGGGTGTAGAATTCTCACCACTCGAAATTCACCGGTTAACACATATGTGCCCTTGAATTTGAGGATGCAGTGCATGCCCCTTCGCAACCTGTGAATTGACAAATTTTTACACACAGCTGGTAACAGAAGCGAAAATAATCTCCCTTCTTGAATGGGGCTATTTTTTTTTTTCTTTCTTTTAAGGACTCATCGTTTCTTTGCTTTTTTGCCCAAATTCATGTTCATAGACGATATTTTCGATGAATAAAATTAAAAAAAACTGTATCCGTAAATTTACAGCAGCTAATTTTACCTGAAACTGATAAAAGTGTACAAAAAAGCGTAGAAATGTTACCTGTACGTTTAATTTGGTAAATAATTTCGGATGTTTTGTTATCGGTGGGTGAATACCGTGAATGGGGGGGTAGTCCGTAAATGAATTTCTTTCACGACTTTGACTTGACTTTTCGGACAACTAGCTGAGACCGCAGAATCGGAATGAGCCACCCAAATTACCCCTGCGTACCAAGTTTCGCAGAAATCGAACAACTTTTTACATTTCAGCCCGCTATGTTGGATCTGAAAAATAATTTGTATAGATTTATCAATGAGATTCGTGTGTCAGAAGGATCTGCAAGTGACAGATGAGTTGATTACATTTCGTTCAGAATTTTTTCGATGAAAGACAAAAAAGTTAGTGTAAAATAGAAACAATAAGGGACCAAAAAAAAAATTGCGGTTGGAAGTATGAAACAATGGCAGTTTTTATAAGAGGAAAAAAAAATTGTAACTGTCTCTTTTGTACATTTGGAAATTGGAACTCAGCTCTGTGAAGCGAAAATTTTGATAAAATTTTTTATTCTTTTGTTGATTTCAACTTCGATTCTTAAAAAATGAAAATGAATAGTAAACCAAAAACTCAGAGAACATAATTTTGAGATGTGAATTTAATTGTGGATAGACAACTTCGTGAAAATCGTTATTTCTAAAATTTTCCCGCTTTGATCGGAAGCTTATCGCTGTAATATACAAAGATATAAATTCAAACCTACCTGGTGATAGGTATGTAGAATTTTTATACCTCTATTTCGAACCAGTACCGTACACAGCTGTATTGATAACATGGAATAATTCCAGACCTCGAGCATGATCATTCGCAGCATGAAATATTACATGGTTCGTGCGGTTTTACTACTCACAATGTTTGCCAATCTTTCGCTATATTGCTATGCATATGCCATATATGTATGTACCTATGTAACATGTATACGCATATACATGTACGTTGAGTTATAGCCAATTTATCGTCCGGGTTATACGGTGTTCCTTTTTTCATAAGCTCTATAGACAGACCTTTTTCGTATTCTTAGATCGTTCCCACCTGTCATCTCTCGAATATCTTTACTACAATTCATCGGGGGCCTACATTGTCCGATCTGATCAATGCACGATTGACATTTGTGAGAACTTTTCCATCTTCTATATTTAAATGAATAACAGTATTTCGTATCTAAAAATGTCTACCTCGTTTGATTCGTCGAATAAAAAAAACCGTGTAGTGGGTACAGGAATATTATGGGATTGGATCAAATAATTATTTTTTCAAATCATGGAGAGTCGTGCCTCTTCAGTAAATTTTTGATTTAAATTGAGCTAACTGCACTCAGATCTTTCAAAATTTCAATAACCTGAATTTTAACGTTCCTACAAATTTTAAATCCTCTCAGATGAATTCTTGATTTTGACCTTTCGAAGCTTTTAAAATTCAGAACCTCGATCTGGCTCCGTATACCGCCGCCCGCTTAAAGCACCACATGACAAAGTGCAAATTTCATTTCGTCCCCTTTGTGGTGAATAGACGGGGCATCAGCGACAACTACGTAGAGCGAATGGAGGTCTGCTTCGTCTTCGACCACCCCGCTATACTAACAATAAGTATATAGCTTAGCATGCTTGAAATGCCTTGACTCGGATCGTGATTTCACAACAAGTCGATATAACCACTCTGGCGAACAGGTTTCTGTTTTGTACCTCCTAGAATCTAGATCCTTTAGCTTCTATTCACAACCCTCAACTTCATCTTGAACCTCTCAGAAATACAAGCTGCACTTGGAAGAGGCAGTGTTGGTGTTGGTGGTGGCGGTGAGGTTGACGCAGCATTTATATTCCCCCGAGTTTTGGCCTCCCGATTCTACCCCCCACATCGCTTACCATCGTTGGCCAACGGCTTGGCCCAACGTTTCACGGCGTCTTTGCAAGGGATTTAGCAAACGAAATAGCCTTGGCTATGTATACGTATATACATATATACACGGCTGCGTTTCGTTTCAGTAATACCCACGCTGCTTCCGTGTTTGCTATTCTGATATTCCGGATCTTAAGGAATCCGGGTATATACCGTTTGAACTGAGCAGGTCTGGGATCAGATTCCTCGAAGAAATCTGACTAGAGTCAAAGTCTGAACTGCAGGACATAGAGAGAATGTCCAAATTTCCTTATCGGACACGACGAAGAAAGGCTCTCACTATTATCCGTCAGTTACAAACAAATTTACGATCTCCAAATTTCCACAGAAATTCGGATCGACGGTGAATGAAATTCTTCGCGATAACTCAACACATGGAATCCAAGACTCCCACGAATCTGTGAGGCGAGAGTTTGACGCTCGGTGATTGTGTTAATTGAAGCTCAATGCATTCATGTTCATTACCAGAGACGGTGACGTCTTCTTCACGACAGTAACATGACTGTTCCGACTCCGTTTCAATTAGATAATCGGGCTTTCGTACGATGTCTAATACCGGTGACAACGCATGAATAAAATTACGCGAAGCGGGATTGACGAGTTGAATATATGTTATCCGTGTATTAGCAATACGCGATTCTTCATCAAATATTTCCGTCTCGTTTTGCAAGAACGTATTCGACTCGTTATAGATTAGTTCCATCAGCCTGCGTACGAAATCCGATTTATGACTACGTTGCTTATTTCCTTTATACGTGGGTATCGTGCTTTCGTAATCCTGATGGATAATTCAATCCCTTATGGTATTTGTAAAATACAAGGATAATATTTTTTTTTTGCTTCCTTCTTGAGCTGTCCGAATCTCACGGTGTTCGAACATCGGATGATTCGTGTACCAAAATTCAGTCTGCAGCTTTATTGGATGAAAAAAAAAAAAGTTCAATAGTCGCGTTACTTGAAACAGAGTAACGAATACAGATTTGTGCATCGGCGTTATGTGGACAGGTACAATATAAATTTATGCATTTATTTATGGCTCGTATGATGTGAGCCACCTTTACTATCCGTATGCGATAGTGTAAGAAATCAGAAAGGGCGTTGAAATGCAATACGGATGTCGAATCCCAATGCATAATGCATTATGAATGCGTTCACCGTTAGCCGGGACCGGCCTGGACCCAAGGGAATCTGCGGCTTGTCCCAGGTTTCAGGTATAGCCGGCAGGACGACTCCCACGGGATTACCCAAAAGGTCACGTTCGAACGGATCAGTAGAATGATCATTTGCCACTCGTGTATTTGGTAAGACCCGACAAATTGGTTAATTTCAACAGTTACGATGCAGCCGCGGGTATAGCCGTGATCTTAGTGCGCAAATTATTAATTAATTAATTTCACCGAGTGCTTATATCCATTTCTATGGTGCAATAATAATTAGAACTCGAGCGACCGTCTTCAGGGAATCTGGCGGAGGCGAAAAGTCCTCGTATTTCGAAATTTGCAACAGATTACAATTCTCACTGTATGCAGCTCCTCCAACGGTCAGAATGAGCGTTGATCAGGTTTTCGTAGAATTTCGAATCGGTAATCCCCCACTTTGCTTTTTTACCGGGGTATAAGCCGATTTCAAGGCAAATTTTCGGCGCCACAGAAAGAAGCCCTTGAAGAAGGACGATAAGGCTATGAGGGTTAAACCGTTCGTTGGATCAAAATAAAACTTGATATATTATGACATTTACCGACCATGTGCAGCCCGGAGTAAGGTACACAAGCTTTGACTTTGAAAGCCTGCACGTACGAGAGAAATAAATTGGAAAACTTTGTTAGCCAAAAAACGATGCGTATAGCAGCGGGTAGGTATTCCGGCCGTCGCGACGCTACGCGGTATACGTATGGGCGTCAGATATACGTCATATACTAATATGTACGTTTGTGTGAGTTACGTATAAGGCACTTCATCAAAACAACCAGGAAAGCATTTACTTTTGCTTTAAAAAAAAAAATTGAAAAATTCAGTAAATCGTCGATGTTTTTGGGCAATAAAACAATTTTCAGCAACCCTTTACCACGATTTGAGAGATTTGTTAATATTCTTTTGACTCTGCGAAATCGTTTTTGAAAATAAAAATTTTCTGTGTCATATGGAAAAGAATACTTGAATTTTTAGAAATTCTATTTTGATCAAATAGTATATGGCGGAAATATCCGGTAATATAATTTTTCGAATAAAATGTAACCACCCTTTCGCCCACATCTCACCTTTTCATTTTCATGACGTTCAAATTTCCATATGAAACACATGAGATGAATAATTTATGAGTAATTACAGAGTTACACCCATATAGGTATATGTCGTGTGACCCGGTAGACGAAATAATAAATTTTCCATTTAGATTTTTCGTATAGTAAATTTCGGGCATTCAGGATTCAGAGCTTTTTTGTTTTAACGTTTCCCAGTTTCCGTATAAAAAGAAAGCTCGGTATAGATCTCAAGTGACATCACTTATCTGCCCATCTAAACTTTTTTTTCTCCAACTCCTACGCTCGCTGAATAAATCTTGCCTTGTAATTGTTCAGCCAAGTTAATTAACGTCGTTGAGAATGTTGGTTGTCTCAAGGCGTAAGCAACCCCTGTTTTTCATACACAAACGAACATTGTGCGTATATATTTGAGGTTGAAACAATTCCTACTATAAGAACCTGGGAACTGTACCCAACTGTACAGCCTGACCTTCGGAGCACACCCGGAGCTTTAGCTTGTCTTGGATGAAATTGCTGAGAAACTTCTGTCGGTTATGGGTCGTCGTCCGCTTCTCGCTATCAAATTGAGTTTTCCGGAAGTGTGCGGCACGTTGAACTGCGCGTATATGGGTTCACCTATACATATACACATGAAAATACGGTATATGAATAAATGTACTCGTGTATACGGTACACCTACGTCAAACTCAGCACGGTACATAAAGGCCACCCATATATATGCGAATATGTACGCCTACACCTTAAAATACCGGGTGCAGGAACGAGGAATAAAAAAATTACAGTGACAAAATTTTTCGCTTCTTTTTTTTTTATCAAACTAATCAGGAAACGGATATAATAGTTAAAAATTATTTGCGGAATATTTTTCAGGCTAATTTCAAACGGGATAGGAAAAGAAGAGAATTACTATATGCACCCGTTAACAAAGAGAACTCTTATTGCCTCGGAATGAAAATCTCTCGCATGAATTCAAATTAGATATGGACAATGGGGAAACGGGCACACGAGATTTCGAGCCAGAAATCCCCCAGTCCTCCCTCCCACTACCCCCCTTACTTTTATCCGTTCGTAATTGAAATGGAACGCGGCGATGGGGTAATTACATTTTTATTAACGGTTCCATGCACGATACACCATCCGACTGGGCGCCTCAACCCAATTAAACAGCTGGTTTTACGGATCGCGGGCCTATTGCGGTGGAAGGATTCGTCAAATTTCCATCCCCGTATTTATCAGCATTCATTCGCATTCTTGATCTCGCATTACGGCTGATCCGTACCATTTCAGTAAACCCAAAACGCGATATTGACATCAATAAGTTAACGAATTCATCAGCAGTTCAGGAGTTAGATGCAATGGGGGTGCATTGAGCAGGACGTAGGCCTTACTGCATTAATATCAAGGAAATTTCCCAATTGAAGTTAGGTGCAGAACAGATTTGATGCACATGAATTGTTGATATTAAAATGATGAGAAAAATTATCACGGAATAGAAATGTTCCTTTGTGAATGGGTCAGTAATTATTGTGTGCCAGTGGATACTGGGGAGCAATTTTCGGCATGGGTAGTACAGTACATTGTTCTTCGGATACACTGGCGCATTTCCATAATTCACTGGACACCGCGAATACCTACTACAGACGAAACAACAATGCGAGATAGGGTGCAGAGCTCTGTAATCCCGACATTGTCCGACCTGGCATTGTACTAACGCTCAAGTTGTAACCACTAGAACCAACCACTCGAAACCCTCGAACCTCTTCAACGTCTCGAACACGTCCAACGTTTTATACTTTAGAGTTTCGACAGGTTGTCAGATTCGAATTTATCACAGTGAACGGTAGTTCATATGGAAATATGACATTTTTATACTTACTTCATTTACACACACGAACACCCCTTCATCACAGTGAAATATAATCGCTGCAGCTGTCATGGATTCAGTTTTAGATTTTGGGTTTCGATTTGAAAAATCTATGCGATTATTCCGATAGTCAAGAAAGTAAGGAGTCCTAGGTGGATACAGACACCGAAAATGGGGAGCTTTTTGACGGACTGCCGTATGTCCAAATTTTATATTCAACAACCACTTTCATTACACAAGTTCGCCAGTTTTTTGAACCATAATCAAGTCAAAGTCAAGAGTTTAGATTAGCGAATTATCGTAATAAGCTTGGTCGATTGAAGAGCAATTTGGACATATACCAGTCCTTCAAGAACACCCTAATTCAAGTATGTGTCACCTTAAACAAATTTGAGGACGCTATATTTGTACGAACCTTTTTGAGTATATATATTTTTTTTCTTTTACCTGTCAAGAGATTGTCAAGTATCGCTTGAAAATCAAGGCTGAAAATAGGGGTGAGACACTTAACTCCTATACACTGAAATTTTGTATTAAGTTGGGACTTGGGGGCGAGCCTATAGCTGCGATGGGGGCGCAGTGGATACCGGGTACATGGTTATACATATAGTTACTGATCCAGGGGAACACCCTAAGTGTCCTAATTTAAAGCAAAGTACACCATATTCCTTTATGAAGGCACTTCGTCTTTGCTTCCAGGAGGCGGCCTTTCAGCACGATGGCGCTATAAAACGTTCCACCGATGTAATTAAACGGGCTCGCGAGTTTGTCAAGTTTAACGTAGCTGCAGGCTCGATGTCATCTTCAAAGGGTTGAAATATACCAACGGGAAATGTCTTATTTACAAATGTCTTCAATTACTTTTTCCGATTATAACGAATTCTCTCGCAACGTTGTTCCTAAAATTATCCGGGCAAAAAGAACACTGAGCTCAAAAACCCATATTCTTTCTAAGAAAAAAAAAAACTCTAGATCATCACTCACTGACATTCCGACATAAATTTAACTCGAAGTCAGAACATGTCAGCGAATGATTTATTTCAGGCATGTTACAATTTCAGATTTGGATTAAACATGTTGAAGTTGGAGCTTTTGATATGGACAATCGTTATAGCAATGAAATTTATATACGCGAATAATAATGGGGATTAGAATTTCTCAGGCGATTCAATTCGGATAAGAAACGAACGAGTGAGTCCAGGCCTTCGCATCGTGTTGTTAAAATTGGGTTAGGAGATTGAACCGAGTTCAAGGACGATCGGTGGGGCCGATGGGATCGAAAGAAAGATCCTATTTGGCGAATATTATATGAGAATCAGAAGCCCTCATCTGGCTCCGCATGCCCACCGCGCGCATCCGTGCACAGGAGCTTAACGTGAGGGTATCCTATGTAGGGTGGATTCGAGGAGGGGTATATCCCCGGTGGTAGTTTCTAGGGGATTCTCCGAGTCTACCTGATCGCTACACGATCCTCTCCCTCGATCCAACCCTCTCCTTAACTCGCTATCTCTTTCTCGACGTTTATCTACCCGGGAATTTGCCTGCTGGGAAATTTCTGTTCGCAATTTCTGCGTGCGGCCGTTTTAAAGATTCTCCTAAGTTCGCGTAAGACATAACATGAAATTATTAAATTTCGCTTAAACTTTTTCCAACCAGCTCTTCGAGGATACAGACAGGAAACTTTCACGAATCAAAAAAGAAAACAACCACCGCTTACACTACCGTTAGAAAAAAAAAAAAAAAACTCTTCGATATGCATAAGAAAATGATATCAATTTTTGCACCGAAGTTTTTAATCAAAAAGTCCAACTTTCATGACCAACAATACACTTTTACATGAATTTTTCACAATTTTTTCAATACGTTTGGATTTACTCTGCCGATGAATATTGCTGAAAAATTATTAAAAACAAATTTTTAAGCTGTTTCATCAACATAGAGGGAGGGATTTTCCAGGATTGCACTATGCTATGGAGTATGTATTATCCAGGTAATATTTGCTGTTCATTATACCTCCGGGCGTATATTGGTCGTCGTTTTACGGTCCAGCAGAAGCGCAAATAATGAACAATAATCTACTTATACCGAGGTCAGGGATTAAAATCCGACTAAAGCCGACTTCGACGATACGGGGTTTGGCTGTGGGATCCGCGATTGGAAAGGAATTAAAGGAGCTGGTGGTCCTGATGCAGGACTCGAGATATTGATAGATTTTGTTTTATCAATTTTTGGCATGCGATTTCGCTGTACATGGTCCCATTACTTGCCTGTTTAGCGTTTACTTGATGGGAAACCATGTGAACGAATCTTCGTGTGAGTTTATAGAATTACCACCAGCTGTACAAGTACAACGGCGACTAATTTGTTATTGTAGGTCATGCGATAACTCGTATACGTGCATACGGCTTTGATGCAACCGTAATTCAGCGTTTCGAATTTCCATTACTAAAGCGTTGGTTAACATTTAAACTCCGTTAAATCGCGTTACTTTTTTTCAATCGTCAAAGGTATGAAATTACAACTCGTATTACTTTCGTACCGCAATCGTATATCACAATATACCGATAATCCAGCACACATCGAACGTAAAAAATACTGGCTCGATGGAATATTTTTTCGTAACGTATACAGTCATCAATTATTTTCTGTGTCTTTCCGCAAGCGCAATATTCTCTCTGAGGAGCCAGGGAACGAATGAGAACGAGGCGAATAAAATCGGGAAACAATTTTCGTCAGTCAATATTACAGATGAAAATTTCGTTTAATTATTTTCTCCTTTGTTCCAACCCTCAGATATCTTTTACCTTTACAACAGGCGTTTAATGCCCCGATGCACGGCGGTGACTAATTTCATTTCAAGCTCGTATTTGATCCAGATAAAAATGTCACTGCAGACTCTTAATCGCGATGCTTAAGCCCGATATTAATTGTCCCATTTATAATGAAATTATTGATACGAGATATTGTAACTCTCGGTATAGCAAATCAAAACTTATACCCATTTCCCATTTAATTGACATTCAAAAAGCTTGCATCGTGTTACTAATTTTCGTACGACTTGGCCCGAAAAAATAGTACGAAAGTCTGTCTTGGTGCTCGGGGTTCTTTTGAGTCGCTGATCCCGAATCTGAGGATTAAAATTCGAAAGTCGAAAGATCAACAGCTAATTTCCTGAATATTTGAATACTTGGAATACTTGAAACAAAATTTGTACTGTCTTTGAGCACATGCTTATTCGTGCATTTAGAGGAGAGGACAACGGATTAAAGGATGTTGCTAATGTCTTTGACTCTCAAGTCAAGTGTACCAAGATGGTTGCCAAAGCGACTACAAAATGATCGCGGTCCTTGTAACAGGGAGACTGCAGCAGTCCAACATTCTGCTCAGCGAAGTGTAGTTAATTAGAACAAACAGAAATTGCCGAAGGGATTCCTGGGGCGTCTGCAAGCTTCACCGCTGCTACCTACACAGGCGACTGATTTCAATTATTACTTTCAACAAAACGTAGGCGTCGTGTTTAAAGCATGTTTGTTTAACGACGTTCACTGTAACACCAGAAGCCACAACAAACGTGAAGAGTTATTAAATCGCTTTATAGAAACTTTAAAGTTACATTCAAACGAACGAACGTTCTGCACGGCATTAAAACTTTGTCATAAGCTTTCAAAGCGCGACTAATGAATGACAAAATAATTAACAAAAAATTGCCTCTGTATGAACTACCTGGTACACGCTGCGTGTAATAGTAATGCTGCAGGTATAATCGGCGGTGAACAAAACTTGAAGTGATAGAATATTTGTCAAAAGCGATGGAAAGAAAAAAAAATTATTTCGAAGGGGCATCCAACCCCATCGCTGTAATTTTTCTTGATATTCAATTTTTTATTCGGTATGGGAACACTGCAGGGCCATTTATTTATTGACATAACTATTAAAGCGTGTAAACACGAAGAGGTAATTAAATGATATACATGTACAGGTATATCCGTGCAACCAGCCGTGTTTAAGCTCACAAACAGGGTTCCCCTGGCATTCTATAATCGAAGTAATTATCCCCTCTGTTTCAATAACTAGAAACCCATGTAGTTTCTAGTGTAACCATCGGTACTATAATGAGAGTCTGTAATATTGTAATCGTGTCATGTAAGGTACTGGAGGCGATCTTTTTGTAATTTTTTTAAGTGCCTGCAAGCTCTATCGTCCTACCAAACTCGGTCTCCATCGTTTTGAAATGGAATTAATATCTCAAGGGTGTAGCGCTCTCGGAAGCACCCCTCTGGGACGTGATTAAAACCAACCAACCCTCTTTTCCCTGCCAACGTCGGGGTGTCTTTTGGCTGGTTGTTCGTTGCCGCCTTGGCTATGTAATACGAGGCGTTTTATTTGTACATTTTCACTAATGCAGCTACCGTCGAATTCGTGTTACGTCGCGACGTAGGTAATTCTCACCCCTGTGACAGACCTGGCATATGTAGTCGTGTATGTACGTCAGAATTCTCAAAACAATTTTTTTTTTCTTGCTTTTTCTATTCTCACAATTAGTTTCCACTAATCAATCTCATGATCGCATGGTACCATGTAACGAGATGCAAATTTAGATGAGTATTAAACACATGACGATTTAATATTTGGGGGTGCGAGTGGAATCAACGACGCCCGTTTATATCGGGAGAAAAGGTAGAAAATCTTTACGCTATATGCTTCGAGGACTTTTCTTTAAATTAAAATTTTAAACTGCCAGGGGAATATTCTACCTATTGTTTATTCGGAGGGAAAGACTTTCCAGGTTTTTAATCGACGATAAAAGTTTCACAATCCTGACCCTCGTACTTCAAACCTAACGGTGTGTTCAAATTCGAAATAAATCATCCGAAAATTCCAAGAAATTCATTACTTTCCGTAATTTGATTGAAGGAGAGAAATTCTTCTTAATTATCTGTGGGGACTATAGAAATTCGGTCTTAGGTTGTCAAAAATTAACTACAATTGCAGAAAACTCTCGTCATCTCTTCACCGATCATTTATTCTTTAATTTTCCTCGAGAATCTGTCTGTCTGTCGGTTTAGTAAATCCGATGTACTGATTTGATCGACAAACGAAAGAAGCGGAGAGATAAGTGAATAGAGAAATTTGAATTCCGATCAGAGCTGGTGATTTTTTCAAGAAGACCGTAACGCTGTCTGCAATTTTATCCAATCATTTCATACGTTTTGCCATCTTTGAAAAGATCTTTGCCCCTCTTGTTCGGGATCGTATCTCTTCGAGTCAAAGCCTCGCTTTTGCTTTTGAATTGAATCGAACGTAACGTTCTTTGATCTTCGTAGCTACCAGAACGAAAGTTACTACTCTTTATTTTTATCTCT
This sequence comes from Macrophya alboannulata, assembly GCA_949628255.1. Taxonomy (NCBI): domain Eukaryota; kingdom Metazoa; phylum Arthropoda; class Insecta; order Hymenoptera; family Tenthredinidae; genus Macrophya; species Macrophya alboannulata. Next base: position 4,238,219 of record OX451209.1, on the reverse strand, counting down.
TGAATGCCAAACAGGGTGCGAACGCGCGTGAGAGTGTTAAAAAGAAATGCTCGCCATCGCGCGAGACGAAAATTAGATGCGAGTGAAAAAATTCCATGTAGGTATCAACGCGCGAAAATATACACAAAAAAAAAACGAAAAAAGAAGAACGAAATTACAAGTCACCTTCGCATCTTTATTGTCCGAAAAGGGATGCGACTAATGACGCAAAAAAAAAAAAAGAACAACAAAATTAAAACATTTTGATCATTAAAAACTCGGGTTTACTTACGTCTATGTATGGTTTTTTTTTTTTTTTTGCATATTTTCAACGAACTCGATGCTGGCATATTTTTGAATTTCACGATTGGGATTTTGGGGTATCGTATAGAAACAGAGCTCAGAAACTAGATGCAAACTAAATATACCGTGTCATCGATTGATTTGGCATCACAGATGTTTTCAAACCAATTCAACATGTGCCCCATTCTTGCAAAGATCGCAGTAAAAGCTAATTTCAGAGTGATCTTCGGATTCTAGAAGGTGTGTTGAGTTTTTGTGAATCATCCTTCAGATTATTGCATAATTAGGACAAATCACCTTATTCGAAGAAGCTCCAGACGAACTATGAGTCGACGAGTGGAACGCTTTCGGCACAATTCTTTTCACGAAAGAAAATTTCATTATACCAACTGATGAATATCTGCATGACGACGTAGACGGTTATATTGGTTTCTCGAGATTTGGGAGTTTCTACTTCCGTCCCTTGACGCAATTACGATTTGGAAATCCGGTAACTGACGGGATAGCCACAGCCGTATAGCTTCACTCACGACCCTCAATATCCGGTTTTATCGACGTCGCACCCCCTTGGGCCGGACGACCTTGTTTTCCGAGGCTTATAGTAAACATTTTCACCGGATATTGTTACTCTCCACAGTGGTGCCCCTGACGCAGCAACTCCTGGGGATACGATACATATTTACTATTCGTTCCCTGGATATTTGCTGCAGGAAGACTTGCCGAGCCCCTAACCGAACCGGACAGACTTTCGAGGAACATCAATCGATAGTTTCTGACAAAAATTTTCTCAAAATTTTAAGGTATATAATGTACTCATCTGTGTACAACATATACGAAACATTTACTCGAGAAATAAAACCGTGCACTTTTACGTACATGTAAGTACAACGTTATTCATCGTATGTACTGGGCTGACTGTAAAAGAACTAAAAGGAAACGTTATACCGCAGGACGTAATCGCCCCACGTTCCGCACACATACTCAACGTAACTCGTATACTGCAGAGCCCGATGTTTGCGGTGAAGTATAGATAGTCGATTTAACGTTTATTGATGCGGTTGTGGAAGAAAATGGGCCAGACAAAAGTCAAACGTGATATTAATAACGGAGCCACATGATACATGGGATAGATACGCTTTATTTTTACAACATATCGTAACATATATAATAAAACTGATTTCCTTTTATCTGCTGTAACGTGGCGGATTGTATCTACCCTTACAAGTCACTCAGTAAACCCTTGGACGACCTTATTAACCAGAGGAAAGTATCATTGAGTCGAAGAATGGTCGAAAATTGATGACACCGTTTTCTTCAAGAGATGACTGCGATCGTCCTGGACTTTCGAATCTATTTTCTTATTCTCTTGTTTCCCGTATTTCTACTTCAACTCCCTCGTGGTCACCAATGTCGTTCAATTTCGAGAAGTATATGGAGGATACGGTAGATATGTACTGTATGTATACATACGTATACGTACAGTGTACTTAATACCGTACATTACGAGCCCCGAGGCGTGAATGTATCATACCGAGCACCACCGGCAGTTTTACCCTTAAGCTTACATTACGACGAGACCAGGACATGCCCCGGTAAGTGTGCAATCACTCGAGTACCGGTCTACCTCGTTCGTTCCTTCTAATTCGGACGAGGGTTGACCCTGCCCTTATTGCCAGCGCTTTTCTCAGTTATTAGGTTCCGTTGTCGTGATATATAAGAGCATCAGAATCTATGTCAAAGGTAATGAAATTCGACAAAAAGCAGGAGGGACTCGTGTAATCAGAACCGTGAATGTAAAGGTTCGATACTTCAGTTCTGAACACTTATTCAAATGTTCAAGAAACTTGTGTGGCAAAAAAGTGGACATAGTTTATGCTCCTCTCATACTTTATATGGCAAAATTTTGTTACACTTTGAAAGCTCGTTCAGAATTAGAACTCGCACACGAAATTCTGATCGACGTCTTTACATCCTACTAAATTTTCGAATTCTACTTACGAATTTAAAAATCAACTCAATGATCAGTCTTATCGTGAAGATCGAGGAGCTCTATATCTCGAAACTATAGAATCACGAAGTCTCTCCGAATTCTTGGATCTATAGAGTTTCAAACTAGGATTTCAAAAGTCTGCTTTACGCCAAAACTTTCTGAAAACGGAGGTAACTCTCGCTTTTAGGGGCAAAACAGAATTCCATTACATGCACAATCCTGCCCTCAAATTCAAGATTTCATCTCCAAGTTTTGAGCAAGAACTTGTAAAGTAAAACTAGAATTTCTATCCTGCAGACTCCGGGTTAAGGAGAACCGAACAAATAAATTTGACAATCGTACAAACGGTTTACGAGACCTTAATTATACTTTTAAATAAACGAAACAGTTTTAAAATATCAGTTTTGGGAATGATTGAGTCTGATTATTAAAATACGATCTAGAAAGAGGCCTCAATCTAAGCAAATATCGAAATTCAATATAAGGTCGGACACAAAATGCTCCAACTGTTGCAATAGTCGGTTGCTTTTGTTATTTTGACTTCCAATGATCTCCGTTAATTAAATAATGAATTGAGACGTACGTAATACTGGAAATTTAGTCTGCAATTAAGTTTTCCGCTTTATTCAAATAGCTACGTTTAGTTAGATAAGTAATAAACGGATGTCTGTAGACGTACTATAGGCTACATCAACTACCCACCTACCTACCTACGTAGGTACGTTAATAGATAGAGACTGACTTAAGTTTACCACGCGAACGGGTTTCAAGCAAGACAAAATTTCGCTAAAGTTTTGCAGTAACTTTTGCTATTAGATTACTGGATTTTCCTCGAGGCGTGGAACTGAAATAGGAATTGGTACATGGGAGCGATGGAACGTTGGCTATCAGATTGAATCCGAGCTTATCGCACTGGCACGATTGTCCCGAAAATATTGATCCCCTGTTCCGCCCATATCCTACAAGATGAGAATTCGACAACGTATCACGACTACCTCTTATTCCGAGTCACGTGGAACACCACCCGACACGTGGCAGAACTATATAATATCATTTAAGATGATAAGGAGAGCACAATTTCGTACTCGGCAGTTGCAAGAATTAAATTTCTATATGAAATGGACGAGAAATTTCACGCTGTCTTCGAGTGACAAAGGACATCAGATGAAAATTGTATACGTCTAGGTAGAGAGACTTGGAAAAATGGATGGCGTAGTGCGTTGAAAAATCGAGATAGGAAAAATGTGGGAAATATTTTTACCTTGAGAGACATACGAGTCGTACTATATATTTATGATTCAAGCTCTTCGACGAATCTCATAACGGGCGTATAATGAAAGTGATTTTTATTAGCCAATTTGTGTAGAAGAAAATTTCTATCTACATCAGGCAAATTCAATAATTCAACTCGGACGAATACTTCGATGTTATACACGACGGTTACGAAACGAGAAAAGAGGGTTGTTTTATCCGCCTAAAATTCGAACGTATACCTTGTGACGTGCTTGACGTGCAAACGAAGGAAATCGAATCCTAAATTGGCATAATTAGGAATTTGTTCGCTTGTGCGTTGGCCAGGATTAATTCAACAAATTAGTGGCATTGTCGGACGGTTTTTACGTCTTAGCTGTCTATCGTCAGTTTGTTCGAGTGGCCCATCAATTTAAGGGTGCTGAAAATAATTAGTTTCAATAAAATAGGGGGCTTTTTAATCCGGGCAGAAAATTTCAAGTCTTATAATTATTTTAAACCGATCACGACTGCAGGATTACTCGTAAACTCTTTTTAATTCGTTGTTATAATTTCTCTCTCCTTCTATTCTTCAGCACTTTGTGCCCGACGAAGAGTGAAGATCCGATGATCCTGTTGAGATTTACCTTGACTGAAAATTTTCAAGACCGTGATCTACGTTATTTCGCATCGTGTCGTCTTGTCCCAGAAATTTAAGTATCACCGCCAAAAAAAATTGAGCAAGAAATTTGTATTTTTTTTTTTTTTTAAATCTCAATGTTCTCATACGTCACTTTCGAACGCGATTGGATTCCGTAGAGCGTGAGAGAATCCCAATCTCCTATTTCAACGAGAAACTTTTTTAACGAGGGAGATGCGCGAAGTCGGTGGACGAATATAAAATATAGGTTGTACAGATACCTACGAAACGTCGAGATCTTATCCAGGAGCGAGTTCAAGTCGGTTGGGTAAAATTGGCAGGCGCGCCATTGCATGCTCGCTGAAAGTCTCAATTTGCATAATCTAGGCTTTTAATTATTCGCGAAATTCCAGCGTAAGCACGTACGTAAAAAGCATTGGGGCGGGTGGCATCTGCTGCATTAATCAAGACCTTTTTACGGGCATTGGAGTTAACGAATCCGGCCTAATGAAAACGAGAAACGTCCTCCCGGAAGTCCGAAGCTTTTTTAAACCCCCGAGATTTTAACAAGCCACAAAAATCCATTCAAGTGTCAAATTTACTTTTTGTGGTTCCCGAAATTTTCCGTCGAATCTAAGCTTTCAAAAAGGCATGTTTTTTTTCTTGAAAGTATAAAAAATGTCCAATCGAAAATTCACCCATCGAAGATATAAAAAAAATCACCCACTTTCTGGTCCTTTCCTACAATATACGACAGTTTCATGAATTACTTTGTGTATTATACCCTCTTCGCGTTTCGAGACGTAATCGTGACCAGTCTGACCCCAAACTGACGGTGCCTCCAGCTGAGTGCCTAACCACCCGCGACAATATCAAAAGCTTCCTCATCCTCGGAACCGTGACGTTATTTTACCCCATCGTTGTCCACCGTTGTTATACCATGCCATGTTGGTAAATTGAACGTATTTTGGACCAGCGAAGGCAGGAGATATTGTCTTGTTGTTAGAAATTCCTACGAAAATCCCGAAAGATATATTTATATCAAAGTATTCGCAAGTTTGTCGCTACGACGATCGAGAACGAATAATTATACTAATTTTTAAACGCCCATGTTCACGTTAACAAAAATTTAGAAAAAAACTCGATTAAACGCAACGTGAAAAGTCACAGGTATTATTCGTCGAGGTGCGATGAGAACTTACATTTCTTCGAACATTTCTCACGTCGTTTCACCGCGTGCAAATGTTCAAAAAATTACACAGCGTGATCCAGGCTTTAGTCCATAATCGGCTTGGTAATAAATTGTAACGCATACAGCGAGTTCTTTTTTCAATTTTTGCAAAATTAGCTCATCACAGCTGAACATTTTTGCTGTAATCGAATGTCTACTCTTTCTAGAACGTGTACGTTCACATCTGGATCTACTTCCGTTTCTATTTCATTTCCTTGCGCAGCGTATGTGACATCGAAGTCGGAAAGTCGTACCAATGCAAATTGATATAAATGTCTGACATAAGAAGAGGGAGAAATATTATAGAAAATGATCCCGCACCGGCGCGGAAGTCGAGAGTATAGCTGGTATAGGCGAACTGGTAGCTGGTTCGGATGTCAAACCGAGTGATCGATAGCTCTCAGCTCTTGCCGAACAAACCTCGAGTTTACCGAGTTGAAAAGTTACCCCGATGGCATGGCATGGCGGAAGGGGTTCAAAAGGGGAGAAAACAATGCTCTTTAACAAGAAAGGTACCACGGAAGAGGGTTTGACTCTGCAACCATAAAGCGACATCTTTTGTTCCGATTTCCTCCGACGTGTCGGCTGTAGTCATAGAACCGAAATTTAAAATATCCTTTTATATTTCTCAAAACTCTCAAGTATATTTCTTCGTTTTTACCACTCGTACCTACCGGTCAGAGGAGAATATCATTTCAATCCACGAAATAACTCGAGTCAGAATTACAGATATTCCAGTTTTATTCCACAAGTCTTCACTCAAGACTTGGAAGCGAAGATTAGAATTTTAGGGTAGGATTGTGCATAAAATGAAATTCTAATTTGCAAATAAAAGTAAGAGTTACTTCGTTTTAGGCAAGTTTAGACGCAAAGTAGACTTTTCAAATTATAATTTGGACATCAGAAAGGGTTTGTGATTCTGGTTTCGACCTTAAAGCTCCTCGATCTTTAACAAAACATTTTTCGCAGACGTTTGAGGCTGCGAATAGAATTTGAAAATTTATTAGGATTTAGAGACGCTAATCAGAATTTCAAATGCAATCGCTAATTCCTATTTACACTTCTAAATCCTCACGTAGAACATAACTAAATCAGTATTCAAGTCCTGTCAACGAAACTAACCAGCAAAGGAGTCAGGATTTCAGAGGATCAAACTAGAATTTCTATTCCAACACAGAAAGGCATCGAGTTTTTTGACCAAATATAACAAAATTAGACACCGAGTATGGTAAGTGCATAAACTATGCCCACTCTCTTGCCACATGCTTCTTAATCAATTTTATTCCGTATTAGAAACGTTCTATGCTTTGCCATAGCTTTGAGGGGTTAAAACAAGACGTAACACTGTCGAGACTTAACAACAGTGAGCTGACGCGTGCTAATTTCGGAAAATTGAGGATGGCCTCAGATGTATGGTGCGTTGTGGAGAGAATTAGGCTTGGGGTGGCTTAACCTGAACCCTGCAGCAGAGTTGTTGACAGATTTTCGCAATCTCTACCTCACGGTACGTGAGTCTAATGGATGCTAAGAAATAATTATTCTAATTGTAATAAGCCTCGTGAAAGGGGAGGTTGAGTAATTACACCATTGACCTCTTATTGAGCTAGGCTCTAGGTATAAGGTAGGTATGTAAGCACGTGCCTACGTATAACCGCTAGGCTCTGATGAACGGTGAGTAATTGAACGCCGACCAGAATCTGCATTTCTAACGTATTATCCTGCAGTATTATCCATGTTCCTTCCGTGGATTCTCTGTATATTCAGTGCCACAGGTGTGACGTAACGGTGTGCCGATATACGTGTGCCATGTTTCGTTTAGATCTGACCACGAGAGACCTACAGGCAATTAGGGTAGCTCGCGCATACTGACAGGGGATTTCTTTTTTCACGTCATCAACCCTGATTCAACGGCCAAAATTGTTGTGCGAGAAGAGGATTACGCGCATAAATTCTTTTTAACTTTCCGTATGAACAAAAAAAAGGGGGGAAGCTGTACTGCAATCACCTCGAAAATGGGAAGATCAATTTTTCACCAGATCTCCACGTTTTCAGATTCACAGAATCTCACCTCCGGCAATTTTCAGATCGACGTATGGGTCTGTGTGCCTGCATGATCAACTTTTTGATCGACGATATCTCGAAGAAGAATAAACGGATCTCACCTTTCCTTGTATCAATCGATGTGGTTCTTTCTAACTTAGAACTGATCAGATTTTGGGTCTGGTCGATCAATTAGTTTCCGAATTATTCGAAGAACAAAATTTGTATCCACCATCTTAAATCATGTCGTATTTCTAAACGAAATAAATATCTCGTAGATATGTAAATTTTAGTATTTATAGGTAAAACTTGAAAAACTGAGATTGCGTTTATAAAGTATGCAAACTTATTGTTAGACCGGTATCACAGTCATGAAGAGAAAGAGAGAAAAAGAGGAAAATAGAGAGAGAAAGAGGGAGTAGCGTGCGATAAAATTCACCTTTCGTCGTTAAAGTGAAATTGCTTTACGCTTGGACGCTCTATCGTATAAGTTGAATAGATAAGAGTTAGAAAACAATGGAGCCGGTATGATGCAGACGGATAAGTTCTATAACGTACGCTTTGATTTAAAAATTCATTATGAAATTTAAATTCTGCTTTGACGTTATAGAGGAAATTATAATCTCAAAGGTATTCTAGGTATACATATACCCAGGTATGCTTATTATTATTTCCGCGCGGTATATTGCAAGTGCAAGTGCACGAAATGCAATTATAAAATACAAAGAATTCAGTTTTAGGAATAAAACAGCCGCGAAAAATTTAGAGTTCTGGTAGTATACGCGTATATTTATTCAACACGTAATGGAAATGTTGGCTTTCATACCAAACACCCAAACCGAGGGCCTGAGCAAAATTGCGGTTGCCATGAGACAGTGACAAATCTCCCGAGTGACACGTGCCCAAAAAAGCGTAAGGTATTCGTTTCCTAAATTTAGCTTCCGAAGAGGGGTCGTCACGTGGACCTGCGTCAGACTGAATCCCAAACAAATTTTCCTTGATGCCCTAAACATTTACGTCCCTTCTCGTATTCCCACCAAATTTCATCTCTCACGTAACTCTAATTATCAGAATATACACTTCTCTTCCATCTCGGAATAAATTCAATGACCCAATCATGAAATTCTGCATCGTGGTTCGACTCGGTTCTAAAATCAAGCTTGCAACTATACTTGTTTTCGCGAATAAGTTACATCATTAGCATTATGTGCAGTAACGATAATTCCAAGCTAAAATGACAACTATAATTCATGTGATAAAACTTTTACCTGTATAACTTAACATCAGTGACGATATATTTTAGTTTATGTTATTCAAAAGTTAAGGCAATTTTGACCTAGCTACTTAAGTTATCTAGTTACGTCACTCTATTGCGGATGAAATTTCAACCGCTAACTAGTGGCAAAGTAATTATCAAATATTCTCCATCTTGATGGGAAAAGGGGGCAGGGGGACAGTTAAACTCAGTCCATTAGTAAGACTCAATGACAGATATTACCTCGAGTCACGGTAGTAAATGATCCCAGTAATCAAACAGACCATCGCATCGTCCTGATCGGTACATCGGAGAATTGAAATTAAACCCGCGTTCAAGGGTCCTGAATTCGAAAATTTTAGCCTTTTTAGCCTTTCAGAATTTTAGCCTCCAAAATTTCTTTCTTTCTTTTTTTTTTTTTTACTTCAGTTTGTGTGAATTTTTCAAAATTTGTAGAGGACTGTTCAAAATATGAATTCACGGATACATCCATCACTTCGAGGGGATCTACGTGGCTGAAGAAAATCATTCAAAGATCAGTTTATCAGGAAATCCGAACACCGCTCACGTCTCTATACTTAATCTTCATGGCATATAAACAGTTTTCTACCATCGAGGTTCAGATGCCGTCGTATTTCACCTCGAGGTTTCAGAAAGAGAAGTACGGGGCCATAACGTAACATAAATACAATCGCGAAACGTTATGCGCATGTTCAACGGTGAATAACGAGACAACCAAGAGCACACACGAACTTGCACACTTGTGAAAATATATAGAGAGTGTGAATTTACCTTCGGTTGTTCCCGAGCTTGTGGGCCATGTATACCTATACATTGGAAATCATTTACCGGACTGAATACACGTATAAGTATTTGTGTTTGTGTAGAAATTTCGGTAACTCTGTCACAATCAGTGCTTTTCGCTGACCATCCAATCTGATTATAATTTATTCGTTACTCAAACGCGATTCAAGCTCTCATTTGATGCCGGATTTAACGAGGACGAGAATCACCCTCGCACAACACTGTTTGCGGTTCGAAACAGCATGGAACATCAACAGTTCACCGTTCAGAATCTTTGGTGCTAACATTTGAACGAATCCCTTTGACGTAATGGATTTTAATTTTAGTTTGTCATTTTTCTCTGTTTCAGAATCAGAATCGGGACGGAGGAGGAATAGTCGTGCAAATATAATAATGAATCGTTAAACCCTGGTTATTCATTGTTATGTAAATTCGTTAATTAGATTGATTAGGACAATTCTCACAGCTGAAATTGTATCTGGGAAATAGCAGAGCCGGCGAAACGTGTTTCGATATACGTGGTTCAGAAATTCTGTGCTATTACTGTGATTTGAGTTAATTGCTACGCTCATTAGCGATTCGAGTTTCAATCCTTTAAAATATTTCTAATTAAAAGCTGAATTTAGAAGAAAAAAAAAAAATTATAACATAGAGCTCTCATTTTTTAACACATTTACGGAAAACGCGACTATGTGTAACGACCAAGTGACGCCTGAATAAATATACCTATCTCTAATTGAATGTTAACGCGATTGTGTTAGAGTTGGTTCAACGATGGCTGCGAGAGGAAGTTTGCTGAAGAACTTAATGATAGAATCATAATAGTGCAGAGTCAATTATCGACCTTAAAAAAAAGCGATATGTCTGGTCACTAGTTTTTTCTCTTCTCATGTTGTGCTCGCGGTCCAGAACGTAGTGCGTTGACCATAATGTGAAAAGCAAAAGTGTTGATCAATATCCAAATGACTTTCCTGGTAATATTTTATCAGATTAGAGTCGCGAAAGGTGAATAGATAATTTATGTTAATTGTTAAACTGAAAAGATGATGTTTTGGAAATTTAACTTGAATTGTGTAACGAGAATAAATTGAAACGAGTCATTTACTCGCGTGTTCCGTTTGACAAACCAAACAACTAATCCGTCCTTTGAAACACGATGCTACATCTTTTGAGCAATCTCACATCCACGGAGGTGGTACAACCGACCGAAAGAATGAACTTCTCATCCTCACCATTCCCGTTGTTACCGTCCCTCGTAGCAGCAGACAACGTTTCAAGTATCACCACAAACCCAGAAATCGTGTCGAGCAGTACAGCAGTTACAGCTACGACCCGGCCTGACCTACACGCCTACAACACAACTGGGTACGTCCCGGAACATGATGAACTCGACTACAGTAAGTACAGAATTTAATTAATATCATCATCTAATTAGTGCTACTGAAAGATAAATAATGTCAAGGATGTAATTGGCTCATGTAATTGGCAAAAATTTAAAAAAATTTAGTTCTTCTAGGAGAGTTACCAGAGTATCTAAAAAAAAATTTTTGTGTTTTACTTCCGTCAATCAAAACGTTAGTTTTTGACTCTCCTTGTTTGATTCGCTCATTTCCATACTGAAGTCGAGATAAGGAGATTAAAAATTACAGATTGAAATTGTATAAAGTAGGCTGAGTCGAAAATTGCTACTCAGAATTTTTAGCGTCCATTAATGTGAATTTGGTAATTTTTTTTCATTCAGATTTCAAATTCGTGGCCCGAAAAACGTTCGTTACCAATTTTGATGCGAACGTGTCTACTTTTTATAATTTTTTAATACACCACAGTCTTCATGCTCAATTTTACTGTCCAAAACCCACATCTCTCAGTCTCAAAATTTCAGACAGAGTTCTTTGCAGTAGAGATTTTACACTTTATCAAATTATTTGACATGGATCCAGTCCGTTAGAATTTTGTCTAAAAGCAAGACAATTTTCTAGGACATATGTTTCGTAAAAATGAAAAATGATATGAAAATACTTTTGATTTCGTATATTAGTTACGTTACGTTACCAAGAATCCAGGGATGTGCTACGCTTTTAAGGATCAAGGAATACTCCCTTAAGCAAATTTTCAATTCTGCTATAGCAGTATATTTCCTTGTTAAATGGGCGGCTGTTAAATCACTGTGCAATTAACTCCGTAGAAGGAAGTTTATCGCTGAATTTATTGCAAATTTATAGCGTCGTTCAAAATGTAAGATGAGGAATATTTACTGTCCTGAGTATCCCAGAGCGATATCCTGTACGACGTATTGCTATAACAGGAAATTTATTTCAATAGGCAGAAGAAGTTCTTAGCTGACATAGGATTCCAGTGTTAGGGGCCAATCTGCCGAAATTCAGAAATCCGATACACGTGGAAATACAAATATGATATTACACGGACCTCGACGAGATTCATTACAAAAAGTTTTATTTACTGTGTCTATTAAAAGCTAGAAGAAGATACAAGTTCTTCCTTTTTCTCTTCCATTTTCGCTCCTAAAACGTTATTCTCACTAATACATCGCGAATACATTGGACATCACAGCCCAGAAGAACGAATGAGTAGGAATAGCCGTCTGATCTTATCCTCCCTGCTGTAGATCAATTTTCTGAAATCTTATCGCCAGTCCAAGAGAATAAGGCTCTCACAGCCATCGAGAATCAGTACGACCCTGCAGATTACGTGGTATTCAATGTCTGATAAGATGTCCTTGGGCAGCGAGGATCTGTTGATTAATTTTCTAGGAAAAAATCTGTAATATAAGATTGTTTTTTGCACATATCTTGCAATTCGCCCGATCGAATAATTGCGGAATTATTCTGAAGAAAATAAGGAATTGTTTTACGGGCGAGGGGTCTAAAAATTTACGGTAAAAATCTATTCCCTGTTCTGTCGGAGAGGAAAAACAATCTGGTGGTTATAGCGGCGTAGAATTCAGTCTTCCAATCAGCTGCTCATTGCTTTGGTTCAGATTGGCGACGATTTTAAAGGTCAAAATCGACCGGGGCTTTCAGAATGTCTAGAGCTTCTCAACAGCCCGTGAGAAAATCTCGGGAATCGGACCAAATCTTTTCCCTCGATCTCGCAGACCTCACCCTCTGAGATTCGAAAAACGTTTCAGGCGGATCGACGGGGTTCCGTATCGCGTCTACTTTTTCACCCCCATCTTTCATGGGGCGTGTAAAGAAAGAAGAAAAAGAAAAAAAAAAGAAAAAACTTGTAAAAATAAGCGAAAAAGTTAAGCGAACCTTTTCGTAGAAATTCGGGACCTTTTATATCACGTTTTTGGCGCGGGATTATTTTGCAAGTAATTTTTGAAAGTTTTATATTCACGGTTTATACTCTACGTATTGAGCTGTTCCACGGATCTCAAATTCCCAACTTAAGCCAGGACGAAACGCTAACATGCTATTAGTCCCATGTCTCGAATTCGAAGCACGAAACAAACAAGGGGAGCCTTTTAACAGCCCCCAAGCTCGACCAATCTTTGCCTGCTTCTGCCCGTTCTCTTACTCCCTATCTCGTTCTCTAGTCTTCGCTCTTGTTCAAAGAACATCAAAGGGGGAAGCTTAACCGATTTACTACGTGCACCCAATGACCAAAGTTCCATTCGCTGGCTTATTCCGTCAGTGAAGTACAGTGCAGTAGCGCGTTAAGTAGAAAATAAATTTCATCTTTCTGTAACGGTATAAATTAATGGGGTAAAAAATTGGGGAACAATTAACATGAATTTCGGGATAAAAAATGTCCCCCTTTTTTTTTTGTTCGAGCAGAGGGAATCGTAATCGTAAATTTTACGCCACTGCTTCATTAATGTCATAAATTTTTGTCTTGTTGATGCTGTTCATTGCTCTCAGGGGTTCCTCGAACCCAGATAGTAACAAATTTATTCCTCTTTCCCCGGGCCGAAGCTGGACCGGGACGTTGGCCAGCCATCACGGCCTCTTTTGTGCCTTCGGAGCAAATCTTCCAGTCTCTATCCTTGTCTGACCGCTCGCAGCCTACTCTACTGGCATACTAACGCGGTGCCCCTCCAGGCCGGTCGATAGGACGGCTGGCTCTACTACTGCGGCCAGGGTCGAGGCGGATGTCGCTACTAGACGCGCCGGTCTGGGTCTACGCGGCTTTTGCTACTTGCGCGCTGATTTGCTTTTATACTATGGAGCAGGAAATAAGAGAAAAAAATCGTAACGAACGCGAATATTAACCAAAAAAATCACTTTAAATCGAGACTATAAAATTTTGATTTTTTGCTCTCGAATTTTGCTTCAGTATCACTTATTTGAACATTTTTTTTCTATGATTTTAAGATGAATTCATACGGTGAGTAATTTTCTAATGCAGCTGAAATCCGATTCTTTAACCTTTTATGCCCAGACCGCTTCAATTTCTCGTGGAAAAAATTTGATTCTTCGATCTTCTATTTTTGTTAATAACGTAAAATATGTTTTCTGATAAAATTTTTCACTCGGAGAATATAATCGAGAAACTTTCATGAGTTTTTTCATAATTTTTTTTTTTCCAATTTTGTTAACGGAGCTCGAGGGAAGTAAATCGCTTTCCATTCATTTATAGGGTTTTTTGTTATCCATAAGATTTTCCCACACCCTGTCAAAGTTGAGAATCTGACTCTCCACACCTTTTATCACATACCTGCCCGAATCCTTGGCGTTTATCGTCAGCTCGATCGTGTGCTGCAGTGTATACATCGTCGTTCGTATTTCTTAGGGCCTTGGGATAACTAGGGCCTAGCCGAGGACCGTGGAGACTGAAATAAAACGAGGATTGAACGCTATCCGATATTTATGACCGCGGACGTGAATAGATACAGTACAACGACCCGTCGTTGCGATAAAGATTGTGCTGCAGAACTCCGTTGTGCGGGCCAGTAGGTGGGTATACGTATACATATTGCCTTTTTAGGATTCAACATGAATAGCAAGTATCTACCCCACCTGAACTCGAGACTGGTCATGCCGAAGGACAGAAAAGTCCAAGCTATACGTATGTAAAGCTTTCATGGTTTATTTCGGTCAGGTTTCATACGGTGACAAGTGGCCTGCAGCTTGACCACATCGGGGAAACTCATATCACATATAAAAATAGGTTAAACTTGCCGGGATTTGTTGCCAACAAATGTTTACCCTTTAATATAGTCGAGCTATTTTTCTGGCTGAGATCCATTCTCTATTTTCTCTGAAATTCGAATGGTTACACAGCGAAGAACTATCGAATTATATACCAATGCACCGTCCTTCAATTATTATACTCTTAAATATAATTGATTCAGTTTTAATGAGGCTGATATCGCAGCAAAGTTGTATATTTAAACTTTTCCAGACGCTGAATAAACCGGAACTTCTGACTCTTGGAATTTCTTAGAATTATTTAAACAAATTTCAAAGTATTGATCATAGTCAGTCGCATTCAACTCCACCACTGAAATTGGATACAATGAAGATTCCAATATCCAAAAGCTTTAGATATTATCTATTGAATATCTCGTTTCGTCTATTGATTAAATCCTGCTAGTTTTCGCGAACGGAAAAGCACCCGATATTGATGAATTTTTTACAAGCAAACTAAGAATTGAAATATTTTGGGGATTTCGGTATTTGTTCATTAATATTTTGTCTTGAAAACTCCAGTCTTTTTTTCACATTGTCGCGTCTAGTTATTCGCTGGTTTTTGAAAATTGGGGAGAACATTGTGAAATGAACATAAAAAAATGAATTATAGTTTTTTTGTTCATCATCATTTTGCTGAACACTTCTCCTCACCCGAATACATTAGGTACATTATACGGGTCTAGGATCTGATGAACGATGTCGTGGAAGATAACGTATCCACATCCTTTGAATAGCTACTGTAAGTATGGCGGTGGTAGAATTATTGTTGTGCTTCATCGCTTCGGTATAAATTCCAGGACAATCCCTTAGTAAGATAAACTTGCGCACGCCCAGGGCTAAACGTATACTTTAGAGTCCTCAGAATCTCAGGAACGGCTTTACTAATATTCCGCGCAGTTTGAGGTCGTGTAGTTCAGTAGTTCAAGCTCTCGCAATAACGGTCAGGGTAAGGGTTATTTGGGACGAAGGACAAAGGGTTCCGTTTGTCTCCTTGACCAATAATTAACACACCAACGATTAAAGCTTAACGGATTAGCCCCATCGGTATTGGCCTATTATACGTCATATGAGCACGTATATAGATAACATTACGAATACCACATAAATTTGACGTTGATATTCGTCTATCATTTCAATTCTATTATCACACTTTTTAATAATCAACAAAAAATTTCTTAATTAGGGTAAACCTTTCTTGGTTTTACGTTGCGACATTTCATTAGCCATAAATAGTCGTTTGGCAGCTATCCATCGGATCGATGGTTCGAGGATGTGGCTTTCGTTTCTCCGTGAATCCTAAATCAGAGAACAAAAAAACGTGATAAATATTTTATCCGGGGATTTTCGCAGAAGCAAACGATCGCGATCTTCTATAATTTCAATATTTAATGTCACCCACCAAGATTTTTGAACATCTTATACCATCATTTGCTTCACTCACCTGATGTACTGGCTTCGTTGTGAACAGACGACGTTTTGACGTTGAACTCGCGGGTTTTATCACTTCAGATCTCATCGGAGTGAGAGACTCGTCGTGTGATGCTGATTCCTGAACAAGAACAAGATCTTTTGTCTCTGAAGTCTCTGGCTTGATGGTCTGCTGAGGAAATATGAATTTTATCAGGTACAGATCGATTATCGAATATGAGATGAAAATTTTGCCGAAAACTTACAATTTCAGAAAGCCTCCGATCAGTGAGAAAATTTTGTATCTGATTCTGCGCCATCACTGCGGATTCTATGTCCATTTTTCTAAGCTGACAGGCGACACTTTTCGCAAATACGTCAAACTCGTCGGGGGTTTTCCCCAGTGAGGTGTTCAATGAGCCGTTGCTATCGAATCTCTCGATTGACGAGGACTTTGGACACGACAGGGTACTCGGTTCCTTGGAAAAATTTATGCCACGGAAGATAAAAAATGGAAAAATAAAATAATAATCTCGTAAAAGCGGCTAATAAAATTCTGAATGCCGTAAATTTTTATGAAGAATTGTCTCTACACTGCAGCTCATGTTTCTGCATACATCTAAATATTTTCAGAAAACAAAAAAACAAAAAAATTGCAGTCACCTTTTTCATCGATGTGCAACATTTACGTTGTACATTCTGATCTATGGCATCCCTTGGACTTTGATAATCCGATTTTTTGTCACAAATAATTGTAATGGAAGTGGATTTTTTCGGCCGAAAGGACTTGCAGCAAATTTCTGAGCTGGTGGTAGTCTCGTGTTGTGGACAGTGAACAATTTTTTTGGTACATTTTTTGACTTTCGATGCGTGTGAGTCAGTCCTGATAAATTGACACCGGTTTGAATTCATTTGCGGAGGTGAATAATCTATCAGCGATGAACCGGCGTCGGAAGAATCGCATGGAATACGTTGCGGAATTTTTCTGAACGATTCAAAATTCGATCTTGGATTGTAATCGCTTTGTGGTGGCGTTTCGGAATCGGAATTATCGGCATCGTCGAAGTCCTCATCGTCATATTCTCGACAAGACGAACTGGCCGAATCTTCTAGAGCCTAAATTAGTGACCAAGAATTTTATCATCGAAACCTTAGCGAGATCGTAAGATTGTCCAAACTTTACTACCGCTTGAAAACCACCCTCTGTTAACCAAAACAAAAATACGTGGAGCGTTTCGGGGTTGATCTTCTTTAGGTCGAGTGTTCACACAGTAAAACTCGCGATGACGATAAACTACCCTGCTTTTTTTTTATAGCCGAAACACTTTCGTTGTTTGCTTTCCGGAGTTTGTAGACACTCAATGGAAGACTTTAAGACGCGAGACGAAAATGAGGGTCTTGGACTCTTGGCTCACAAAACGAGGCTTAGACTAGCGCACAGTGATCCGTCTTACTCACTTGCAGCACTGCGGTTTCGTCAAAGTCCAAATATTCGTACAAGAAGTTGTGCAGAGTTAAAAACCACTTTTGTCGAGGCTCGTACTTGCGGCCTGAATAATGAGCTTTGAAAATTTTTTGCAACTCGCTTACGTAGATGCGTCTAACTTCGCGTATCTTTATCATCACTTCTGTAAAAGTTATTTGCAACATGTCCATCGCTTGATGAATGTTGCTGTAAGCGGAGTGACGCGATGAATTTTTCATGTACGATGGATTGTCCTTTTTCCAAAGGCACGGATACTTTTTATACAAGCAAACCAGCCTGCAGATATTGTTCTCCGACCATTTAACCCTCTCGCAAACTCTGGCCTGGGTCAATAATTTTTTTCTATTATCGCAGCTCATTATTTCATGCTATGAAATTTCGAATTCAGCATCCGAACCGAGCGCGTATACACGCTGGTTAACCCTCTCGTATACATCGTTCAAAATTTATACTTTTAGTTTAGATTCTAACCAATAAATGTTCATATATTTTATAAAATAACTGAAGGCTGTTGGTCATTGGTATTTTTTTCAAACATATTCGATATATCGAACGTTACAGTTGATTTGGGAAACGGTTCAGACCCTGGTTTCTCACAAAGACGACAAATATTGTTCTGAAAGTTGATTTTAGTCGGAATAAAAAGAATAAATGAATAAGTATTTCTTGTATTTCGTTTCGCGATGAGATAAAGATGAGTTACGTGTGTCGTAAAGTCCCTGGGAAAATTGCTTGCTTCACAAATACTTGTTTATTTTTTCACCCCGAAGCGTATCCGCAATCATTTGCTTCAGTTTCTCGGCCCGTTCTTTTCCCATCATCTTCAAAGACGACGCAATTTGTTCTCCGAAATGATCAAATTCATAATACTCTTCTTTTTTTGAACCGGCACCAACGACATCATGCGCAATATACTTCCCACCGTTATACAACTTCCCGGCCTCCCATAATTCCTTCTTTGCTTCATGGAGGATCGCGACTCTCTCGGATGAAGATCTGCTGTCAGCTGGTTAGAACAAAAGTTAAGCGAGATAAAAATCCGGACAAAAGGACCTCAAAACTCCTTATCATCAGGCCGTATTATCACGCAACTAACCCGACTCAAGGAGCACTTTTACTTCGTAGTTTCTTTGCTCTGGCGGAACTGACAGCCCAACTTTTTTACTGCTTGACGTATTCAATGGACTCGAATCGGTGTCCGCTGTCTCATTATCGACGTCCATGTTGAGTTCAGGATCGCCCGTATCGTTTTCTGGTTTCCTACTCGATTCCAAGCTGTCCTCAATATCCGCTGATTCTTCTTCACGTCCCTCACGGTTCGATGGCACCGAATTACCGTCGTCCGAATCCATTTCATACACTTTGACAGGCCTGGTTTCCGACAAACATGTCCTACATGTAAGAAACTCGTCGAAGACATTATCAGTCTGTTCCGTAGAGCAGTTTCCACTCGCGCACTGGGCATCGATGGGGCAAATTTTTATCGATAAGTCCTGCAGGAGTTCCAGCAGATTATCGTCAAACAATGTTCCATCTCCAAGGCACATGACTTTAACTTTTTTCGTACACGGTTCGAGGAGAGTATTTCCTCGTTTTTGCAACTCGTTGCATTTTTTCAACGCTTCGACCTTTGGGCAGCAGCTTTTACGACAGTAAAATCGGTCTTCGGAAGTCCTGGATTTCCTTCTCGCAGCATTAATCGATTCGATAATCTTTTCGACCCCGTTTTTGTCACTCATATCTCTGCAGCTTGATGCACAACAGGTTTCACTGGATGAAACGCCATTATGTGAATTAATGCTTGTAATACTGCAACAGCTTGTGTTCGAAGAGTTAGTTGTTTCAATTTTCGTCGAGGGGCAAGGTGCACGTAAGTCTAGCATCGACATCATCTCCCAGAATTCTGTATCCTTGTCCTCCAGTTCGTCAGATTTCATCCCTAACTCGAACGGTGTGTATCCTGACTTGGATATTATCATTTTTATGTTTTTGAAGCATTGTGGTTTGTCCGTAAAGCATCTGGGACCCTTCAAGTTTTTCTTGTAGCATTTTTCGTCTCCGTTTACGCTCTGTAACGACAAAATTATGGAATTGTGGGGTTCTCTCAGACATATTTTCAGGACATTTAAATGCAGTGAAAACTCGTCTATTCACCTCGGTTCGAAGATATTTTATGGAAACGTCTGACGACCTCATTGTTACGTCCAGCTGCGTGCACTGCTGCATATCTTCGGCTCGTCTCAAAACACCGTTTCCTTTTTTGTTGGAAATTTTTCTGTACGGTGTTGCGGAAGCTCGCTTTTTCCCAGGCAATTCATACCTCGTATTCATCTTGGTGGACCTGAGGACTGTCGGTGATCGAAGGAAGTATGCTTGGCTTTTTTTAGTCGGCTTGCAACACCTTCGAAGCTTTTTTGGCGAAGGTTTGTGCCCCGAGCAAAACGAGGTATCCGTTTCGGAATCAGAGGCAGAATTTAAATCAGAGCAGCAGTCCCTTGAAGAACAAACCTTCAACTCTTCTTCCGAAGATACTGTACCGTCTTCCGAAGACTACGGATAACAAAGGGTCAAAGCTCCGCAAGATTTGTAGATAAAAAATGCTTCTTTTTACCGTAAACTCTGCGAGCTTCTCGTCAGCATCCAAATGATCGTATAGAAACTCGTTCAGAATTCCAAACCACGTATAGTTTGGTCTGTAAATACATCCAGCCTTCGAAGCTACTTCGATCTTTTGAAGTTCGTTAACGTAGATGTTGCGTAATTCTTTGAGCTTGCAGATAACATCGCTAACTGACACGTAGATAGGCATGGAAAGGGACTGAGAAAAACGGAATTTATCTACAGGGGTGATGGATTAGGGAAACTAATGAAAAAGGAAACTTTGTATTCAGAGTAAGGAAGGAGCTGTTTTATCGCGTTTAGGGTGGTTCCATGAAGAATTTAGAACCGTGGAAAGTAGAGGGGGTAATTTTTATTTATTTTTTTGTTCGTTTTTTTTTTTTTTTTTTACCGTTAGAATTTTCCTGTAGGAAGTATATCTGGTGCGCAGGTTGTCGTAGCAATCGTGTTTTCTGTCCCAAAGGTTACTGTACTTAGAATAAATTTTAACGAGTTTATACAATTTTTCGTCTGTCCAACAGCTCATCGTTACCGCTGACTCGTGTCCCACTTTCTACAGGTTTACGTTTCATTTTCATCGATAATTTTATTCAATGTATTCTCACATCGCTAATTTTGTACGAAGTTTGACGTCATGACGGTCTCGCTTTGTGTCAATCCATTCTCTACCAAATGCCGGAACAGTTGACGAGTGGTCAATTCATTTCAAACATTTATTTTAAAAACTTTCGAATTAATCACATGGTCATGCACTCGCAGTGCTTTCCGTTATAACGCAAATTTTATATGATGTAATACATTTTTTTGGAAAATCTTCACAAGGAATAATTCATTAGGTAAATTCACGATTCAACGAGTAGGTATGTCAATCACCCGATTCTTCGAAGTCGCATGAATTTTTTTCTCGTCCTCATTTTTATCCGAGTCTCGTTTTATCTGCGTTTTTTGCCTCGGCGTAGCGTGACGCACGCGGGTCGTTTCTTAAGAGTTCACGCCGCAGGGCGCAGGTAAGCGAAATCTCTTAACAGGTTCATGAGGCTTCCCGAAGGGATTCGCTTTGTACCTATAACAGTGGCTGCTGACTTTGCGTAGGTCAACTCCTTCGGGAACGCTTGACCCACGGCTCTACCGTAACGTAAATTGACCTCCGCACCCCTCAGAGCTATTTCTTTCTTACCTCTGCAGGCAGGGCATTAATTATATTTATATACAACCGAGAGAATGCGCTGGGTTCTTGTTCGATTTATTTCCACCTTACTTATCATTGACATTATAATTTAAACCATATTTTACCAAAACGGAGACGACGCTTAGTTTATATTCAAAATTTAAATTCAGTATTCAATTTCACTAACTTTGAAGAAACACGAAGAATCATACTTTATATAAAAGCCTCAGCAGGTACCCTTGCATGTCTCAGTTCTGCAGCCGTACATACTTATTCAAATTATCCTGCACCGAGGAAGTAGGTACGTTCATTCCGTGCAGTGACGATAAGATATGGGCGTTACTTTATTCCTATTTTGCTATTTCTTGTTTCAGGTATATTAGCAGCCTTTTCCGACATGCAGACGGTGTTCCTAGCCTGCATTTGCACTCTACTACCGCTGATAGTGGCGCTGGGAATTGCATTTGGAGTCAGGTAAGACCCTACAAGACTTCGCACTTCCCTACAGAATCCAAAAACACGAGTTTACAATGCAGCCTGCAACTCCTGTCACGCGTATGTCATACAAAACTAAAAACTTTGAATAAATAAGAATAGTCGATGGATTTGAACGAAACAACGATCTCCGGCAGGATTTAATTTCGAATTATTCCTCTACGGATCCCATTTGATCCAGCGTATGTCTCAATTTGGTAGAATTCAAAAAAGAAACAAAGAAAAAAATAAAACCTCGCAAATACTTTCGCGTTGAAGATGAGCAACGGAATGGAAAGAGGAGAAGGAAAAAGGGAAAAGGAAATAAGAGGCGCGAGTTTGATAGATGGTCCTTTCGTCATAAAGATTTTAGAGTGGCGAAAAGCCGAGGTGGAAAATCTCGCACCACCCTTGAATCTTGAGTTTGTCGGTTCCCTAAAAGCGCGATATCTCTGCCTCTTCTCTACCTTGTGTGTTCACCACGGGTTACGAATCACGGACACGTCTAGAATATATGTTACCATCTCGATCTCATCCGAAAATTTTACACTTTTTTAATATATATTTTACTACGCCGTGGCAAAAAAATATTCAACGCTATCGAACGATTCGCAAAGCGATTCTTAAGAACTTTTCCATACCGTAAAAAATTTTCCGTGCACCATGTGATTTCCGGATTACGGTTTACAAGGCCTCGACATTACCGGATGATCATTTATTACGGGTCTCGTTCAGCTTTGTTGTGGGAGAAAACTCGGGGCTTTCTACGAAGTCAGATAGGAAGATTATAGGTATGTATTGTCACGTTCAGATCCGTGTTTTTCGCTCGGATCAAATCGAAATATTAATGCTATCCCAAGATGGCGACGTTCAGGATTGACATTGATAAATGTTGCAATTCAATGGCAAAACCGTTCTCCACTTCGTCCCCTGAAGCCTTTAGTCTTCAGCTTCTCGAGTTTCTCGAGATTCCAGAGACCTCTTTCCTCCTCAAGGACCTTGGCCCTCGGTAACACCTCGATCACTTATCCAAAGATACCTTCCGTGATCGATTACAGTTCCACGCCACGTTATTATATACATATCTACACACGTATACCTACGTATGTATACCGTACATAGATAGATGAATGTGCGAGGGATCTCTTTGGCACAGAGAGCCCTTGCTGGGTGAAACTCGCTTTGGCAAAGAGAGCGAAGAAAGATTTCGATGGGCAGAATTGTCCGTTTTCAGTATATCCTCGGAGATCCTGGTGCGATACTATTTTTTGCCACTTTTCACCAGTCGCTGTTTTATATTGTGAAAAAGAAGAGAATTTTTCCCCGCAGAAACTCAGGTGTCTTATTTCCCGAAAAAAATTCCAAAAATTTTACTTTCGGTACCATGGCTCGAAGTTCTTGCTTCTTGTACCTAATTCCAATCCCATAAGATCTTCGGGGGTAGTGATTAAAGCCACCTTGTTGACGTTAAGTAACTGCTACCAGCTCTGCCACTTTGTTATCGTTAGTCTTCTACCCCCCCCCCCCCGAAACCTCTGGTTAACTTTTATACGAATTACTTCCCCTCGCTGCACTACGTCATTAAACGGATTAAAAGAACGCAGAACTCGACATACTTGCTAAACACAATTACCGTTAAAAAAAATAACAACAAATACCTTTCCTTACTTTTTTCTTTCTTCTTCTTTTGTTAATTTTGTTTCATTTTTTTCTCGATTAGACTCATTGAGCATGCATACACCACTTATCCACGCTGATATTAAACACATCTACTCAAAAAACATTATTTATCATTAGCCTTTTAGCTCCACGAAGTACATAATCATTTTAAATTAGTACCCGGCGTTCATTAAGTCTGAAAGAAAAAAAAAAAAAAAAATTCGCTCACGGTAAAGCCAGAACTTATAATAAGTGCAGCAATTTTTCTACCCCAACTTGTTTTTCATTAGTTTTTCATTTTGCAAAAAATAAAAATTTTTCTGCAATCGTTATTTGACGATGAACGAAAAAGTAGCTTCGGTGGCTAATTGGGATTTATAAACCGCATTCAAAGGACCAGACGACTTCACCCTCGTTAATTTGATCGAAAATTTTTTAGGCAGATTTTAAATAATTATCTGAAACTGAACAGTGAGTATTAAAAATAAATATCGAAAATTTTCAATCAATTTCAGGCACGTATGGAGGAAGTACCGTAACAGACGCAATTGTTCCGGTGGCTTGCCTTGGTACAGCGGAGTTTGTTCACGAGAGGATACGGTGGAGTCTTTGCATCATCGACCCCATTCAGGGAGTGCAATTATCCAGCCTGCGACGAGAGTTTTATCAGCTCAAGACGTGAGTTTATAGAATATAATTTTAATTACCGATGAATTTATTCGGGTAGAAAATTTAGTTACGTTATACGTGTATAAGTAGTTATAAACAGATAAATGTCACGTTGAAATCGAATCTTCTTGGGTACACAGCTTCAGGTAATGAGCTTCTCGGAGACCGTGGAGTATACCTGCCTAAATTTTCCTCAGCATTTTCGACTCGATAAAGACAAAGCCTGAAATTGGCTGAGACAGCTCGCACCTTCGGGCGACAGTCGTTCAAGACTAACGAAATTTCAACGACACGTTCCGTTGACTTCCTTCGTCTTACTTCATCAAAGTTTTCCCAGGAAATTTTGTCTCCTCGAGTTTTATTGCCGAGGTATTAGCCCCGGGGGGCTTGGTGTACGGATAGAGCCTCACAGTGCGAAGGAATCGTTCCTTGTAAGATGAATATATCGGTAATTGTAAGCAAACTTGTGATCGTGCATAAAAATTTAGTAAAGAAAGGAAAATGTATTCAAAACCATATTCGCGACAAGTGAAACGAAAATGGTAACTCGATGGGAAAGAGTTGTTCCGAATCTCGTCTCGGTATTGAAATCCTTTGGGGATATAGAGAGCGAGGAAAGTTCTTGCGTCTAACCGTGGGGCTTGAAAACGTAGAATATTTTGTCGCGGCACGGCGCGGGGGGTAAAGTGCCAAGTTCGTTTCGTAGTTTTATAAATCCGGTAGTTTGACGCGATAAAAGTTAGTTCCGATCGATTTTCGCAGCTCACCTCGGGTACATTTCCAATATCTACCTATAACCTACCCTGCCAGGGGCTACATCGTTTCTCCATTACCGAGGGTAGCCTTCAGCTGCTTAATCGCGGCTGGGGGGAAAAAAAGCAGAATACAAAAAGCCCGAATGAGAATAAGGATTAAAAAAAAAGCGACAAAAAACGAAAAAAATGGTTGAAGCCTGTCGGATATACGGAACCCGTGATAAACACGGATATACTTTACTTTTTTTTTGCTATACAAAGCGCGGGAGGATACTGCGCGCTTTTAATCTGAATAACCCATCCCTGGAGCAGAGCACAATAAGCTTTAACGTTCCTGTTCGTAAAACGAAATAGCAAACGAGGTAAACTTAATTTGCTTTCCGATTTTCAGGCTCTCGTAAATCATCTTAATCTTCGTTCCACTTTTAGGAGAATAGCTGGATTACTTACGGCCGTAAGTAACCGTTTGCCTTCGGTTTAATCTGAGCTAACGGACACTCGGACGGGGTCTGTCGGTCCCGTGCAATATGCGCAATACGGTACGGTACCGGGGGACGGTGAGGGTAAGCGCGTAAGCTTCAACCTCTGAGAAGGTCTTAATTTGCGGAATTGCGGTTAAGCCGGGAAAACGTATTCGGGAAACCTTCGGAGGAAATTTGAACCCCACCTTAGAGATCAAACTGACGCATCTTTCCGCTAATCTCAGGCTTTACGCCCGAGGCCTAGGCACCCATACTCGCGACAATGCGATACCAGTTACTCGTACGAAGGCGAAATTCTGAGTTCCACAAAATAAACACGTTTTGGAATACAAAATTATTAATTTTTTTTTTTCCACATAAAAATGGACGCTTCAATCTCGTGTCACTTGAACTAAATTGAATTCTGTTCATAGTGGATCGAGAGCTGACGATAGGTATTACTCGAGGCTTTAATTGTGTTCGGTTAATGAACGATGATGAAATTCTTGTGCAAGCAACTCGGTACGCGACGTTGAATAGCAAGTGAAAATCCTGTTCAATTATCCCGCTAAATTGAATCATGGTATTTTTTTTTTTTTTTTCAATTTTTTTCAATTTTCGCTTTGTTTCGCTCTGCGGTGGAATCGTATGCGAGCAAACAGTGGCGCAATTGCGTGAGCATCTTTTGTACACTTTCATGTTTCTGTGCAGCTGTATATACGAACGGAAAATTGTAGTATAAAGTACATTAATTAATAGGAAACTACGTGGGTAATTAAAAGTTAAAGCTCCTTAGGTTTAGAAAAGAAAAGAAAAAAAAAAGAAGAGGTAAAGTGGAAAAAAGAAACTAACTAGATTCGTTATCATGAAGGAAAACTTCAACTCGACGTATAGCGCATCGCGACGCTATGCCACGCTACTGCTTCGTATCTCTTCTTCCGCTAATTAATAGTTAAAGCTTCAAAGTCCAACTCTATAGATTTGAATGAACGGAATTCCATTATTCAACCCTTACAAATTGCTCAGAATTACCAGCTCTCTTCGTGCTAAGAATAATTTTACTTATCGACTGGCAGATCCTTGAGGTAATACCCTATACTCTTCATCTAGATAGAACTTTATTTCAGAGAGCTTCACAATCAATGGTAGCTGTATAATCAATTACCTCCGGCAAGAAGACAAGAGGTATCTTAAAAATAGAGGACTACGAGGATCCATCGGGCAGCTACGAAGAGAGATAACGAACAGAAAAATAATGTCATTTTGAAGAAAACAGTCAGATACTTATATAACTCAGTTCTTTGTCCGCATTTATCTTAAATCCGTTTTCATTTATCATAGCGAACGGATCTTCTTGGCTCTCTGTTTTCCGGTGTGAAACTTTCAAGTGACGTTGATAAAGTCTATTTGAAGGTTACACACTTTAACGGGAATCGATGATAAGGAGAATTGAAAAAGTGGTGTGGGAAATAGGCGATGCCAAATAGCTTAGCAAGTGGATGACAGCTGTCGATGTATACCGGAAGGACTCGGGTTTTAACCGGGGACTCTGGATTCTGGATCCTGGATGTGTATTCGAGCTAAAACTACCCCGACTTCTGCAGGCTTCGCTTCGAGTCAGGAGGGCGATAAAAAAGTGAATTTTTATTTCTCCTTTTCGATGATGCAGCTTTGGTATTCTTTGTACATGCATATCGAAGTGGAGCTTATCAACATATACGTATACCACTCTCAGCTACCTTCTATGCATACGCGTTTCACAATTCTTTCGTACAACAAACTCCGAGGAGAGTATAAGTCGGACGGCTTTCAGAATCTAAACGAATTTTATTTCACTTTGGAAGCTACACTGCCATACGCGATTCACTTTTCATATGGGTACATACTGTCTGTCATTCTAGATCCTTCTCCGGGGATTTTTTTTTCTTTTTTTTTTGCTCTTTCTTTGAGGATAAAAAATGAGAGACTATGAAGAAACGAACATCGTCTAGCTCGTCGCTTGGACTGAATTACCATAAAATTTTGTTACTCTTTTTCGAATACTGAGCGAACTCATTTCTTGGAATACGAGTTGGGAGTGAGGTTCGTTAAAAAACTCCAAAACTTACATTATCTTAAAGCACATAGGCGTTACTATCAGATCTCTCGTTATTTTTGGTCACACGCCACCCCGCTCATCGAAAACTACAAACACAATGATGCCCATGCCCGCACACTTGTGTTGGTTCACAAGAAATACACCGAGTGTTTTTGGCTGGTGAAATAAATTGTCTCAGCTAATTAAATAATTAACTCGAGAGACTCGTGTCCGTTGTGCAGCGTGCAGGTAATATAAACAGGTTTAATTTTCAACAGCGTTATAACTTTCCGTCAATTGGGAGAAATATTGTTTCGTATTATATTGGAGGAAAAAAAAAAAAAAAAAAATTGTTTTTGGAATACGTAATGGATCATTATAGCAAAAGGAAAAGAAAATTCTGCTCATTATCTTCTGCAAATTTGAGACGAATTATTTTCGCCAAAGTTTCTCGGCGCATATGTACCATACGAGTGCAATAACACAGTGAGGTAATCTCTTGCAGTTTCGTTCGAATAAAATTCAGACTCGTAAAGCCGGCGCCGTACAGGCTTTTAAACAATTCATGACTTTCGCCTTTTTGTATACGAGAATATTTTTCGTTATGCGCACGCAAACCTCTCACCTGGCTTAAACGAAGATTTGAAACAACGAATTCGTTAACATATTAAATTTTAAACGAGTTTTAGGGGAAATTGAACGACATTTTTTAGTTCCATTAAACAAAATACGGAATTTTTCAAAATTACGTTCTAATATAATCTAACGAAAGTGCAGTCAGTTAGCAAGGAGATTATATTGATTGATTGTTTCCGAACCGTTAGCGACATGAATTATATCAACGTTTTTCGTTATATCCGAGTGAATCGCGAACGATTTCTTTTCAATACAGTTTTGACGTTATTCATAGCCGCAAGATCTTCGGCGGTTCACGGTTGTATTAAATGTTACCGAAAATAGAATGAAATCAGGATTCTTGTCTTGTCTGGTTCCCGTAATTTCTTCACTGGATAAAAGATGCTCTCGACTAAATTTATCGACGATGTATATACGCAATGCCCGAAGAACTAATCTCTACAGATTACGTCACTGACCTCGTTAATCGTAAGCAACGAGACCTCGGCGTTAATGAAGCACGATCGATAAGATCCACCGCGAATTACGTTTAAATTTTAATGACTTGCAGACATTCTTAGACATTCTCAGTCTTTGGGGCGTGAAATTTTTAGAATATAAAATTATAACCGTCTGGATTGAATTTTTTGTGACAATCATTGAGATTGTTAACCTTTTTTTCCTTCATTTTATTTTATTTTTTGTTCTGTAGGGAGGCTTGAAATTAAAGCTCCCAACTTCAATCCTCCAACTCTGTCTCTACATATGCCATAATTACGAGCCAGTTACAAGAAGAGGGGAGCACTTGACTTAGTTGCTGCAGACCTTACCGTGGAATAAATTAAAAAATCAAAGTTAGTCGTTTCTCTTTACGAGCGGATAATTTTCATGACGATGTATGTCATACATTCACATCCACCACGATATATTTCCGAGTTTTTTGTTTGTTTTTGTTTAACTCAGTTCAAAGTTACACGATAATTATAATCGGAATTGAAATTCTAGTTACTTTGCTCTTCAATTCGACTGTGAGAGATGTAATTCTATTTTCAGTAGAATTTTCTCCCATACGCGAGGATTCAGAGAAGGAAATCAGAATTCAGCGCTTGCACTTGAAATTCTGATCAGCGTCTCTACATTCTAGTAAATTTTCGAATTCTATTTGCAACCTCAAACGTCTGCAAAAAATCAACGAAATGATCGATTTTACTTTGGATTCGAAATTCATTCGTCAGTCAGTTCTCAGAACGTTTTATTAAATATTAGGAAGCTATAAGTCAAAATCGCAGAATCAGGAAAACTCTCTGAATTTTATGATCCATACGAGGTCCAAACTAGAATTTCAAGAGTCTAAATTACGTCTAAAATTTCCTAGGATGTATGTAACTCTCTAAGGCTCAGATTCTAGTTTCCACTTCTAAGTTTTAAGTCAGGATTACTTGTAGAATAAACCTAGAATTCTCGAGTACCTATTCATGAATGTTTCGATTCAAAGCTGTACCAGTTTGACTAATTGTTCCTGCCTTGGGTATGAGACTTCATGTGAAACTCAAATCGCGATAATTTTTTACTGTTATAACGTGAGAATGTGGAGAAGGGTTGACCCTCTGAAATGATCAACATTTAAAAAGTAATTCACCGCGCTACACCTACCCACCGTTCATTATTCATAATGAAGTGAGTAATGAAAAAAACGGCGTTAATTAAACGTCGGGTTTTAGGAATATGAAAATGAAATTTTCTTTTGCGTAAACAGATAATTGTACATATAGATGTAAGGTTTTGGCGGTCGGTTAATTTAATCGGCAACTGTATAAACCCGCATGTCTCCGCTGCATGTACGTACTTACTTACGTACGTAAATGCATACGTATGTGTGTACGTAATACCAGAGGAAGTGAGTAACCCAGCGAAAATACCAGACGGTTGTTTTGTCGTCGGCAGTGACCTAATTTTAATTTAACGTATCTTAATAGCTGGTTAGTTCGTGCAGTGCAATGCATTGCATTGCAATGCTGCGCGCTTTGAACCGCATCTATAATATTTAAAATGAAAATGTGTTTAAAATTCGTGAAAAACAACTTTTTATAAACGTTTCTTTAGCTTATTATTAGAATCAAGCCCGGGAACGAGAAATAAATAAAAACTCAACACGCATACATTATTTCCCATGCATATTTTTGCATATTTAGATAAATTTATATCTTTCCATTCGCAATTCCTTAGTAAACATCAACTGCGCACATCGATTCAGAAGCTTTATCCGCTAAGGGCATGTTACAGCGAATTATCACGGTTTTAACTCAATTGAGAAAAACGGGCACCGTTCATCTAGTCATAGATATTTCGGAGCGATCTTTTTCTCAGACATGCTCCGTCACGATACCGATTAGACCTGATCTTGACTGGAACAGCAAATATCGCCGATTGAGCAAAATGAATTTTTCAAATATGGGCTATGCGCCATTATCGCAAAATATTGCACAGAATTACATTTGGCGTCCAGTGTACATTAGAAAATCATGAAAATGCGGAGAACAGTGCATCACAAATTCAAACTCTGGCATATTTTTGAATTTTCTGATGAAAATTTTGCGGTTCGAATGGTACAGGGCTCAGAAATTAGGCACACTGCACGTTTGCAAACCAATTTATCGAACTGCGTACCAGCGACGTGTATATCTTTATTTGGGAATTAGTTCGACGTAGGGTTAATTACACGGTTTTCTCGCTAAGATCGCTAACGTCAAATTGCAAAACTGTTCCTTGAAGTGTGACTACTGTACGTTTTAGTGGAACAACTTGTTCGATCCGTTAATTCGACGTCATACGATGCGGCTTAGAGAAGGTAATTGGGTTAGCGTTTGGGGTATGAGGAATGGGATTAACTGCAGAATCTCCCAGGGTCGATCTTACGTCACGTACCTACGTTCGAATACTTGTATTACGTCATGTATGTACAAAACTATGTATATATGTGTGCGAGAGGAAGAGAGGCGAGGAGACAAAAGCCGCTCTACCACGTCTGATAAAAATACAATTTCCTGGACGTGATTCCCATCGTAGATGCGTTCAACCTCCTTTGGTGGAATCTATTCGCCTCGGGGCGGTCGAATTTCATACAACAGAAGAATAAGAAGAAGAAAAAAAAAGCAGAAGAAGAGAAGAATCACCTTCGACTCTGCCCAAGGCTTTGATTTTCCTAACCGCGCGGTATACCCGAATAATATTTTATGTCACTACCATCAGCCGGAACTTCCCCTTTACCAAAAATACTCCTATCCCCTATAATTCTTTGCCAGTAATCCAGCCGGCTGTGAATTGTGAACACTGCAGTGCGTAGAAACGAAAAGACTAAAGGAATACTTGGATTTCGGGAAATTATAGTTTTCGAATACCTTCTAGCTCCGAAACTCCGAAACGATTCTTTTTTCGTGGCGAGCTTTCGTCCATTATGATAATGAGATGGAGCTTTCGAAGTCTAATTGAAGTAGGGAAGATCAATGTTTTTTGGGATTATCGGTAATCGTTAAAAATATAAATCCGTTGGTTGATGATTAGGTATAAATATGTCCTTCTTTGAGAGAATAAAGCTGCGTAAAATGCGAAAATTTTGCTAATTTCAACGTTCTTAGTAATCTTCGGATAAGTCCTCGGCTATATCCTTGAAATCCGTGAAGCTTTAACGCTGCCGAAATCACGTTGATCCTCTTCGGATAACCGGCAATATATAACTCGTAATTCCATTGAAATTCTAAAAGTAGTACAAAAAGCTTGTTGAGATATCGAATAACGTGATTTTTTTTCCCCCTATGCAGCTTCCGTCCGGATTCCATTCAGTGGCAATCCCATATCCAGCAAAATGCTGAAGCAAATGCCGTTTTGTACCCGAAATCGAAATACGGGTTCATAGAAAAAAAATAAATGAATAAATAAAATTGGTGAAAACTGAGAAGACCGAGAGTCAGAGCATCGGACTGTTAAGCTCATGGCGATTATAAAAAATTTGGATTTACAGAATGCTGGATAGACGTACACACGGATAAATAAACTTGCGTGTAATAACTTGGCTATACACGAAAGGAGGGAGTCTCAACGACTCTGTTAAGAAAAACACAACGCGTGTAACAGAACCACAGAGATAAATTATGCTCCGAGGGGACTAATGTGGCTCTGTGAAACCCTCTTGTTTTCTTCAGACAATGAATTTCAAAAGGCAGGACCAGAACGAGCTCTGAAAAAAACGAGCTTCCATTTAAGTATTTGTTTGTTAGATAGCGCTTGTTTCTGCCACGGAAGAGATGCTCAATCTCGATTACAAGATCCTCCTTTTGATGTATACATGTATGATCACATATGTATAAGGTATTCTCAGATCTCTACGTAGTTTATTGCTTCTTACCTCCAAAGAAAACGGGGTTTCATTTTGAGGGAATTTCAGGATTAAGGTCAGGGCTTAAGTTTTGGGCTAAAAAATCCAGCCTAGGCAAGCCACTTTTTTTTACAGCATCTATGTCTATTTTTATAATATCATGGGCCAGCCCTGGAATTTCCCGTTCGGAATTTTCACGCTCAAAAAATAATATTCTAAAAGTGAGAAGTTTTTTGTTTTTTTGTTTTAAAAAATACTATATCGAATAGTTCCAAAATTTAACCAGATTTAAGTTGGGGGGAAATCCCATCAGTCCTCCAGATATCAATAGAAGATTTTTTTTCAAAATTTTTCTGTTTGAATAACTCGGGAACTACTAGACCGACCTAATCCAAAATCTGATCAGTTCTAAGTTAGGAAAAACCGCATCGATTGATGTAAAGAAGAGTGAAATCCGTTCATTCGTTCTTGAGATATCGTCGGACAAAAAATAGATCACACCCACACAGACCGAGACATTCATCTGAAAATGATTGGAGGTGATCCTTTGGACCAAAAAACGTGGAGATCTGGTGAAAACTGAACTTTTAATTTCCGGATTATCGTTGCAGGGCAATGTGACGATTAAAGGATGAGATAATCGACGTTCTGTTTTCGCGAAAACAAGAAGACTAAAAAAAGCGATAGAAACCTGTCGGAAAAAGTGGACGCAGGTTCTCTAAAACTCCGAGTTTGTTTAACGTTGTTAGGAGAAAAAAAAAAAAAAAAAGAAAAACCTTATATTCTCGCGAGAGAGATTTTGGGTTCGCTGAATTCGCGAGATTGTGGGCAAAACTGACTGTCGACGGACGTTTAGCTAGCTGACGCTGAGTCGGCGAATTCGCACGGCTAGCCAGACTAGAGGTGCTCGTTTCGACCTGGTTTAGACTCATCGTCAGTGACTTAACTGCTTGGGGGATTACGTCCCGTAGAGCCTTCGAGCCTTCGAGCCTTACAACCTTCCAGCCTGCGGTCTTCCCCCTTGACACTTCCTAGCCGACAGGACTTAATTACGTTACTTATTGTTACTATAAACCATCACGCCCACTATTGCTGGCTACAAGTATATGCGGTTGACAGTGTTTATCTTTTGTCCCAAACCCCCTTCTGGCTAGAACGGATATCCGCGTATAATTGGATCGCACAGGGTTATTCAAATACGGTTATACCGACAGACCGACAGACGGATAACCCTTTCAGCACGTGGGAGTCTCAGGAGAGTAGCTATTGCAAGAGGAGACTCTCGTCATACGAATCTCGTGAAAATATTGTGAAATTTAAATCAGCAAACCCGGAATCGAAGACAAATAACAATTTTATCGGAATATTGAAGACTTCTGAACTATCGTTCGCTATCTCGGATCTGTTATTTCAAATCTCGCGATTTCACTGTCAGATTCGTAATCAGAGATCGTGAAAGCCTTGAGAGTCTAGTTTTTGTAAAAATAGCACTGATTTATTAGATTTTCAGAGTAAAGATCTGGGGACGTGAAAACGTCAAGGAAATTCCGTGTAATCAAACGCCGGATGGTTGCAGGAATCTAATAATTTGACAAACTGACAATGATAGGTATGTATCAGTCGGGACAGAGTATACATAGGTATATACATATATATCATCTATGTAATAATAAAAAAGAAAAATTGGCCACCGTAAGTCCCGACAAAAGAATTCGTCCCCAGGTTCCTGCCTCTCGCCTCTTTTTTTCAATCCCGACGACTACAAAGAAATTTACTGTTCTCTTCTCAGACCACTACTAGTATATATATAGGTATATATATACTTACAGCTATCTACTATAATGGTCGGAGGTTCGCCCTCAGTTCGAAGAAAAAGAAAAAAAAAAAATTTCCTTGGTCATCGGGTAAATAAAAGCTACGCTCTACCGCCTAACAGATATTTCTGATTCAACCAGATCGCGGATACTCCGCAATACCGAAAATCAGTCGTCATTTTCTCTCCCCCCTTTATCGGATTTTGCTTTTTCGAATTCCTTAAAGACACGCTTTTCATCGAGTCGGAACAAAAATTCTAGTTTTACTTTACGCAGATTTTCTGAGGCTGTATTGGTAGAATTTGAAAATTTAGTAGGATGTATAGACGCTGATCAGAGTTTCAGGTGCAAGCGCTGAAATCAGATTTTCCACCTCTGAATCTTTATCAAGGACATATAATTCTTCCAAAACAGAATAATAATTCTGTCGACGAAACTAAAGAAAGAACGAATTGAGGCTCCAGAAGATCTAACTGGAATTTCTATCTCCACTTGGGATAGCTACAAAAAAAAAGTGGTGTAACATTTCACAAGAACAACCCCACGACGAAGGGGATGGTATAAGATCTTTGACGGTGTATACCTATCAGAGATGTTTGCGCATTCAGAATAGGAGACTGAAATTGAACACCCAGTACATATTGTGGTTACACAACGGTACTTCGTCAAAACGTCTACCCTCACTTCAAGAAGTTAAGCAAAGTTGGGTTGGGTTGGGTTAGGTTAGGCTAGAAACCATCATCCCCAGACCATGCACCCCTCAGCTCAGCTCAGTTCCGCCTTTATACCAGCTACAACGTTATGGATAATACCTGCCAGCCGCAGGGTTCCTCTCAGGGAGGCTTTTCGACTTTGGACGTTCTTTTTTCTTTCTTCCTTTTTTTTTTTTTTTTTTTTTTGTACCGTGTGATCGATGCTTGCCAAACTAAACGGATCATATATGACTTTCGGACTTCGATACTTATCGTTGAACTATATATTCCAAGGACCAACACGATATTGACTTAAACTCGTATACCTACTGTATTCATGCCGGTGAAAGCATCAGAGTCGTAATAATTTGACCTAGAGATCTTTAAAAGGCAACTTATTATACACTGAACCTGGGTATCTTGGCAGAAACGATATAAGCAATCGAATTAGTGTAGGTGAAGAAAACCAGTCGTGGATCCACCTAAGAAAATTCAATCTTCGTGTCCAATGTTCTGATAGAAATATACGTCTGAAAATTTTCTGAAAAATCTCTAGGTATAAAAATACTCATAAAGTCTACCAATTTCGAGAATCTTTTCAGAACAGTAAAAGCAGAGATACAGCACCGGAGTTTGTGCAACTTTTTGCACAGCATTTGAAAGTTTTTACAGTTTTTGTACAGTTGTCCAGGAATTTTGAAAACAAAATTATCCACTTTGGATATTATTGTTATCACAATTCTTTGTCAGTTAGTTGACAATCGAATGATGTACTCGATCTCAACTTTCCACGATCAATGATTGTTCTAATAATTATACAACAAGAAAAGCGAATGATCATTAATCACCGTTCGATGAAGGGTCGGTGTTCGAGGAACAGGACCTTGAGGATTAAGACGGTCGAGTGTTTGGTGACCGGTATAACCCATGGGGGCGTAAAATGCTGCGTGTCGAAGCGTTTTCCTAGGGTATCACTCTTTGTTCCGGTCTCTGGAGCTCTGCACGTGGATGGCTATTTGTACGGCTCAACGACCCTTGGTACCCACCTATACCTATACCTACCTACCCCGTGTGCCATACCGACCGAAGTGGGTCGGTTAGTGAAAAAGTTATACTGTAAAAGAGGAGTGCTTATACGGGTGTATATATATCTACGGACAAAACAGTGCTGGGTACAGCAATTTCATGAAAATTTATAGTTCACTTGGCGCACTTCCCCTGGTCTCAATCCAGGTCGAGGAGTCAAACTACCTAGCATCGCATTAGTTATATGAATTTTCCATAAATTTATCACCCATTAAACGTCAAGCGGAAAGGATGTGGCCTCGGGAAAATAAAAGTGGAAACGATCTGTATTAAGTTTTTTTCTTTAGGTAAATTTTTTTTCAAAAGAACCAAATTTTTTCAAGTATATTCACGTATTTTTTCTCTGGAGGATCATTTGGCTCGCTCAGAAATTTGTCGTTGTCGGATTTCCTACGTTCTCTCTGTTATCAAAGATTCGATTTTCCTGTGGCCCATGTCCAGGAATTATAGTTATGTACGCTTTGTCACGCGACTTTGTGAAACTTGAACTGATAACAAGTGTATCGTACTCTTTAGGATAACGAGGAAAGGCCAAAATGTCGTTACAAAGACGGGCAAGAACACAGAACGAATTAATGAACCGTACAACCTGCAATCACCCCGTTCAGTTATTTCTGTAATTGGAATCCTTGCCAACAAGAAATGCGGACATCCCCTCGACGGATATACTGCAAAGATGTATAGGCCTACGATATCTAATTGTGCAAATTTTTCACAACTGATGTACGTATCCCATTGAGATAAAAATTTCAACAAGAAATTATCACAGTCCGGTAGAGTCGTGTGAATTTTTGACACAGTTTTTGGATTTTGAATTCGGATTGAAAAAAATTTATTTCCAAAAAAATTTTAAATCCTATTTTTTGAGGGGTAAAGGCAAATTTCTGCTACGTGAAATCCTTAGTTTTTTTTTTTTGATTAGTTAATTCATAAAAACCGAAATATAAACGAGTCTTTTTTTTTGCTCTCACAATGCAACTGCAGCGTTGCAGTACCCACAGCGCACGATGCGCGATAACCGCGGAGACAAAAATCTCCGCGAGTTACACAGATCGTAAAGGAGATGGCGGTAGAGAAGCAAATTTCGCGAATTGCAGGACCTATTCTATGCAATATCCCCAACCAAAGATTATTCGCGAGTTTCGCTTAATGAACAAGTTTTACTTCAATAATTTCCGGAAACTACGTAGCTGGTCTCTCGAGGCTCAAGCACTAGAAAACGCCAAGTATAGGCACCTGCTCTCTAGGAGGAAACGATCATTTACTTAATTGCATTTATTACTCGTTTATCTAGTCGTCTCAATGCAACGGCATCTTTTCTGCTCCATCGTCAGCCGAACTAATTTATTTGAATAATTGAAGAATGGAGTACCGAACCCAGACAACCCGAGTTTCATTTCAGTTTTGATTTTCCACAAACTGAAAGATAAAAATTTCGTTTGCTTCTAATTTAACGAAATCTTTCGAACGATTTAGAACTAAATTTGCTCTTCATTTGAGGGTAAAAATTTCCAATGGGTGTCTATTCTCAACAAACTTTGCATATCATTTTTATTTACCCATAAAAAAAATGGAAATATTGATTTCTAATTCTAATCAAATGGATAAAATAATATCTCTAATCAGTACCTTTGTCGAGGTTTGACTGATTATATACTAGTTGATGGAACATTTTGCATTTTCTATTCTCTCTCTCTCTCTCTCTCTCTCTCTTTATCAAATCTGAAATAAGACAAAAAAAAATGCCAAATTTTTATCCTCGATAATTTTGATGATTATCTCAACTCCAATCAGTAAAAAAAAAAATGCTTCGATCTTGTAGTAGACTATAATCATTAGCATAATTTATTTAGCCACTTAGATACACCCGATCAATAAATTACAAGATCATTAAGATTTAATGAACTGGTAAATTTGGTGGACAAAGAAAAAAAATAAAAATTCTCTAGCTCGCGGTATGCAATGGAATAAGATCTGCAAACCGAAAAAAAAAGATACAAAAAACCAAAAAAAAAAAACTGACCCATACACACGAGAATTGTAATGAAGTGAAGAAAAAAGAAAAGACGAGGAAAAAGCAAAATTTAATACCGTATTAAAAATTTACGACGCTATATTAAGCTGTCGGCATTTATATACATGTAGGTATATAACATATGTAGGTATATATGTATTTCTAGGTGTTACGTGTGTTTATGAACGTGGTATAAGAAATGAAGTGTCCAAATGTTGGATTTTGTCAATCTCTAAACATCCGAATGTGATATCTGACTCTTTTCCGAACCGAATAACCGCGATTTAGCGTAAATATATACACATATATAAATATATA
Source organism: Macrophya alboannulata (assembly GCA_949628255.1). Classification (NCBI taxonomy): domain Eukaryota; kingdom Metazoa; phylum Arthropoda; class Insecta; order Hymenoptera; family Tenthredinidae; genus Macrophya; species Macrophya alboannulata. The sequence continues at coordinate 4,199,905 of OX451209.1, read as the reverse complement.
GAAACCGTGGAGAGTTGCGTTTCCATCTTCTAGTCCGCTAATGCGTTTGCGAGCTATCGTCATATTAATTACTCGTCGGTTCGGTGGTTGAGATTAATGCGGTACGAGCTCGTTAACCTACTTGAAACGGTATAAGTATATTAACACACGAAGTCACCATCGTATACCCGGCCCAGCCTATACTCGTACACATACTTCCTACATTATATTAGCGTATAGAAAATAGCTGGCGGTGATGCGCCGCGGCGATGTTTTTGCGATATTATATATGCGTCTACATGTGCATGTTCATGTTCATGTCCATGTGCTCGTGCATGTGCATGTGCATGTGCATCGGCTAACACTGCAGTCTAACCTTACAGCTTCGGCCGTTAATACTTGTATTATCATACTTGTTTGGGAGCTGCTATTGTTGCACTCGTGTTGCTTTCGGGAGTCGAAACAGGGTCGACGCCCTCGGCGGCTACGTGCGTACATATCTGCATCGCTTACGGGTGTTAATTACACCGACGCAATTCTCCGGCTATGATAGCGAGCGGTTTCACTACTCTGCTAGACTCGTGCAGTATAACAAAATTCATAAATTTATTCTGAAAATTTGTATATCGAATATCGATTTTGGTTTATTCACATGTATAATATTTTAAACGAATTTTTGAATAATTCACCGTTTCATCTTCCCGGCTTATCTACATCCAACTGATTAGCATTTTCAGAGGCAATTGCCCCGATCATTATTTTCTTAAAGATATTTGAATTGCCGTAAAAACTGCAAAAACCCTGAAATATATTCTAGGAAAAAAAAAATCTCGGAAACTCTGATCAACTTCGAAACTATTCTAGAAATTTCAACAATTTACAGTGATGCAGTTTTATTTTTTATTATTTTTTTTCCTCAAAATATCGGTTTCCGCGAAACTTGATAAGTTGTTATTTTTTTTCTGTACAAATAATCGTAGATAATGAACCTCCTGCCATATTATACCGCAGCATATGTTCTATAGACTCAGCAACAGCATTTCGCATAAAATATTTCGTCGGTATCGAAGTCAAGTGTAGGCATATCGGAAATACGGAAATTGGAATAAATTTGAAAAAAAAAATCTCAACTCAAACAGCAGCAGTTTGAGTTGAGCAGTTTCCACCGAAATGAAGTATATATGGGTACCTACCGTATTAGTGAAAATCAATTATCGATTGAATAGAACTAAATTACGATTATTAATGAGCCCTGCTGGTGAATTGAAATTCGTACATTGTCCTAAAAAGAAACGAAAAAAAAAAAAAGAAAATGAGACAATTTTTCAATCAAACCAATCAGTGCAGACATTCGACTGATTCTCGCTAATCTTCTTAATCATTGTTATACAATTGTTCACATTAATTCTAAAATCTTTGTTTTTCACTCTCTTCATTTCTCGTTCTCTGTCTGCACTGAATGTGTGCGATATTTCATTCTTCTATTGTTATATATCCAGTTTTAAATACGCGAGTTAATGCCGCAGTCTAGACGCCCCAGAGCTTAACTCTTACGGATTAGGAATTGCCCCTTAGCAATAATTAGCGCTGGCTTAGTTTTGGACTATTGCCACATAGTTTTAAACGTGTCTGCAATAACTATACGAATACTAACCAATATCACGTCCAACCTAGCTACGTAATTCAATTTTATCGCATACAGTTATTATACAGGGTGTCCCAGAACTAAATGTCCAAAATGAAAGGTGTCCTAGAGGAGGTCGAACTGAGCAAATTGTCCCGAAGAACATGGGGTCTGCGAAGTCGCGTTCGCGAGATATCACGAGTTAAAAAAAAGTATCGCTTTGCGCCGCGTCGCAGCGGCGCAAAGCGATACTTTTTTTTTAACTCGTGATATCTCGCGAACGCGACTTAGCAGACCCCATGTTCTTCGGGACAATTTGCTCAGTTCGACCTCCTCTAGGACACCTTTCATTTTGGACATTTAGTTCTGGGACACCCTGTAGATATGCAAAATGAAGATAGCAGCAAGTATCACATACATGCGTATACTTAGCACTGACTCCCGCTTATCTATACGATTTACATAACATTGCCAATAAATTATTCAGATTAGGTATAAAAAGGAAACAAATACTGACAGAGAAACGCGTATATCTGGATTTTGAACCGTTAATTTTTAATTCGCGAAATATGTGAGTTAATTATCAATCTGGGGATTCGAGATTCAGATAAGATTCTTCGTGGTGCGTTTAACAGTTTCCATTATTCTATAACTCATCATCTACTGCAGTTATGATTGCAAATTATCAGCTGCAGCTGCACGTATAGCGTATTTGTAACGATTGTTTCTTCGAATGATTGATCGTCATTGAAACGGGTTGAAAGCTTGCAGATTGTAAAATGCGCTATATAATTATAAAATACTACTAATTATGTAGACGTAGCTCGGTTCATTAATTTTTGATAATTTTCAAATGAGGAAAAAAAGAAATCTTGAGGATGTATGATGATCGTTGTGTTCGTTTCGTGGAAAAAGAATGTCTTTGGATAATAATAAATGGCGAGGATCCTTCTTCTTCTGCAAAGTATATGCCTATATGTAAATTTGTCACGTTCTTCGAATCCTGGTGCAGTCGGATTGGACGTGTTTGACTTTCCTTCTAAACGTAAAAGTAAACTCTAAGACGGGTTTCGCATAGCTAGGTAAAAAGGGGTAAAAAATAAACGTTAGAATTCCTCCCCGTGACTCGACGTCAACTTCGTATATTCACGTCCATCCTTTCCCTACTGTCCCTCCACAATGAAAATATATACACGACTTGCTAAATGTCAACAGAGTCAATGACGGGCTATATAGATGTGTTAAGTGGTCGTGTCCACTGGTAACACAAAACTGAAATGGTCAGCAAATACGAGCTGTTTAACTGCCGGCTAAATACAATCCTGCACACGAATTTCTATGTGTAGATACACAAGGCCTTTTACATTCTCATCTCAAACCCACGCGAATCTCGGAAACACATTCTTTCTCATTTAGGTTTCGATTCATTATAGTCAAAACTGACGGATGTCACTCATTGCGAATAAATATAGATCACCAAACTCCAATCATGATCAAAAATGGGATGAAATTTCATCCGAAAAATTAAGATAATGACCGAATAGTGGGGAGAAATTTGAAGAAACTTTTTAAAAAAATTTAATAGAAAATATTTTCGAACTCAAAATTTAACTTCACTGCAGGTGTAACCGCTACAATAAAAATGATCATTGTCCAGGATAATTCGCAAGTTGCACAACTCGACCTTATATGCATATTTTTTTTTTGGACATGAAACGAGTTTACGATTGATTGATTGTATTGTTGCACCGCGAAAATTGTAAAAAATTTTATGATCTTGTTATGAATATTAACGGAAAAATAAATGAATTTATGAGTGTGTATATGTTCGTACATTAGCACCGTTGGCCCGTTCCTTAAGATTTGGTACATCTGCAGAGTCTCGGATGTTGGGACAACTTGTTATCCTAAAAAATATTTCGATGGTTTGTTAAACTTTGTCCGGGGGTCACGGCCACGAGTGCATTAGGAAACAAACAGATTGAAAATTCGATCGGTGAATCGATGCTAATTTAATACCGATGGGTGGTAGGTATGGCCGGTCATCGTACGGTTTGAGGGGACATGACCTCTGTAAAATTTTACTACAATTAAACTATTTGCAATTATTTTAATCGACGAATGCGAACAATGCTGTAACTGCTTATAAACGACTCTGCGATTTACTTACGTCGAGGAACTCGCCTTTATACATTTTGGAAAATTTCCGCAAGTTTTTATACACTTCGCAAATAAGTTTCATGCCTTTTTTTCTATCATTTCCGATTCTAATCTATGACCATAAACTACATTTATCATAACGTCATTTTTGCCAACGCCGGTTATTCTTTCGGATGAAATTTCCGTTTTAGAAATCTTCATCTTTACCCGAGTGAAGAAGGAGATAAATTTATTACACTAGCTGGTATACTGTTCTGTAGAGAAAATACATTTCCGGTTGATAAGCGTTGTCTGGTGACCCGCACCACCCCGATATCGCGATCTAAATTACTCGTGCTCAAACCTCGTCTTATGCGAAAGCATTTTTCACACAATATTATCAAATGCAACAGTGCAATTATTATTTCAATGAATTACGTTTACAGAATAGAATTTCAACCTTCTCCATTACACGGTTGAATCCAAAAATTCTCATGGCTTTTTATTTGATTATTTTTTTTTCGTTCTGATACCGAAATTTTTAGAAAAAAAAAATATAAAATTGGATAAAATGGAAAGAAAAGGTTGTACGTAAAAACCATACGTGACTGATGGTGATTATGATGAAGTTTCCAAAGTGCACTGCACTGAACTGCTGCACTGCACTCTTCAGTCGAATAAAATGCTCGACAAGTTTAATGAAAAACGGAATTCGCTGTCACTCAATTTGCTTATACATAAAAGCGTTCGTACAGGCACTTCATAAATCGGCGCAGCTGACATAAATAAAAAAAAAAATAGGGAAATACCGCGGACACAACAACTCCTCATTTTACCGAATAAATTCGACCATGAATTCCGGTGCTCGAGACCCATGAAACACCTACGAATACAAATCCGATAAATTTTTTCCTCGTCGATTCGCCAGCCGGAAAATAAAATGCTATCCAAATTTTTTTTGCCACGCAATTTGATCATGATTTATATATTAGGGTGTGACATTTTGGGGAAACTTTTTTTTTCAACTTAAAAACAGGTCGTATATTTGCAGAAAGGTAAAATAATAAGCCTGTTAAAATTTGAGATCTCTATATTAATATTAAGAAGTGCCTCATCGCGAATTTCTGGTTCCCATTTGAATAACACGGGCAACGTTCTAATGGCACACTTCAATTTTTATATCTCAAGTACTAATTTACTCAGAATGATTCTGCATAGCTACTTTTGTTCAAAATTGAACGCTCTACAAAAAAGGTCTCTTGGTCTTTTTCGATGAATCTAACCATTTCCAAGTTAGCTGTTGGTTATCAATGGTAATTAACCAATAACCAACTTGGAAATAGTTAGATTTATCGAAAAAGACCAAGAGACCTTTTTTGCAGAGCGTTCAATTTTGAACAAAAGTAGCTATACAGAATCATTCTGAGTAGATTAGTACTTGAGATATAAGATTTGAAGTGTGCCACTAGAATATTTCCCGTGTTATTTAAATGGGATACAGAAATTCGCGATGAGGCACCTCTTAATATTAATATTAAGATCTCAAATTTGAACAGGCTTCTTATTTCATCTTCCTGCAAGTATACATCCTGTTTGTAACTTGAAAAAAAAAGTTGCCCCAAAATGACACACCCTAATATGTATATTTTGTATTTTCGCAATAATTTTGTGAGAAAACTCGTGATTATTTAACCCACGTCCGATGAATTGTAATCGCGAATCCTTTTCTTTCCTCGTTTAATCACTAGAAACGAGGTAAAGTGGGAAGTTCTATACGGGGATCACTCGTTCCGTAGAGATTGATTGATTGTTCGTTTACACGAATCGACATTTGATAGTTGTAAAAACATTGATGAATGAGTTTATCGAGAAACTATAGCTATACGCACGAATTAAGAAGGTATACGTATACATATTGAAAATGAATTTTCTTTTCTATATTAGGTACTTCAATTTTGGGAAATAATTCAAAAATTATTCCAAATTTTATGGAGCTTCGCGTTACATAGATTAATCCCACCGATGAAAAAAAAAAAAAATTGGCTATCGTTCGTCGGAACTTCTCAAAATTTCTTTCTCCGAAATGATCAACGTCCATATTCTCGTTTCTTGTATAGGTATAAATTTTTTTTATATGCATACGAATATCTACAAACCCGAAATTATACTTCTCGTGTCACTGAACATCGCATCGTCCAAAAAAAAAGACAAAAAAAATAATAAAACGACTTGAAATTTTCATAATCAGTCAAAAGCTAAACACGTCGATAGTTGCTCGATTCTCGCGGTGTCAAAAACACGATAATTATTAAATTGCGTTTGACAAGAAACTACGTCATTTCACATTGTTTACCCTCTAGATGTGATTTGCAGTTTTGCGGTTTAGATTGCCGTTTCCTGTAGCAGCCGGTAAAAGTCAGAGAATATTGATAACAGAGTTTAACAACCTAGATGAAAAGTAAATTATAGTAAAACCTCTCTTACTTTTATTTTCTTTTCCTTTTAATTATTATTTCGCGGTTTAAAATCACGCGATGAATAAATGACGAAGTAAATAAATCCTCGTATAAAAAATTTCAGGGGGGAAAATTTCTCTCCAAGTTGAATAATTATAAAAGTCCTTATAATTATCGGTGCATTGCGATCAACTTTGCAGCCGTTATCACTTAACGTTACCCGAACGTAGTACAACACTTTTATATCAAGTTATTTTTCATTTTTATTCGAGGATTTTGACGAACTAGCAGCGGGCAGTGATTCCTCATCAAAATGGTATATAATTCGTTGAAAAAAATCCTGTTCCTGAATCACGATGCAGTTTTGCAGCTGCAACATAGTCTGCAATAATCATTTTCTTTAATCTCCCGCCCAGGTAGTACAACCGCAATTTTGGTCGACTTTTCTCTCTTACTTTTTTTTCCTTCTCTCTCTCTCTCTTTCTCTCGTTTAAGTTTTCTGCACCACGAGACCATAAGTAAGAAAATAATTTCTCTCCCGCAATATATTCTCCATCACACTCTGCGTATATATACCGGGCGTATATAGATTTCGTAAGTAGGACAGATGTGGCCGTCCCGTCGTTCTATTCGAACCCGCGCAGAGCTTCTTCCATTTCGTTTCGCGAACATCCGAGATAGGATTTGAATTTGGAACGTATGTATGAAAAATAAAAAATCAGGAAAAAATTCGACGAAATACAGGAAACAAAAAAAGTTATACCAAAAACGACAAACTTCTTTCGAACGGTCCCGGCAGTTAAGCAAACAACATTACGTAGACAGTAGTATAACCAGATGCATAAAAATGACTAAACGTAGACAGATATGCATCTCTGTATGTCGTCATTTTAAACTTGGATAAAAACAGGAATAAAAGAAATTTTTTTTTTGTAAAATAGATAAATTAGAAAAAAACAGCATTTCAACTGTGTATTGCACTAGACCAAAAATTAGACAAAACTCGCACTTCTCTATGCCGTGTAGATTGCAGTGGCGGCGGAAGGGGTGTTGCGCCTGGTCTTATAGCTGCGGGATTTTTTTCAAAACCTACACGTGGCCCCCACTCTGTAGTTTCTAGCCTCTCTGGCCGGCTTGTACAGTGCAATTCTACTCCTCTTTCTCTCCTAAGTATTTTTCGTCTCTTACTAGTTTTCGGTTCGTAGCTTCGCGCTAGCTCGCTCACTCGTTCGCCTCGCCAGCTCCGAGCGCACCGATGCAGAATTGCATGTCTTTCTATCCTCGTTCAACTCGTTACCCAATACAGCAGCGGCCTTTTCTAGCTGCTCGACGGCACCAGCAGCTAACCTGACTTTCGCATTGCTAGACTCGATCCATGCCAAGGCTGACCGGGTACGTTGCCCTCGACGCTCCCGACAACGGAGAACTCGCTGCTTGCTGCTGCTGCTGCTGCTGCTGCTGCTGCTGCTGGTGCAATTGCCTTAGACCCATAGCTGATGCTGCTGCGTGTGTGCTCAATTTCTCGATTCTCAATTCGCCAGCGCCTGCTGCTGCCGCTGCGAGAGAGCGAGCTTGCAGATCCTATACAATATTCCAGAAGCGAGATATGTTAGGATCCGAATTTTTCCTTTACATATCTACACTGCTACGCTTTGAAGAAATATAGTTTTTTTAATTTATTCATTTAGCTTTTTTTAAGACTGATTAATATCATTTTGGAAATTAATTAGAAATTATTTGAGATTTTATCGAAACTTTTTTCTTTCTACTTTTAGGGAATATTGTAAAATTATGTCATTTCCGAGCAAACCAATATTGTGTAGTCTGTTGTTTGTCAGCACGTGACGCACTTTTTCTCTCACGTTTATAAGAAAAAACAAAATTATTTAATTTCGCAAAATTTTCGTATTGAAAAATTTAATTCATTGAATATCATTTTGCTTTGCTTGTGAAATTATACGAATCTAAAATATTCTCTCGAAATTTGAAGGAGTTTCTATATGAACGATGTGACCTGTACCCATGCAACATCCACTTTTTGTTCGGTGCAATAAATTTATGCAACGCGAAGCTCCATAAAAATCTGCAATAATTCTGAATTATGTCTGAAAAAAAAAAAAAAAAATCCGCGAAATCGTCAGCTGTGAAAAAAAAAACTGAGTCGATAAAATATTTTTGCAAAGTGTTACAGTGATTAAGAACAAAAGAAAATAAAAATAATCCTAAGGTACTTCAATTCTTTTATTTTTAGCCTCTACCATTCCGTTTCTTTGGCTATTTTTTTACGGAGTAGACTTTCACGAATAATTATTTCCTACCATCCCTAACCGTCCGGTTCTCCAAAGATCACATTTTTGATAATCCACTCGTCGTGACTGACTTTTACCGTTAGCTTGGATCTGCAGTCTGACATTTGTTTATTTTATTTTATTTTATTTAACTATTTTCTCTTTTTCATTTTATTTTTTTTCTCTGCCTACTTATGTTACTATACTATATATTCTCGATTTTGAATAGTCACATACTTGAGTTTTGATGCGCCACAAAAAAAAAAAAAACAAGTGTTTATAAAATTGCAAAATTTTACCTCAATTTTTTAAACAAAAAAATATCTGCCGTGACGATATATATTTACACAATTGTATATTTTTCAATAATTTTCTGTATAGTCGGATAAAATAATAGTCGGGTCAAAGATCGCACATTCTATATATACATAGCGATTTAATAAAATGTAAATTGGCTGTTTCTGACAATGAGAAATCTCTGTTTTCATTAAAAACGAAAGAAAAAAAAAATTCAGATTTACAAAAGAAGATGAGTATAAGGTACTGTATACATACCTATAACGATTTTTTCTCGATCGGTTATAAATATATTTATACATGTAAGATATTATTTTAGAATATTCTTGAAACGATCTTGTCGTACTTGAGAATGAAGCGAAAAGAAGAAGAAAAGAGAAAAAAAAACAGGAGTCAACTACGAGAATGCGTGCCTTGCACTTGTATAATCGACTGTATATATGCTCGGTAAAAAGTGAATACCTATAAGGCTCGGGCATAAAAATTCGGCGGAAATTTTTCATCTCCTTAATTCAGGTCTTTGATCAAGGTGCCAAGCAATCTTGAATATTTAAATAACAACCTTCGTAATCATCGCGGAGGATCGTTCGCTGGTTCCTTCGTTCGTTATACTTTGCACCTGCGCTAAATTCACCGACCTGTGAAATATTTTTACCCGTATAAAAATGTATATAGGTATAACAGTACGATAATAAAGATTATTATGTATACCTACCTACCTACCGAATACGCGCAAACATTATAGGTATAATTTTACGATAAAATATATAAAATATCAAAGAACAATTAACTCACATTATTTACCCAAACTTGAGGAATCCTACTCATAAATTACACTTTTGATTAACAAGCTGAAAATAAAAATCAAAAATGAATTAAATTCTACTAGGATCCTGTTGAAGCCATTATTTTTCGATATATGTACAGTAAAAAACGAAAATAACTATTTTTGCACAAAAAAAATACCTCAGTTTGTTTTTCATTTTGTGCTTTCGCTATTTTCTTGGAGTTTGGCCTGCTGCAGTGGTTCGAATCCAATGTCTATCTTATGGAGCTTTTATTTAGTCTAGACGAAAAAAGGAGGGAGGAAGAAATTATTTTGCAAAGAAAAGATAATGTATATAGGTATAGGTATGTGTAAATTTCATCGATAACGGAATAGATACGATAATAAATAAATATCGTAAAGAATTTAAAAATGACTCCGAGCTTATGTATAGTATTCGTGTATGCAAAATATCATTCATGGTACAGTATACAATTATTATCAGATATTCTGTGGTCGAGATTACTCAGCCAATCTACCGGAAGCTGTTATCGAACAAGAAACAAAGTCTTCCACGCAATTTTATTATGACGACTGCATGAGGTTAGCTGAGATTTTCGATAATATTAAAAATGATTAATATCCGTGAAGAATTTCAAGTTCGAATCCGTTTTACGTTTTCAAACTTTTTTTTTTTTTTTTAGTATTGAGATGAAAAATAGACAGAAAAAATAAAAACTAATTGGATTAACGACTAATCGATACAAAATCTTGCTATTTGATTCCGAGACTTTTGTACGAGTCAAAAAACCAAAAGAAGAAAAATAAAAATAAAAAGAACAAAATAAAAATTGTGCATCGATACGAGTATCTCAATTGATGAAATAAAATAGTAGGCGTTCGAATGCTAAATAACCTTTTAATCTATCAAAGTCTGTGGAATCAAAGTCAAGTTATTATCAGTTATTCATAAAGCGATAATAAAAACGTCGATTTACATAGACGATGACCACGACGACGCGACTACGTGCGCGCGAGCTTTAAATCGAGTGACTCGTACCGTTCGCTGAATTGCACCAGTGAGGCGTAGCAATTTATTAATAACTTTTATTATAGATCCTGGAGGTTTTATCTATACAACGAACTGCATTGGCATAGCGCCATCCTTGTAGGCTGCATTCCTGGATCCAAAGCTCGGTTTTATACACCTAAGTTACTTTAAATAGTTCTTAGCTAAAAAAATGAAAAAAAAAAAAACACACTTTTCTTATTCACTGGATTTTCATTTTAACAAATTGCTCGCATTCATGTTAACAATACTCTCTTTTTATAAACACTTGGCGAAAGATACAAAAACCCGAATAACCGCAAAGAGAGGAAATAAGAATGTGTATTCAAGAAATTGGCAAAGTTTCCTGAATCCTATTTTTAACCAAAAAAAAAAAAATGAAAAATAAAAATAAAATAGGTTCAAAATTGATGTGCATGTTAAATATCAGAATCGTTTCTTTTTTATTTATTAATATTTTTTATTACACACAACTTACTAGAATCGTACCGAACGGGGTATATATTTCTAACAATTTTATCATCCATATCTTTGAGAAAAAGATATAAGAGAAACTATAATGACAAACCATATCTGCGAATGGGTTTTTCTTCCCCCCCCCCCCCCCCCCCCCTAGTTGCAGTCGCGAGTTACTCACGGAGAAAGTAACACATATATGATTAAATATAAATATAAATATAAATATATATGTATGTACACATATTGTATAATTGGATGTAGATATTTGAATCCGGTGACCTCCATCAAGAACGGAAGGGCGGTTAAATCGGCATCAGCTTGAACCATTGCACTTCCGTTTTCGGCTGTGCCAGGAGTGGATTGCAGGCGGTGCAGCATGGCACTGGCACAGAATTATATTGAAACCAAATACCTTTTCACTTTTGCCAAATTATGCATGCGCGTATATGATTATATTTTCGGTAAATATAAAATTTGCATGAACTTCACACATATGTAATATGTATATATATATGTATAATACGGGAAATTTAATACGCAAATTGTAACAATAATTACTACTCATTCGATATACGATTATTATCACTATGTAATATTCGATTGGGACAAATACTTCGATATAGGCTTTTCGACGAGAAAAATTAAGAAAAATAGAAAAAAAAAAAATCAGACCTAGAAACATCTGATATAAATAATTACAAATCATCGACATTTTTCGTTCAATTTTTTGATTCTTGTTACTGTGATAAATTTCTGTCAAATTTATACCCACACCTTCGATCGATAAATAAATATTCCAAACGAATTGAATACACGCATGTAATTATTCTTTTTTCAATTGCTCATACTGCACTCTGAATCGATAAGGCTAGGCGGTTCTGTCTATAAATAAATCTATGTAAATAATATTTACCGACAATGAATAATCTACGATATATACATACATATATTATATATATATATACATATCCGAACACGTCATAGAGCATATAATATATTATTCGCTACGACTGTAAATTACGCATCTCATTTTTTATTCATTTCTTTCTTAGTTTTATTTCTATTTTTTTTTACATTTCATCTGGTGAAATAGATCGATTTTAGAGGAACAAACAAAGAAAAAAAATAAATCACAAATCGATCCTAATTCGTGATGCAAGATTTGAAATATAGTATATGTATATATATTTTTTTTTACGCTAAATCTTGGGTCATACTGTACCGAAGTGGGGATGATGCAAGGCAGATGATGCTGCCAGCTGTGCAACTCCTTAATAACAGTGGCTCTCAATAAATATCATGTGTAAAAACTTGGCAATATTAGCGAAATTTTTAAAGCCTGTAAAACGTATCGTTTCGTTCCGTTTTATACCCCTACTACTATTATAATACTATATATGTGTATATATATATTTCGCGATTGCAATCCGTTTACATTCATCGTATATTATTTGCATTTCGGCTAGTCTAGACTATCAGACGTGTATCATATACGAATGCCGGAGAACATCTGTGTCTATAAACGGGTATTCGCGAACAAAGTGTGTCTACCACGCGATATTATATACCTACATACCGCGAAATTTTTACTTTATTATACACTCGTCCTATCTTACGACCGTCAGAGAAAAAAAATGAAAAAAAAAAAAAAAATTACCCAGTTAGAATAATAATCAAACGTATGCATATCGTATGCATGCATGTATTTGGCCTCAGGGAACTTTAAAAACAATTTTACAACCGAGCCTCAACGTTTAAAGAGATATTTCACTACACGGTTTATCGTTATATATACGATTCGCAGCAATTGGAGGAAACGGAGATTACACAAACATCTGTTGATCTGATGACAGATGGCTATTTGCTTAGTCAAAATTGATTAAAAAAAAATTGTATTTACGATTTTTTGAGACAGGAAATAATTGCAATTGGATTTGCATAGCTTGTGAGAGATTTAGGCAGGTTATAGTCAGGATACGATCGTGACTTGATATATATGTAAGAAACTGCGTAGCTATAGTAAGAAAGATTTTGATCCGCTTGAAATGCGTGAAAAATTATTTTGCCCAAATAATTCACGCCGAATTACGCGAATATATGTATAAGGCGCCAAGACCATTTCTGTAGACATGCGATATTAGAAAGTCAACGTTCAACCATTATCTGACTTTGTGCACGTACATATAGAACGTGTATGTATAGGTATGTACAGCTATATATACCTTACGTAGAATATGTAATTGTGCTTTTACGTCCACGTATATGTAAATGTAAAAACAAAAAATAAGAGCTACAAAACAAGAGCAACGATTTTTAAATAACTAATTAAATTATCGTAGAACATTATGATAATAATCAAAATATTTTAGTTGGTCTAATAATTTTTATCAAATTTAGGGCAATTTCCTTTCACATAGAAATTACACGCAGTTGTATGTACAGACAACAAAAAAAATTATAAATTGTAATAATTATCAGAAAATTGTTGAAAAAAAATTTACAGATCAGAAATTCTTTCCTAATCATCGGCCAATGGCTAAACATTTGTTAACAACTCTCAGCTGGTTTTTTCATTGATAAAAAAAATCTTTTTTTTTTGTTTTTTGAAAACGTGGTGCTGTAGAAGATGGGCTATTTCGTTTTCGTCGTCGTAAGCCAATGTTTAAAACATATGTATAATACGTATCTACTTATCGTGTGGGGTTTTTTTTCATAGCTCGAAGAATGCGTCTAATGACCAAAAATCTTGCCTACCCTAATTTTTTATTTGTACTTTTTCTGATTTTTTTTTTTACTCGGCCAACTCCTTATTGGGAAGAGTGTGCAGAATCGGATTTGATGATTCAAAATCCTGTGCGTTACGAAGCCCAAGAGTCCAACTCCCGAGGTTCATTCCAATCCTGATCCTGATCCTCATTCGTATTCTTATATTCTTATTTTTATTCTTATTCTGATTTCGTTTCTGATTCTTATTCTCCTCCGAATCCTCATCTTCGCCATTGTCCTTCAGAAGCTCTCAAGTATGACATCGCGAGTCCTCCAACGCTGAGAGACAAATAAAATAAAATGAAATACCTACTTATCGATAAAAGGAAGGAAAAAAAAGGGTAGAAAAAGAATGAAAAAAAAAACCGAAAAAAAAATCCAACTGCAGGTCGCTTTGGGTGCGGCTATATAGCCAACCTATACCTCATACCTATGTCATAGAAATTCTTATCTTCCACGCCCACGCTGTACCAGGACGTTCTTTCGCAGCTGATATTCATATACCGACGATATTTGAATTTAACAAAAGTTTAGAAAAAAGTTTAAAACTTTTCTATTTTTTTTTTTTTCTCTTATATTCTCAATAATTTGATCCAATTGTTCTGAATTTGAATTCAGTTATATTCACAGAATTTACGAACGAATATAAAAGTTTTCTCAAACTTGAAAAAAAAATCTTCGGTTGATAATAACGATTCTCTGTATACTCGAAAATAATGTACATAGAAAAAAAATGCGGGAATATAATACGCGAGGCATTGTTTTCGTTAGTATTGCTCAGATTTCAAATTTTCCTGGTAGTCGGATACGCCTTTTAGTCCGACAAGCGAAGATATCGCGAGAATGGATTATACGGACTCATAATTAGATCTATAGAGTATAGATAATACGTTTTACTTCCACGCGAAAAACTTTATCCGTTTGAGAGACGAAAAAAAAACCTACAAGTTTCTGGTAGAAAGAAAAAAAAAAAAAAACGAACAAACTGGGAAAAACAGTAAAGAAGACAAATTACATCGATACCAGAACTTTAGATAAGAACACGATTTAATTCAACCAAAAAACTTACAGCGATCACAGTTTTTCAAATGAAAATTAGAAGAGATCAGATTTTCGGAACGTTAATTTTTCTTTCCGAACAGGAAAGCTACTCTGAAATTTAACCAGATGTAGGTTGGAGAAAGTTCCATCGATTGGGACCAAAATCGTAAAAATCCGTTGATCAGTTCTCGAGATATCAATTGAAACTTGTTTTTTCAAAATTTTGTTTTTTGAATAACTTGAAACCGACTTGACCGATTAAAGCCAAAATCTGAAAAGTTATAAGTTAGGAAGAACTGCATCGATGGATTCAAGAAAAGGTAAAATCCGTCTGTTTTTTCTCGAGATATCGTCGGACAAAAAATTGTTCACACATACACAGACCCAGACGTCGATCTGAAAATCATCGAGCTGAATTCTCGGACCTCAAAACTTTGAGATCTGTTGGAAAAATGGACTGTTCATTTTCAGGATGATTACAGTAACTTAAAATTTTTCTGAAACCGGAAAGAAAAAAATGTTTGACAATCTCTGTTCGAGGTTTGGATCTCGTACTGCGATGATAAATTTCAATACACGCACGTATGCACGTGTATGTATAATGGTCAGTGAAACAAGCTTCCTGAAGCGTCTACCTCCCACACTGTACGAGGTGCTATTGGAATAAGCCAGCGATAATTTAACCCTTGGATTCCCAAGCGATTTTGATCGGCACTCTTACCCATGCAGAGAGTCATTTGGGATTCCCACCCCTATCTTCTTATTTAACACACCTAAAGGCATTGAATTTTTTGAACTATGGTGAATAATTGATCGAAGGTATATAATTCTAGGTGCAGGATATATTATTTAGTTTCTGTATAACTCTCACGTAGTATGTATAACTACATACGTGTTTTTTCACGGCCTTGAGTATCCTGTCACCCGCGTATAATTCTACACGAAGCTGACGCATTGGGCAATAAGAGTTCACAGTATCGCGTGAAAAAAAAGTTATAATTATATATAGCGCAATACATGAATAAAAAAGAAGGTTTTTCAATCCTATTAGCGAGCTTTTAAGCCTCTTAATTTCTTTCCCGTTCAATATGAAACGATATTTCGCGGTTTAGCTTATGTAACAAAAATTTGAACAGTGCAGATTCCGTTTTTTCTCTTTTTCTTTTACAGCGACTCACCGCAGAGAAAACAATATTTAAAGGCTATTGAAAGTGAGCCTGGTTGGTAACCTGAGAATTCGAATTTATGGTGGTAAAATATTTGTCAATCAATATAGTAACACGGGATCATACCGAAACAAATATCCTCATAAATATAACACGAATTTTCGAGTTCTAATTAGCCGCGATAGACACATGAATCGATGTAAACTGGAAAATCCTTTCACGTCCATTTCGGACTAACACATATCGTGTTCTCGTATCGTGGATCGTGAAATTCGATTTATTTGATTATTCAGAATCAACATATCCATTGTACTCCTGTTTTGACTTTGCTTTTGATTTTTGCCCCGTTTATAGTTACGGAGTTAACGCCTGTTTTATGAATGCCCCATTGTATTATCGTGTTTAGATATTTTGTCTACTCGACTTCATTTTTTGACTTCACTTCATACGGTTTGCCGATTTCTTTCGGCATATGATCGATATTCGGGAATAATTGATTCAGCGTAATTGCGATAGCCGATAATCGTCGTTGTATGAACCTTTTCGGCCCACTGTGCCGTACACTTTTTGCAAAATTCGTTTCTGTTGTGAATCGTGAAGTGAAACTTCGATGACTAATCGTATCGATTGAAATCTATTAACCGATATATTTTTTTAACAGGTATGGTACCTACCTGTTAGAGATATTGAAAGTGGCTGAAACCACTTACGATTAGAGACTAGCTAGACTAGTGACTTGAAGCAGAGGTAGGGGTAACATAGAAAATTTCTAACTCCGAATGTTACTTGGTCAAGAGCGTCCGAGCTATGAACATCTGTGGTATAACGTCGGGGATTGAAGATCGCGATAATTAGTTAAGTTGCCTAATCTGAATACCCGAAACGAGAATTCAGCACGTTAAACCAAAAAATTGTGAAACTCGAAGAAGAATCTCAGGAATTTAATGATATCAAATTATAATTAACCAACTACAGTTTACAGTGAAATTAACTAAATTTTATAAAAAACGTTTTAGTGGTCTAAGAAAGTGGGACGTACAAGTTCGTCTAATTTTTGCTTAAATTCGGTGTCAAATTTGAGGAAAGTTTGTCGAAGGATTTGAAGGAAGGGAAAGAAAAACATCCGTTTTTAAAAAAGTAATCATCGTCTCGGTGGCTGTTCGTGCAATGTGAATGAAATTTGGTTGATTGCTTCCTCTCAAGGCACCAAACTTTTTGGCCAATTATAACACAATTTGCAAATCAACTGTGCGGAGGGTAGCAGTTTAAAGTTTCATTGCAGCATAGTTCGGTAACTGTCGAACTGATTTCCGCGAAATTCACTATATAATTGCATTTTACCACAAACGGCATGTTCCATTGTGCACAATTTTGGTCGGGTGATAAAGTATGCCCATTTTCTTAGTATACGTGTCTTTACTGTGCGCAAAAAACCACCAGTTTAGTGGTTTAGGGTTAGAACCAAAAATTGATGATTATATTTTCGGAATTATTCTCGTTTTATCAGACTTTCCAGATTTGCTATTTTTTGTACGGACTGTCACGCCGTGGTGCAGTGCTCCGAAATAAAATGAGATATAGTTTCATGCTGAGGGTCAGAACAAAACGAAGAACGAACGTTTTAGTTCTAATGAATATTGAAAAAATGATGAATTTTTGATGCTAGATTCCTTACGATTCCAGTTTAGACAATTTTCGAGAGGAATGTTCACGAAATGGTCAAAAGTCCTCTGGTGCCCATATTTCTGCCAAAGTTTCTCGTGTTCTGCGGTTACGCGAGACGTAACCACCTCCTCCACTTCCTCGCCCTTCTCGTCCTGGTCCACCTCCTCCTCCTCCTCCTCCTCCGTCTACTACTACTACAACTACTAGTAACGAGTCTCACGTGGAGCTGTTCCGTCAGTCCAAGCCTCAGCTTCCTCGACCTCGTCTTCTTCGGGCAGCTCAGCTGCAAGACTCGCGACTCTCGAGTCCGTCCGTACGTTAGTCCAGCGGGGTGGTTGACCTGCGAAGGGGTCGTTGCACTCGGGGTCCGCTTTCATCCCCCCGCTTTTCCCCACTGCCAAACTTTTTGCACGACTCGATACTCGCTCCTGCTCCTGCTGCTGTTACTGCCGCTGGTGCTGCTGCTGTTGCTGCTGCAGGGCCACTATTTTCGTCGTACACGAGTAGGTATATAATGTAATGTACCTACCTATCTACATGTGTATTATTATGTATGTAGGTATGTACATTTACACGTAACCGCAAACTCCGGACGCACGATGTGCCTTTTCGACCTCCTCAACCTCGTCAACCTCGCTTCTCAACCCCCAAATCCACGCCAAACCATGCGCCGTCTGCCCCGGGACCAACCCAAAGAAATTATAGTCATTTTAAGACCAGGCCTTGATGTCTGGTTCGATTATTTCCTGAGAAACTTCGATCTGCGAGGCTCTTTCTTCGACAGTTTCATACAGAGATTTATTCCGGTAGAAATAGAATCTCTAGTTTTATTCTACAATTACTTATGGAAGACTTTGAGATGAGAACTAGAATTTTAGGCAGGATTGTGCCTGTTTTGGGAAAGTTTTGGCAGAAACTAGACTTTTGAAATATTAATTTGTATCTCTATAAATCGTGGAGTTCAGGGAGACTTCGTGATTCTGCTTCAATTTTTGATGACACGTTTCATGAACTAATTGATGAATAAATTCTGAGTCCAAAGTAAAATTGATCGTTGAGTCGATTATCCGTAGACTTTTGAAATTGTAAGTAGAATTAGAGAATTTATTAGGATTTAGAGACGCTGATCAGATTTTCAAATGCAATCGCGAATTCTGATTTCCACCTCTGAATCTTCACGAGGGACATAATTCTACTGAAACTGTAGGATTCCATTCCTGTCGTAAAAACTGAAGCACAAAGGAATCGAGGTTTCAAAGGATCAAACTAGAATTTCTATTCCGACTCGGGTACACTACAGGTTCTGAACTAGCAAAGGAGAATATGGAAAGTTTGTAGTGTAAAGGACTCGCAGGTACATAGCGAGAAAAGGAGAGCGAGAAACCCGAGATGGTGGGTTCGTGTATGTGTGTATTCCAGCATTCCAGACGATCTACCTAATTTTATATGGAAATCGTTATTCGAGACCGGAATTTACGAACGATTTATCCGCTGGTGTAACCCCGTACATACATACATACATACCAGTACTGAAAAATCGTTGCAACGGTGTTAGGTGTCTACAAACAATTTAGAAAATAAGTAAAAGGTGGTTTTTTATATCGTCTCATGCCTTCGGGGTAACTTTGAACAATTTTCTCTGAGTAATAAACGGAATTGCAGTTAAAATTTTGCGATTGTAATTTTCATTGACAACGTGTTCAACGGAGGGAACGATTATTCCGAACTACGGTAATCTGCGGGAACCGAATTCGAGCTTGTCCGCAGGTTTTAGCAAGTCATCTGTCAAACCCTGTGACCTACAAGCGTAACTTACCGGTGACAAATGGTGTATCGAAGTCCTCCTCTCCTCTTCCAGAGAAGTCGATAAAACGACACTGTCGAAAACAATACAGCTCTTGCCAGTTGCCAACTAAAGCTTGAAGCTTTACTGTTGAAACAATAGCTTCCATTGCTGCAGGGAAAGTTGGCTCAGCTTTTAGGCGACCACCCAAACATCTATACGGATAAACAAAAAACTGCTACACCCCCCCGTTATCGAAAGCACAATGAATAACTTTCTGCTTTTGAGAGAAAATATTTCAATATTAATCGATGATGCCGATTCATATTGCTGCACTATGATAACCGGCGGACGTCTGAACTACTGCAGATGGATAAACCGAGCTATACTTATACATTTCGCGATTAATTGTGGTTGTTTTATCGTAGTCTCAGGAAGTTAGAATCGCAAATAAATGGCACGAACAGTTTATCTCGCCCTTGACTTTTGCATAATAAGATTACTACGCCACAGTCGCGTATCTTTCTCAATGAATAACCGTAGCGAGTAACTGTTATAATTTAACAGAAAAAAAATACGCATTTTAATTAGAAGGTAGTCAAACGTGTGGACTGAGTCAGAAAAATGGTCATTAGAAATTTTAGATCGATTTTCCAAGACCTCGATTCCTTCGTTGTTCAGTTTTTTCCACAGAAATGTAATTTTTGAACCTGACTAGAACAGATCATGTGAGAAAATATGAAAGGACTGTGATCTGCAAAGTCTTTTGGTCCACTAGCTCGATAACCTTCATTTTCAGTATTTTGCTATTTTTTTGTGACAGTCATTTTTCCAACTATCAGTTTAATCTCGTGGCCCCTAGATCTGTTTCCCTTCAATCGAGACTCAATTTTTGGATTCTGCTTTGCACTGGGACATGCATACGTCACGGTGTTCGAATATTCGTTATACCTACCGCATCTCTTTTCCTGTGCACAAGATTGAGCGGAGAAATCGTTACTGGTTTCGAAAGTGCAGCTGATCTGTGGTAATTATTTCGAATCACATGAAACGCATCTTGTAATCTTGCGCTCCACAGTGTATGTATAGCAATTCCTACCTGCTTACCTACCAAATTACAACGTCATATTTAATTGAAGACCGAATTATACAATCAGGAAGCACGATGCGTTACAATGTTCGCATTTGCGGATAGAAATTCGCGGGATAAGGACAGCGAATTTTAATCGCTTATGTACTGTGCATTTACCACTAGATATGTGTAGGTGTGCCTACATAAAGTCGTGCAAACAAATCGTCCGAAGCCAACAATACGATCCGGCGTAATTATGATCTTGAAAGTAGATATGCGCGACGGTGGAATTAATCTCGACCAAACTTGCCTGCAGCTTATTCGCTATTCAAAGCCAGAGAAGATTATGGAAATTTTTGGCTGTCACACGTTTTGCAATATCCACGCGTGACCTGTCCTCCGTTATATTTTCCATCTCTACAATATCGAAGAATCAATACCTGAGGCGGCTTTCAATGGAATGAAATAAGCCCCTGTGACGAAATTCAACCCTTTATTTTACGCAACGAATTTTAAGGGACCTCGAAAACCTTCGGAGGCCTTAAACTATCGATTTCATCGGTTTTTACCGATTCGGAGAGACCCTTTTCCGGATAATGTACAACATTTCGAAACTCTTATTTTACTCCTAAACGAGCGTTATAAGTTTATTCAATTTTTCATGAAAAAAGTATAAGCCCTAATGGAAATATGTGGCAAATTTGCTTCTAAAAAATTTCGGTACAGCTCTGAAAAACTTTGTGAAAACTCATTAACTCTGATTATTTCAAAATCTATTATAAAAGAGCATCCTGGAGATTTTTCAGAAAATTTTTATACGATTTCAGAGTCTGACTAAGATTCGAAAATAGATAAAGAGAATAGATTTTTTGGAAATTGTCGAAAAATGTTCAGAATTTTTGTTTTTCTTGAAAAATGATGAGAATTATATACTCACATTGAAAGAACTTTGATTTCTATTCATATGAATCAATTTTTCGTTATTTTTATGCAAAATTTTCAAACCTTCTTGTATATGAACTTTAAAAAATCTGAAAATATTGATTACCGTTTCTGAAAACGTTGATGAAATTTTTTGGAAAATGTCTGGATTTTTTCTTTAAAGTATATCTCTAATACATGATATTCACTAAAGTCTTGCAGCTATCGACTTAATAAGTTGAAAAGGTAAACATATTTCCGAAATTGCATCTACAACAATTAAACTTCCCTAAGGCAACTCGCGTGCTCGTATGCCGAGGTTCCGGTCTACCTGTGTGCGGGTTGAGCGTGTATAGGTGGGATGTGTGCATCGTGTTCGAAGGGAGGGTAGGGTAGAGAACTGGTATATCAAGCCGAGTGAACAAAAAGTGTATAACAAAAATGAGAAAAAAGTATAAAGGGAAACGGTAAACGTTACGTACATACCTACTACATGTATATATACATAACGAACTCGCGGAAATATGAAAGAAATTTATCATCAATTCTCGCAACAGGCTAGGCGCCGCGGCATGATACCTCATGCATGAGCATCGTTCTTCGTTTCGTCTTCCCAATTTGCTTGTCTATTTTTTACTCTTCTAATTTTTTGTTTTCTAATTTTTTTCAATTTTTTTTTCTTCACTCATATTTTATTATTACAATTTTTTTTTCTTTCTCTCACTTTACGGGCTTCCCACCGCGATGGGAAGGACTCGGATTTTTCATTCTTGCTAAAGGCAATCTCGCCACTTCCCGAATCTTTATTTTGCGGCTAAAATTTCACGGATGGTTGGTAGGCAATTTCCTTATACCTGTGTTACTGCACTCGGATATTACAGGAGCTTTTTTTACGAATGGTTATATTCACGGTAAATCCATCAACGATCAAAGGACACAATTCTTTTTTTTTCTAAGGAAAAAAAAAACGATATCTAGGATCAATCGATTATCCATTCATTTAAGGATTAATTTTTTCAAAGCTTGATTCTGATCGAAAAAAATTAGTCTCTAACACATGAATATAACAAAATCGAATGAAGAAATGAAATGATCAAAAATAGGTGTTCGTTTTACTGAATAAAAAAGAAGAAAAAAAAAATTTGATATCATCTCGTAGATGTAACTCCAAAAGAAATGGAACGATAATTGTTCTCTTTATTTTCCTATATCCTTATAAAAGATATCAGAATCTTTCGATATTAGAAGAAAAAAAAAGCTTCTAAGTTTGAGGAGTTGAATCAGTTCTTAAAAACTTATACGACAACCAAGTCAATACGGCTGAAAGTAGGAAAAAAAATTTCAAACTTTTAACTCTGCAATCTACCTGCAGCCCATTATAGGTATATTGGCACTGATCGATTTATCATCTAAAATGAGTTTTACTGAGACTTCGAGTACGTTTTTTCCATAATTAGTTTAAGAGTTTGGAAGAAGAAAAAAAAAAATAAAAAATAGGAATATCATAGGGTCTATCGGTAAATATAAAACCGCGAGGTAACGAATCGATCGACGTTTAATTATATCAAATAAAAATTTTATCTATTTAGTAGGTATGCTAACAGTACATACAGGTTCAGTATTCATCAAATAATTATCGTCTGCCAGAAAGACGAAACAAGAAACAAAATAAAAAAATTATAAAAAACCAGTGAATGTATCATTTCTTCTATCCGCACGATGACCAACAATTTCGTTTATTGTTCAACGTCAATTTTTAACACCGTGCAAATTCATATACGAGCATCCGTATATAATATCCTCATTTTTTTTTTTTTTTTTCATTTAATACTTTTTTTTCTTCAGCTAAAGTGAGGAAGTCAAGTAAAAGAAGGCTGTAAAAAAGTGAAGAAGTGAACCAAAGAAACAAAAAAAAAAAAATCAACTTATGGTCACGCTTCGTAATTAACAACATGGTTCGTTGCATTTTAGTGTTCTATACGCTATTTTAAACATGCATATGTATGTAAAGTAATAAATTTTTGTTATAATATGTTGGTATGTATGTATCTACCTGTGTACATGTATCTTATGATCCCTGAGTGGTTTAGAATTAATTAATAATATTTAAACTTTAGTATGATTCATATATCTATAAATATATAAATACATACATATCTAGTCATATATATACATATAGACTTCCGTTTCTCATGAAATATTTACTATCTTCTATACGTATCTGACAATGATCAGATGAGGAATACATGGAGACGGGGAATGTCGATACAAGGAATTTGTTTGACCTCATATAACTACGAAAAAGAAGGCCGGAGGAGAAATATAAATCTATCTGAAAAATTCAGAGTGGTCTAACCAAACATAAAGCGAAATCCAACAAAAATCCTTCAGCATAGTGTAGGTATATATATATAGCCTCGATTTTATAACGGAACTTTGGCAAGTTTATACATATACAGATACACGTATGTATATGAGTATACACACTCGTAAAAAAAAAAATAAATAAATAAAATAAACGGCTAAAAGACCAGCCTGCCGCGGTAAGACGATGCGTAGGTATGTACTCGTATGTTATATACCTCCTATACGCATATTTTAGAAAGGTTTAAAATATTTTTTGAAAATTTAACATTCTTATGTTAAACTGTTGAACGAACGTAGACTGAATTTTTAAACAATATAGTGATTGAATATATTTTCTTGATTCAATTTCAAGTCTCGGATATAATAAGTTTAGTTTTTAGTTCCTCGTTATATACCTACGCTATTCATCGGGGCTTCTACTGCTGCTGGTGCTGCTGGACGTATCAACCATCTAAAGGCATTAATAAAATTTGCACATCGTGTCTTCGGGCGATAATAAATCTAAAGAGTAAGGTTTTTTTTTCTTCTTATGCGAGGAGATTCGGCGTTGATATATATTGTATATAACATAAAACTTGAAGAAAAATAAAAATTAACAAACTACACACACACACGCCCATACGAAAAAAAAAAAAGAAACCGCGCTCTGCGTGAATTCGATTTAGATCAGGCAACGGTGATTTGGATAAGTATCTCTCATCTTGTAATTAATCGAATGCCGAGATATAATATAAATCGGAATCAATACGTAGAATCGGGGACCTTAAATAACACCTGAAGTTTTCTACGTCCACGTTGCTGCAGTTTCGTCCGGCGATGCCACGCGACAAGGGGAAAAAAAGGGAAAAAAGGAAAATAAAATGATTACTTATAGTCGTGATCCAGGCTAGTAGCTACCTACCTACATATACCTAAACTTGTATGGGTATCATAAATTTTTACGTCCACGGACAATCGATCACGAATTAAGACCGAGAGAAATGACAAG
Source organism: Macrophya alboannulata (assembly GCA_949628255.1). NCBI lineage: Eukaryota > Metazoa > Arthropoda > Insecta > Hymenoptera > Tenthredinidae > Macrophya > Macrophya alboannulata. Next base: position 4,175,059 of record OX451209.1, on the reverse strand, counting down.
ATCCGCTCGCCCGTTAGCGAACGAATCCGGCCGCCTCATGACAGTCCGATAAACTTTCTAATTCGGAGAACGGTTTAGATTGTCACATAAATTAATCCGCATCGCAAATCGATTCGAAAGATCTTGCTTTGAATCCTGTTCGAAAAATTATTTATAAATTACAGTTTTATTAAAAATTTTCTTGGAGATGCAAACGAGATTTTCAAGATAGAATTTTGCACTTCCTCGATCTTTGATAGAAAGTTTTGTGTACTGATCTTGACGAATGAATTCTGATTCCAAAGTAAAATTGATCACCGAGTCGATTTTTCGCATACTTTTCAGGTCGTAAGTAGAATTTTAAAATTTTATTAGGATGTAGAAACGCTGATCAAAATCACAAAAAAGAATATGAAGTTTAGTAAAAATCGAATTGGAATTTCCATTCCGATTCGGATGGTGAACTCTAATTCTCCCATTGACGAGGAATAAATTTATCGTTCAATACGTATAAATTAAACGGTTCATAAAACCGCTTACAAGTTTGTGGGCTACCACCACGACCTTGACGTCGGTCTCTACTCTACTAAAGTAAAAGGTAATTTCGCATAACAATACAACAGCGAGAATAATGGCTAGATTATAGCAAATCAACAGGCTTGTGGTTATCTACTGGCTTACGTTTCACGGTTCACAGGTCATGGCTGTTTAGACGCGATAGTGCGACTAGGGAGCTTGCAGAGTGTAACCAGACAGACCATACTATAGTTTTAATCTTATTTTATACAGAAGAAATATTCTTTTTTTTTTTCAAAAAGATTGGACTCTCATTAAATTTTCCTCCGAATTTCTTTTTTTTTTTCATACGCATTCTCAATTGTATCACGAATCTAAGTCTCGAAAATCATTTAAATTCCAATCGACTAATTTCGCAATGCTTTTTCAAATGAAGGACCATTTTTGTACTTTTTTTTTTTTTTTTGAGAGAGAGAGTAGGGAATTTATTCGGAAAATATCGCTGTCCAAGTCCAATCGATGAATCATTAAATCCATATCGGATGTAAATTGTTCCTTTGTCACGTCTGACGATAGAAAATGCATAGAAACTAAATAAATTGCATCGCAATTTTGTTTCGCAGTTTGGTTATCGCAGTCAGTGAGTTGATAGCATCGATAACTCGGTAATGATCTGAATATCTTTCAAGGTCTTATTGAAGGCTGTTTAATATCCGTTTAATGCAGTACATAAGTAGCCACTACCGCGGTGCGTCGAAGTGATGATTAAAATCAGCGATTACGCCCCGTTCTGCATGTCGGGTTTACAGTCTTTCTCTATTTCTCTATATCGTCCTCTCTCTGTTTTCGTCGCTCTCTAGACAGGAGCAGTTTATTTTGTCTAGTCTCATGGACCGGTAAGTAGTGTGACCCGAAAATGATCGGGAGTAGACCAAGCTGCAGTTTATTGATTTCATCAATTCGTTTTTTTTTTTTTTTTTTATACAAATCGAGCGAAATATTGACAGTTAATAAAAAGCAGAGAGAAAGTGAACGAATTTTTGTAACCAACATAGTCAGACGTTTCCTCTTCAATTTTGATCACGTTTCCAGGCTGCTTCAAGTTTCCGCAATTATTGGAGATTTAATTTGAATTCAAGTTGGTGGATATTTGAGAGTTATAGATAGTCATTAAATCGATGGAGTGTGCCAGCTGCACGTCACAAGCATCCCTGAAAAATCAAGCGGATATATTGCAGCGAAAAAAGGATACATGGCAAAGTTTGGAAGGTTAAATGTAATACCTAAATCCAGCTTGTAGTCTGTAGAGAGTAAATAATAAATGAATAAGAAAAAAAAAAAATGATAATGATGATAACGGAACAAAAATAACGTAAATGAAGTTCTTAAGTTTGAAGTTTAAAGCTTCAACTTTTTAAATTCCACGCTCCTGGTTAACTCCTCGACTTATTGTCAGCAAACTTTAGACAAACTCTCCCTGGCTCCGCGACGACGATGCGGGCCCGGGCGTGACATTATTCATCGTACATACATTTCTCTCTCTCTCTCCATCTATCTATCTATCTATCTCTCGAAATACCAAAGTACCTCGAAATGTAGATTACCAGTTGCGATTAGAAATTCCCTAGCGAGGCAGCAATTCATTCACATGACCAATTGGCTTTCGTATTTGCAACTCGCGGTACAACAAGATAATAAACGTATATAGATATATATACCGTACATGGGGATACGTAATCGCTTATACAGGACCTTATAACCCCGATGCAATCGGTAATATAGTCAGATTTATCTCTAGTCTTCGTCCTCGCCTAGACTTTGTCTTCGTATTTGACCTGGTAACCTTTATTAAGCTAACGCAACGTTGACAATCACTAATCAACCAAACCCCGTTTTATTCGAACGTTTATGGGGGTACAAACACAGCGAAAACAATTTCTCCCAAATTACTCGTACGTTTCGAAAAAAAAAAAAAAAACAGGTAAAGCTTGACTATAAAAGCCCAGTGCCGGACCAGTACCGTTGCCAACGGTGGGCTGCAGATGCTGGCCCAGTAGTGGCCGGTTTTAATAGCGCTGGCAGATTTTACATCGTTCAATGCTGTTATTATTATTTTAAGACACAATTAGAAATTATTTCAGATATTATGGACTTCGCCTTCGAGATAAACCAATAAATTATAGTTGTAAGGTCAGTTTTTTTATTGCCGCGAGCATGAAGGACACCTTTTTTCTCAAAGTTGAACAAGAAAGAACAAAAAAAATTGTTTTCAATTTCCAAAATTCAATTCGCAGAAACAAACTGCTTTACATTTTGCAAGGACTTGTTACTATTCGATAGATGTTTGATCATGCGGATTAAAATACTCATCGCATTCGTCTGGACTTTTATTATAATTTTCCATCTGAATGAGGACATTAAATTTTTTTACAGAAATCTGTATACCGTTTGCTCGAAAAAGTCAACCCTTCTAGTCTGTTAACTAAAAAATTTCTTATTTTCACGATCTTTTCTGAAGTGTAATTGATAAATTTGTTTCGAAAAAGTAGTGAATCATCCCCAGACAAAAATTTCTTGCAATATCTATTCAATTTGATTAAATAGATATTAACACCCCGATATTAAATGGGTCTCAAAATTTTTTTACCGGAAACTGAATACTCGCCCGAGGCAGTTGTTCAGTTGTGAAAATTCCCTTTCATTTTAATTCAATTAATCATCGTGATATGAAATTCAGGTATTTTATCTTGATTAAAAATTCCTTTGACGTTGCAGGTATCGATATCCTCAACGACACTGATCGGAATTTTTCCAATTAACTGATGTTGGCTAACGACTTTGGCGACCTGAGCTGTTTTCATTGAAACTTGGTAGAAAAAAAAATCCAAGAAAAAAAAAAAAATTGTAACTAATTCGCAATACCGCTGAATAAATATTTCCAACTAGTTTTAAACACGAAACCTTTTTCCTTGAGTCAAATACTGCAGGTTTTCAATTAACTGACGTCGATTACGTCACTGTAACAGACTCACTATACTCTAATCGTAAAATAAAAATTGCATTCGGCCTCATCTTCGAATGCACGAATACCAATAATTGCAAAAAATTTTATTTCTCATAAAAAATCATCGACCTGCAGTTCACGGTCAATACGATACGTCACTCTCGTAACAAGACATTGCAGCTGCCTGTTCATCTCGCCTGATTATTATGTAATTATATAGTTTTGCCAATGTTAAAACATGCTTTGTCCATTAAAGAGACACTGCTGTGGTTTATTATAAACAGTGAAACTCGGTCAAGTTCAAGTGAAATCGTTAGAACCCAGTTACTCGTTGGTGCCTGGTCGTCTAGCCGCCTAGACACCGCGGGTATGGGTTAATGTCATTGAAAGTGAGCGTTAGAAATCCCTCCACCGGGTCATCGAACGTTTGACGTGACATTAAACGACGTGAACCATTCAAGACTAGAAAAATTTTGTTGAGAAGGTCCGGGTTCGGGATTTCTCATGCATGATTTGCAAACGAATTGCCAAATTCAAATTAGTTTCGTAAAAAAAAAAAAAAAAAAAAAAAAGCAATCGGTCACGATTTATAGAAGAAATTAAGCTCCTTTAGCCAGGTTTAACATTCGGCTATAGTTGTAAATGAGGCCAAGTAATTAGCATAGGCTCTAACCTGTGGCCGTGGGAGTTTTGGCCTCTAAACCTAGGCAAAGGCCTATAAGCTGTATGTTAATTATCGCTTAGTGTAGGTAAGTATATGACGTGTAACTAAATATATTTATGCTAATTTTTAAACGCGGTGTTATAGCTACTGTTAAAATATGCCGTTGGTCGTTGGATCTTCGGTCAAGTCTTCCGGGCAGCTGGTCTTCTCTTTTTAAAAGTGGGACGATTTCACAAACAGCTTCTCTGCATTTAATTCCTAACGTAACTTTACGTCTAATGTCGCGTTTTTCTTCAATAATTTCTCTATCTCTCTCTTCATTTCTTTGAAGAAATTTTACCTCCGGAAATACACAGAAAGAGGTAAAAAACGAACTTCACTTTCAATTTCACTAGCAATTTTTTATTTTTTTTTTCCCTTTTTTCTAAACTTCTGTTAGACACTGTCTAACGTCGTTTATCTACACTCTCTCTTCAGTATTTCGAAATCGAAAGTGAATTCCTTCAAGAGGTGTCGAGTTCTTGAAACGAGATTATTTATAGAGATACTCAGCTGTTCCTGTCATATGCAGGTGTATATGTATATTATGTTTTTTTTAAAGAACGAGATAATTATTTTCAGGTTCTGTTACTCTCATTTTGTTGCTACTGTTTTTTTTTTTCTTTTTCGTCTTTCATACCACAAAATAATTCATCAACGTATATAATTATTAATCGACATGAAGACACTTGGATGGCGTTGAAAATCAGATAAAACTCTATCGATTTTTATCTTTGAAGATAATCTTACAGAATTCGTTTTGACGATTTACAAAAATAAAAATGTTACTAATCATTGAAAAAAAAAAAAAAAAGAATAGATACCAAAAATTTGTCGATTTGTTAAGAAAATTTCCAAAAATTTCACAACTTTTTATAATTTATAGTGATTTTTTGAGCTTGACGAAGAGTTGGAAATTATAGATAAACAGGCGATCTAAAAATTGTTGATAATCCTTGAAATCGATAAAAATGAAAATCAAAAAGTTGAACTAAAAACTTGTTTAAATCGTATAACTTGGTTCGATTCCCCTGTATACAGTTTAAACTGCGGACATTCTAATTGACAAAGTGGGTGGGGGATATCTGCAGATTGGTTCGGAGCCCAATTGGGGCCGGGTATATATTATAAAGATCTTCACATGTATTAGTGATATTTAATATATATCCAATGTAGGTAAACTCATAAACATAAACCAAAATGACTGATTGATTTTTTTGATTTTTTTCTTTACTTTTGGTTGACAACAAGTTAGAATGGCAGAAGATAAAAAGGGAATAGGTCACGGTCGGAATTATTGCGAATTTATTGGTACCGAACTCTCTACCACTATCGTATATTTATACCGTTAAGATTTTGTCTATATACACGTATTCATATATAGTCAAATAGATTCTATGACGTTTACGTTAAATGGAAAGCCGTCACGCAACCGCGACTACAAGATATCTTGACCTATCCTCACCCATTTATCATTATGTCTACATACTTCGAATTTACGCATTAGATTGTACCTCACGCATTCGCCATGGCCAACAAACCGAGGCCACTCTCGATTCTAACCGGTTGACAAAGCGACAAGCTTGAATCAAGTCTCTGATCCTTATATCAATGCTATGACGATAGCTTTGCCGATTTTTTTTCATTTTTTTAAATTTCATATCAAGAGCTTTTTTCGGAGCATTTGAAATTTTTATTTTTTTTTAAAGAAAACGATCACGTATAATTGAAAATGATAGGACCAATTCTAATATTCAAAAACACATAAAAAAAAAACCGATTTCTGACGTCACTAACAAACAAATACGAAATGCAACTGTGATATTAAGAAAATAGACGTCTACTTTGACGTGCTATTAAAATAAAACGTTTTCCCTAAATTGGGGTGCGCCGATTTAACCGCCTCTTCCCTAAACGCTACTATTTGGTTAACCGCTTATACATATATGCTATTCGCAGGAAATTCTTTTTAACAGATATTTCTTACGCTGCCAATATATCTTTTTGTCCAAATTTAGCAATTGGAAATTTTATTGACGATTATAGCTCGGCAAACTGTTGGACAGAATCCAACTGAAATCGCAATGCAGAATTGCATATCGGAGTAATAGCAGCATTCTCCTTTTATTGGAAGCGTACCTATACAGAGTGTTCATTTCAAAAGTCTTCCACCTTCTAAACATCTATAGAAATTTTTTAACTTTTGAAAACATTTCACCTCTGAACTATCTGGTTTAAAGAAAAATTTCTCGGACAAAAAATTCGCAAATTTATGCAAAGAATTTCGGAAACTAATTGCATAATTTTTTCCTATAACTTTTTATTGGAGTTTCTTAATTGTTATTTTAGATATAAGAAACTTTTCAAATGAACACCCTGTATATAACAATTGGCCGAATCAGATATACGAGAGGGAGATTATTTAATTGTATAATTAACGAGATTTTTTCTGAGAAATGAGTAATGAACCGAATCCACTTTTCAGGGACACCGCGATTCCTTTTTCTTTCTTTTTTTTTTTTACGATTTCTTCTATCTATTTTCTCAGGTACACTTTTTGATCACGTTCACAGTAACGTTAAGCGATTTTTTTTGTTTCTTTTTTGTTGTCTCTGTTTTTCGTAACCATAGTCCAAGCAGCTAGCGCTAGCTATCGTCCGTCTATCTTTTGAACAGTATTACTCGTCCCTGCAAAATTGCTGTCACACCACTACGTGAGTTGGTTTAAAAATCGCGTTAGCATCAGAGCGGTGTCCGGTCCGGTTCATCCCCTCGCGACCTGGTCCAGTTCGCCGATTCATCTTTCCGCATGATATCCGTTTCGTCTTAAGCATAAAACCGAATTCCCCGAGATCGAAGATCGTAGGTACCTACTTCTTACCGATCAATATTCTAAATTAAGCATCGTTAACTAAACTTTTCGCTTTCAGTATCTCGCAAGTAACTCTACCGAGTCACTGACCTCGTTATAGTCGCTTCGTAAATGGAGGCTCCAATTATTCTCTGTCTTTGAGAATTGTGGCTTTCGCGCTTCCCACGTCCGGCTGTTCGCCACCCGCTACGTGTGCGACGAGGTGTCGCTGTGTCTCATTAAGACTCGGTTAAAATTGTTACCAAAAACCGGAGTCATATACAACAAAGCAAAACTCGAGCATAAAACTTCGCGGTACCATAAACTTCCGGTATTTTACTATCAATCTTCTTTTCTTTTGTTTTTTCTTTTTTTTTTCTCATGATGCCCGATATTCGAAGAACGATTTACACCGATCGCTCGATCATCCTTCCGTATAAACACATTTCGCTTAATAACTGACCACCTGGGATCGTCCGCCTTACGTCATCTCGCCATTTTAGATTCCGCAATCGTCTCGCCTAGTTTGACCTTCGCGATTTTTAGTCTGGGCCCCGGGCTTCGTCTAGCATTCTAACGCGGTCAGCTTTTGTCCGGAGACCTTGACGCGATCTAACTGTACCCGCAGTACCTGTACCTGGTACAACATTTACTTACGTAAATTGTTCATTTAATTTACCAATCGAAGCTCGGCGAATAGATTAGTTACGTAAAATTTATTTTCACGATTTTTTTTTTTCTATTTTTCGTAGACGAAAAAACTCGCACAGACAATGTTCCATCGCTTGTCAACGGACAAAATAACTAATCGTGCCAATTTAAAAGACAGAGTATACCTTAGTCCCAGGTTTTATAGCCACTTGAAGAGAAAGGCTCGAAATAAAACTAGCTCTTTGCCATTGAATAAATCGCATTTGCGCGGGGGCCTCCGTAAACGGACAATAAGTCATTAAAAATAACATTCTCACATTCTCACATTCAACGAACACAACAGATTTCAAGTTGCCTTAAAAATAGAATAAAAAAATGAAAAAAAAAATAAAATAAAATAGTTATAAGGATGCGAATAAATCTTCCTTGCCGCAAGTCCTGCAGCGGACGGAGATACAAGCGAAAACAAAAAATCTCTGCTGTGTGAATTACGATTGAAGAGAAAAAAAAAATTAAAAAAAAAAAAACTTTACCTCCGTCTGATTATTAGAAAAATTATCATACCTTTCAAAGTATTGGTCGGTTGTTAGAACCAGTCGAGGTCACGTTATGCAACCGAATTCGCGGTGGACTTAGGTCCTTGAATATTAGAAGTTTATAATATAAGAACGACCTCTGTGTTAGACACTGAAAGTCAAGGATAATGAACGTTTTTATAGACGACCGTATAGAGGCTGTAGCAACAGCGAGATATCAATGTCGGATTAATGTGTATACGTATGACCGTCTGCCACCTTTAACGGTCTCCCGAAAAAGATCATTGCCTCTAAATCCTAAGACATCCAGGTATAGGTATCCTTGAATTTTTACCAACCGTGAAATTGAAACATTAATTGTAAGAGAAACAGGATTCGAGAAAACGCTATTGACGATTACACCCCACGATCAATCATCTATTCGATGCAGTCGAAGATAGAATTCGATTCCGAGTAAACGATATTTTACCTACATCTTACGTACGATCGTGTCCAATTTTCATAGTCAGATTCAGGATATATTCATTGCGAAATTTTAATCCCGTCTAGTGCAGGTGCAATTCTTCTTCATTATCTCATGCATGGAATTTTCGTCAGTCGTAAAGCTCGCGTCGCGGTCGTGCAGTTTCTCGGTAGCGTATAGATAACAATTTATGTATCATATATATACACGTAGGTATATGTATACGCTGCCATAGGTCAGTTTGCGAAACGAGGGAACGCGGTTTACTCATGATTAGATTCTGGAAAAGCTTGAAATAGTATACGTATACCTATAAACCACACCTCTGATGTACACTAAACTCGTTATTTTATGCTAAACTAAATTCCAATTCTAACTAAAAATCAACTTGATTTAAATAACTTTGTCCTATGCTTTGGCTCGAATGAGGGTGTGGCCGGTAGGTATCCATGATATTCAATCACGTGAAAAATTTCTCTAGGATTTCGTCGAATCGAATTTTTGGTCGTACACGTAATAATTCGAGAATGATAAAAGATAGAAGAGTCGTTATCACGTGAAGACCGAAAAAAAATTTCGAAAAGATCCGAACTGTCTGGAGTCATTCCGAAATTTTGCTTCCGAATTTGCTTCTCTTAGCTAGCATTTCATCGGAATTCATAGAAAAGCTTATCGCTTAATCCAAGTTGCTATAGATACGAAAAGTTCCATCAAATTTTTTCAGCAGTTTTATAATCAGTCTCAAATTTGGTATGAGAGCCAAATTCGGACGTTAATAATGCGACCAAAAATTGAGCTGAACAAAAAAAATTATTATTCTTCGTAGGAATGTTATATTAAAGAAGTAGGTAAGTCGGTTAATCTCGATGAACTAGACCTAGAACTTTTCATTCGAATTCTTCAACCTCAAAAAGTAGTGTTCTTCGATTAAGAAGTTATTGTTTTTATTTTCTAGCACAAAAATTACTTGATCGAATATTTTAGAAATTTTACCAGATTTGAGTTGGAGAAATTTCTATCGATTGATACCAAAATGATAAAAATCCATTGATCAGTTTTCGAGATATCGTCAATTGAAATTTTTCGTTTCAAAATTCTTTTCTTCAGATAACTGGAGAACTACTCAACCGACCAAATCCAAAATCTGGTCAGCTCTAAGTCAGGAAAAACCACATCGATTGATGTACAGAAGGGTAAAGTCCGTTCATTCGTTCTCGAGATATCGTCGGGCAAAAATTGATCCCACACACGCAGACCCAAGCGCCGATCTGAAAATGATCGAAGGTGATTCTCTGGACCTTAAAACGTGGAGATCTTGTGAAGACTGAAATTTTCATTTTCGGGGCGATAATAACGATTCCCTTTTTCAAACCCGGAAGTTGATGAACTCCTTCTCCACGATCTGACACATCTATTTCTTGTTACAATCGGATATCCAAATGTCATATTTGATATGATTGGATTCGCGAAGTGTTTAATACGTTGGCGAAGTGGTTATCGGTATTAAGACCGTAGTGAATCTCGTATATTTCTCAAGAACTCTTGACGCCTTACTGCAGTACCTTCGAATAAAAGACCACTTTTACAGCCCACCTGTCATGACCTGGAATTAAAACTGACTTAAAAACCGCCTACCATATTCTAACGTTACAGATTTGAGTGTCACGCGATGTTACTAACCTACGCTCACTTTGAGCCGTCGTCACTTGGAGCCAAATTTAGCAAAGTCATATTCGAATCAAGTCTCGCCCCTCCCGATCAGTATTATTTTTTTTTTATCGATACAAATCGAGCGCAGTTCGCCGGCGTTATTAGCCATCCGAAAAAATTCAAACGCGGTGTATCGCCGGCTCTCGTCATTTCTAAAAATATTTTGTTTGTTATAAAAATGACGCCTTTTCAAATCATCGAGAATCGATGGCCTTCCAATGTCGCTAACCCATGTTGCTATGCAGGAACTTACGTCTAACAACAATTCAAAATCTAACTTGCAGACCGCTCGCCATAAATCCCCACTCTTGATCGTTAGTAAAATACGAATTATGTAACACGATTTTTTGGCGGTAGCATGAAGTCAACTGGACAATATTCTGCGACGTAGAATTATTCCGCTCAACTATATAAGACTACTTCTATGTATACGTTTGAATTTCTAAATGTGTACGTGTGTTGTAGATGTAAGCAGATTAGTTGCTCGTGTGTGAGCAAAAGATTTAGCTCGACCCAAACCTTTCCCAACACCTGAAATTCACTGGCCTTGTAGTGTCACTAACCTATGTTACCGTGCAGACCAGTCTAACAACCGGTCAAATCTAACCAGACCTCCCCTTCTCTTTATTTAGTTGGCATAGCACTCGCCTCTGGCGATGTTGTTCTAAACATATCAGCCAGACTTCCGTCTTGGTTAACCTTGAACTAACGCTCCAAATTTTTTAGTATACGTGAGTTAACATCGGTCTCGAAAGTAGCTACATACGTATGTACGCGTATTTACGTATGTACAACGATACACAGATGATTCCGTTAATTGATTAAGCACTGCTTTGGCTTTTCCGTTTCTGCTGCATCAAGATTTCGAGCTTTGATGAGAGAAATTAATTGGAATAGAAGTGCAGCACTTGGTGCAAAGCCACTCTTTTTTATATATTCGTTTTTTTTTTTTTGATTAGCTCGAACGATGTATTCGGAGTAAAAGAAACGATGCCAAGGTTGACTTGTAAAAATGATCCTGAGCTCTTGATTCTGACGCTAAATAATTACCATATACCTTGAGAGAGGAGAATCGTCATACGAAACGATCTGTTAGCAGCCGGTTGATAAATTGACGAATGATATCTGCTACAGTAAAAAAACAGGACCCATGCGATTAGACCGAACGATATATTCACGTAGCTTGAGCTTAAGACGACCATCATGTACACTTTCGATACGGTTTTACCTTGAATTTTATATACCTACCTACCATCTGGGTAATATATTTTTCTCACGGTGAAATTACATTCGATATGCAAAAATATACTCTGGTATGACTCGTTCTGTAGTTTTATGGAGATTGGAACTCGAAGGTGACGATATACGTATACGTGTGTAATATGTAGTATACGAGAATTCGTGAGCAATCTACGAAAGAAATTTAAGGAGATGTACACATCTTGGATATAATATTTTTTGTTGTTGTTTTTTTTCAAATTATTGGTACGCTGTGAGAGAAAAAATTTTCATTATAAAATATATGAATCTTCTCACACCCGATTTACTTCGGTTATTTAGACATAATTTCAAATTATTTCAGATTTTATGGAGATTCGCCTCTTACGTGCAAAATTTTTTGAAATTTTTAGTGAATATTCCAAAACTATGTAATTCTGGAGAGCAAACAGCGTTAACAAATGAACAAAAAGAATGATCCTCCCTTTTCTCCAAGATTTAGTGCGCTTTATATTTCCCTATGATATCTTCTTGCTGGATACTTTTTTCTTCGACGTTCCATAAACTCTCAAAAAATCACAATATTTTCTTCGAATTCGAAACAAAAAATGAAAAACGAAAAGAGGAAAATATATTGAAAAGCAGAACCGATCGGTAAATTGTATGTCGATATAAACCTTGAAGAAGTGCGTAGCCTGTCGAAGCATACATATTGCGAAATGAAGATGTGTATGAGTCGTCGAATAAATTCCATACCGTTATCAGCAGCCTCTATAATAACGTAAGTATAACTCTACCTACGCTAACACGCTGGCTGGGAGAGATAAGAGTTGCAGTCTGCGTCTAGCCGTCGCAGGAAGTATTGCAGACGTGTTTAGATTACTTTGATAGTTTAATTCTGATACGGTATGTTTGCTACGACGCATAGGGCCACACTGCAAGTGCAAATATTTATATCATTGCGTGGCAATATAAGTCGAGTCGAGTCGAGTCGAGTCGAGTCGTTTATTGTGACTCGTACCTTACTCGGATTATTATTGATCACTTGTACATTATATTTATGTACATACATACCTATACACCAACATGAATCATATTATCGCCGCGTTAAGCTCCCCTTTCCTTGCACTCCGCGAAAAGATCTTAGCGCCGATATACACCATGAAAAGGATTTCTTTTTTTGCTTGTTTTTTCTTGGGAATTAATTTTTTTATTTTTTTCACTCATTTTTCAGAACCGGTTTTACTCATAATGAAGTTCAATCCTATGCCAAACTTGCCTAGTTCATTCCGCGCCTATGATCACCAAAAGGCATTGATGTAGGTTCTGGAATACGAAGTTGACAGTAGCCTCCAGCGGCTTTCGAACGCTCAAAACCCGATTGTGGATAGGATAATCCGGTTATCCTTTGGTTCCGATAGTTGTTCGACCATTTTACTACACCCACCTATATAACTTGGTTCTGAGATGCTTCGATCGGTGTATCAAAAACAATATCCGATCAAGATCCTCGTCACATTTCAGTTAAACAATGCTTAATGCGATACGTTACATGAAAGATTAATTATTACCGGACTAAATTAGTGGCTTTAGAGATTCGACTCGCATATCAATCATCGGTAAAATAAAATTTATCGTTTTCGTGAATACGAGAAGATATATTACAGTCCGACGAATATATTTCTCGGAAACTATTTCTATCGCTTTCTCGATTTCTTACACAGATTTTTTATTATTTATTTCTTTGGTTTCTCTTTTTATAAACTTGGAATTGCTCGAGGTGGTTCCTGCGGTCCGAAATTCGCGGAGCTTAGTTTGAACTTCACTGTAGACATTGCGTGGACGTTTGCGAAAGGGCGCCCAATCCCAGTTTGGAGTATCGGTGTTTGTTCTAGCGGAGTTTGACCGTCTGCAACCTCCGAATGACGATTTTAAAGTAAATATAAAAAATCGTATGGATAGGTCCGAGAAAACTTGACTTGAAATTATCCCTCTTCAGATAAATTCAGCCTTAGCAACGGGCCGATATTAAAGCCGAAGATGAACGGTAATAGATTCGAATAATGACAAGGATCCGCACCGTCCAACCTCCTCGAATAACCGGTAATCGAAACTCGATAATCTTATCATAGGTCGTCTTATAGTCGAGAAAAGTGAGCCGCCGCGCTGGCCCTCGCGATCTTCGATATCTTGAAAAGGTGAAAGGCCTACGGTATATGGGACACTCACAGCAACTAGCACGAGCGATTCGCGTGAGATTTCTTTGTGGGTAGGTAGCTAAGGACCGACCTGGTCCAGCGCCACACGATGCAGTTTCTTCTTCTTTACGGACATCCGCTTACTGAGCCAGTTTCGAACGGCCGATGTAGAGCTTCAGCACATACAGAAGAACGATATTATGCCGATTCACACAAGTTAAGAACGTGGAAGAGAAAAAACAGAAGAGTTTTTCAAAAATTAGAACTGCTTCTGTTTTTTTTTTTTCTTTTTATTCTTGTATCGGAATTCTTCTCGTTCCGGTTTATGGGCATATTATACCTATACCCTCGATTAATAAGATGCGATATCGTACGATGGGGTTGAAATCTTACAATGTATTTTATCTCGTAATTATGAACGATACGAGGGCCATTACCGCGAGCTTGAGCGTATAACTGAAGAGATAAATCACGGTCTCGTGTAAAGCACAAGCCGAATCAGGTTTCCGAACGAGTTATTGTCACTATCGAGTGATTTCTCGTTGATGCGAAACGGGAACGACCAACCGGAAGGTCAAGAACCCATCGATTTCTATCTTGTGTTCCTTATGGGGATGCTGATGACCCGTGTGCCGTGGCGTTACCTTGGCTAATCGATTGTACCGCGTCCGCGATTATTTGCGGTGATAAAAAATGAAAAAAAAAAAACTACAAAAAGCTGTAAATGAATTTCACAAAAAAAAAAAAAGGAGGCGCGAAATGAAGTAGGTAGGTAATAGGAAACCTGATAATACCATGGAATTATCTCCGGCTGTGGGCATCGTCCGTCGTCGATGATCCACGCCCGATATTTTCAGCTCGTAAATAACGTGAAAAAAAAATTACAAAAAAAAAAAGCTGAAAGAGCAACACGTTATCAAAACTGACCGGTCAAAACCGGCGAGTGGACACTATAAGGTGAAGAATAAAAAAAAAAAATAAAATAAAATGAAATAAAAAATTGCAGTTCTTCGGAACGTGCTTAGGCTTCTTCGGTTTTTTCTTCTTCGGTCAAAAAATATATTATGCGGTGGGAATATTGTAATAAGGATAACTGTACTTTTGAACGCTATCGCAGCAGTTCGGTATATGTCTAATATTACGATAAACGATGGCGATGGCTATGCGCCGATGTATATCGTCCCCGGTTATTCAAGTTGGCGAACATATTTTTTGATATAACTATAAAGTGAGCGGCTCTCTTCGCTCGAGGATCTAACAGCTCTGGACAGGAGCAACGTACCTCGTACGGTCAGGGTCATCAGCCTCTGGCAAGAAGTTTATCTTTCGGCGTAGAGTCTCTATACGCGCCCAGGTCAAAAAATAAAATAAAAATATATATACATAGGTATATACTATACTATACATATGTATTCCGGTTGCGTGGCATATACCTAAAGCGGGTAAAAGGATGTGGCGGTCTTGCGGATCGTCGCGCTAAAATTTACAACCAATTATCCTATACCTTTTCAAAAACCAAAGAAAAAAAAAAATCCAAAAACAAAAAGAAGAAGACGAAGAACATCGCCTTCTTCATCACCGTGGAGGAAAAAAAAATCATGCGATAGAAATCTCGAATCGAATTATTATCGTTATTTTTATTATTATTATTTCAGGCTATGGAATCGTTGAAATTGATCAGCGGCAGGAATAGAAATGAGGATAAAAAGTTATTCTAATGAATTCGATGAAGTATGTATATGTGTGTGGTATATCTACCCACGCTAGAGGAAGTATGGCGTTTGTGTTCGTAGACTGAGTAAAACTTCATTTCAATAACCTTGGCCTTCAAACGAGTTGCTATCGCGCCTAGCGTATCTATATACTGTCTAATTAGTGTCTAGCATCTGTCTAGCGACTGTCTGGCGCTAGTATTCCGCGGAGACCGGTTTAACCAGTCACATAGTGAAAGGAACTGCAGGCAAACGCCATTGAAATGAACTCCAAGCCGGTCAAGGTCCCCCTTTATAGAATCTAACTGCGATGTAGAAATATAAATTAGACGAATTTTTACAACTATGATACGATTTCATTTTTACTCTCCCATTTTTTTTTTTCTACACAATTTTTCGTTCTAATTTTTCCACAACTTTCGTTGAATAGTAAAATCGAAAACAACATTAATCAGCATATCTAATCGAAAATCGATTTATTTCAGTCATCGAGAGTCCGATTAAAGTTCGGTTAAACTAAGTTCAAAATCCCGTTTATAGGATTGAAAATATACGACAGTATACGCGTCAGGTATATACATAGGTATAAGTATATAAGTATGATACCTAAGTCGATGCGAATACTGCTTCTTGACCCTAGTTATGAATAATTGTCTCCAAAACCGTTGATTTTTAGAAGAAAATATATACCTATGTATTTAACCATGTATAGGTATATATTTATTCAACATACGTATTGGTATCCATCCCTGTACCTATATACCTATATAGTATATACATACGTCGCGGTTTGGCATAGATACATATGTTTAACCGATGCATATTTTTACGAGAGTCACCGATCGCCTAAGGTCTAAAAAAGATTACGATTATATTGTATACGTATGTATGTACATACATACATACGTACCTATAAGTCCTATAACTATTTTCTTCTTTTTTTTTTTTTTTGTTATTTTTCAATTCGTTATTCGGTCAAGTATATAATATCTGTTACATACAGATGTAGTTAAAATTGTAGGTACTATTATTTAACATTTTGCGAATACATATATATTCAGAATCCCGTAAAAAGAAAAAAAAAAGAAAAAAAGAAAATCGCATATCAACGTATGTTATAGCGATATCGTGGTAAGAGCTACGCGAATACCAAAAGTCCATTAAAGATGACTTGGCGAGGATTTTGCGGTGCGGTCACGACGCCAACGCCAACGCAAAATAAAATGATTGTTAAAAAATAAAATAAGAGAAGGGAAAACAAATTTGCGTGCTGTTATATACGTTGGGCTCTTGTTGGTTGCTCTACGATTCAACGATACTATTTGACATTCATTCCGGTGCTCTGTGCCAAACGAATATGACGTCCATATTAAGTGCGGTTATTTTTTATTATTTTGTTTCCCTTTTTCTCTCTCTTCATCTTCATTCTTTTTTTCTAGGTTTTTTTTCCTTCTTAGTTTCTTTTGCGAAGATAGTTTCGAACGCCAAAAAAAATTCAGATGACGACTACTATACCGGCTCATTGACATTCAACCGTCTAGACAACTTTGGATATACATTAGGCAGACCGAATGAACTTTGAATGAGAATATTACCTAGGCATAGATATATAATATTGACGTATATAGGTATTCGTACATTCTTTTTTTAATTTATCGCGAGACTCTACCGAGTCTCGCGATATACCAAGTTTTTTTTTTTTCTCTGGAAATTATACTTACGTACAGTATCTGAGCATGTATTCTTCTTTCTTTCTCTCTCTTTCTCTCTTCTGTTTCGTTTCATTCAACTATAACGTGGGAGTGGGCCTTGTCGCGAAAATTTTCCACCGATGAGCGTATGGATACTTGTATATGTGATATACGAGAATAGAAAAATAGCCGTAACTATTTATCATACATTAGCAGTTTAATGAAACTGTAAATTAACTCGTATCATTTTTAACGCTGGCTTAACCGCGGAACAAATTGAATTAAATACGCGTGATTGTTGCGTTCGGTGAACCGCGATCGGTATAATACGAAACGAACGAAAAGTAGAAAAAAAAAAAAAAAAAAAAAAGTAGAAAGAAGAATGAGTAGAAAAAGAAAAAAAGAAGAAAATGAAACGAAGTAAAAAAATATAATAATGAAAAAATAATGAAAAAGTTAATCAAGAATAAATCATCCTTATAAATCGAAACCGAAAAAGCCAAACTTTGTATAGGTACGTATACCTACCGTGATTCTAAAATCATTTTAGATGAATTCATTGCGATGGAAATAAATTAAGTAGTAAAGGTTTGCAAAAAAATCTGTTCAATCTCGCTACTACACAAACCAATCCTTCGCTAAAGAACCCATACTGAGTTTCACGGACGGATATATATGCCTTCTGTTATATCCACTCAACGCTCAACGTCAACTTGTGTGTATGTGAATATCGTCTAGGTCTTAGATGCCAGACTGTTGCAGTCATTGACCTACGGCCAACCATCCGCAGCTTAGATTACATCATCGTCGCGCGATTCGCTCGGTATCGACGCAAGTTTAAAGACCAAACGCGCTTGCTTTTTAACGAAAGGATCAGGCTGATGAAGCTTCGAGGAATTTTTGAACCGACAGATTTGAGGACGCGGAAAAATTAATTAAAACAGGCGAGTGAACAGCCCTAAGACTTGCCGTCCGGATTTTTCAAGCTCAAAAAATAGTATTCTACAAGTGAAAATATTTTCTGTTTTCAAAACTGTTTGATAAAATAGCTCCGAAATTTGAACAGATCTGAGTTAGGAAAAATCACATCGATTGGTACTGAAATCATCAAAATCCGTTGATCAGTTCTCGAGATATCATCAATTGAATTTTTTTTTTTTCAAAATTTTATTCTTTGGATAACTCAAGAGCTACTGGATTGACCAAATCTAAAATCTGATCAGTTCTGAGTCAGGAAAAACCGCATCGATTGATCTAAGGAAGGGTGAAGTCCGTTCATTCGTTCTCAAGATATCGTCGGTCAAAAAATTGATCACACACACAGAGACTCATACGTCGATCTGAAAATGATCGGAGGTGATTCTCGGGACCATCTAAGCGTGGAGATTTGTTGAAAACTGAGCTTTTTATTTTGAGAGGTGATTATAGCAACTTCGATTTTTTTTTTTTTTTTTTAACGGGAAGTTGATAAATGAAGCGAGTTATGTGGCGATGAAATCTCGATTGTAGCTATGTAGGTACCGAGGAAACTGTAAGAATCGAAATATCCGAACTACCCGCCTCCGCCAGGGGTGTCTTGAAGCTCCGTAAACCACCTCGAATCGTTCTCTTATATATATTCGATTACGCGAAACGGGAGACAGAAAAGAGAATTGAAAGTAAGAAAGTATAGAACTATCCTGGGGACATTAGCTACGGACGTTTCTCAGTACCTACCTACCTACCCACCTATACCTACCCACGCAACGTATCGAGTAAACTTTTCCTTTAAATTGGCAATTTCTTTCCTTCCGCTGTCTACCCCGACCAGTATACTGTACCCTATCAAATTGGAAATACTCGTTAAAAACTATCTAGCTTGTGAACACAGGGAGAGATTTTTATATCGCTAAATTTTCGACTGCATGCAATTTTGTTCCTTTCTTTATTACAGGCAATAAAGTTTCGGTGGTTATGGTTCAAGCCGGAGAAAAGAAGAAAAAAAAAGAAAGAAAATTCTTAATTCTTTCGCCAAGTATATCTATTTTGTCAAAATTATATAACTAGCTCGAGTATTCTCGGCAATAGCGATATACAATACGTATGTAATTGTATAATTACCGTGCCTGCAGCATCCGCAGTGGTCTCGTTCCGGGAAACGACAGACAACTTGCTCGAGAAAGTTTATAATTGAGTTCTACTCAAATTCCGAAAAGTTTGACAATTTTTTAAACGATTTATATTTAATATTTCCGGTTCGTGAAGGTTTTACTACGTACAGTTCGCTGAAGCGATACTCGAATTATTTATTTCGTTTTTTTGCTGTTGCAAAACAAGCGCAGATTTCATAATGTCTTTGCAAATTCGAGAAAGAAGTATGTGGGAATGACGTCGAATCATTTTCGTACTCTCTTAGCCACCCCGGGTGTCTTTCTTCGTTGGATAGTGCAGGAGTTCCGGTAGACTGCGCTTTACCAGTGGCTGAAAATATTCTAAAGAAGAGGTGAAATTGCGAATCGCGGAAGTGACAGTCGGGGAAAGAAGCAAAAAAAAAAACCTCGAGACTTGGCTTTTATGTATTCTGCATTTCCGATGTCCCTTTTTACACTCTGAGCTGTGTGGCGGGGGCTGCAGGGTGAAAACGGGCGAAAGACCTCTTTGATTTATTCGATCCTGTCGCCGAACTACTGCTTCGTTCCTGAGAATAAAAAATACATGAAAAAAAAACCGAAAAAGTATATGAAAACTAAGAGCAACTGTACAAATCTCTTATTTTCGGATCAGGTGGAAGAAACCAATATCAGTATACTTACTCCGTGAGTAATGCGTACAACGTTCTTTGCCCGTAATAAGAAGTCATAAAGATCCATTTGGCTCTAGTCATTAACGGAACTGAAAAGTTTCGGATTTTCTTTCCGAGGTTAAAGGTTTTTTCACTTAATTTACCCTGTAGCATCGGTGGGTACCTGTACCTGCATCGATGAAAACTTTCCTTTTATCTTGAAAAAAAGAAGAAGAAAAAACTTTTCTCCTCTTTTCTTCGGTAAATCACATAAAATATATATATACCAAGGTATTATTCTCCCTATACCGTGCAATAATTTACCCTCTTTACCCAAACCCCCCTTTTGAACCCGTGGCCATATCTCGACCGGCTTTAACTTCAGCTTCAGCTTTGCCAAAAAACTGGCTACAGCTAACTGGGAGGCCAATAATTTTCTGAGCAAATAATACCGAAGTTTGTTAACTTAGGATGTGTATGGGGGGGCTATTTCGGTACGCGTTCCCGTTTGTTTTCTCCCTTTCTTTATTCTTTCGATATTTCTGCTACTGCTGCCGATTCTGTTGCTGCAGTGTTTAATGATCGGGAAAGATTCCATCCCTTCGCTACTATCCATATATACGTTTATTGTTTGTCTAATAAATTATATTAACGACGATTCGGCGATAAAATATCTTACCGTATTGCAGGAGAATTTATTGAACTCTAAATAAAGAATCTTCGCTTATTTTTTGGTGTTTTTTTCTTCGTTCTTCCAGCTGGTCAACGGTATTGACGGAAGTAGATACATCTGCGAAACTGAAGTCATGGAAGAAGTCGCTCTCAGTGGAAGC
This sequence comes from Macrophya alboannulata, assembly GCA_949628255.1. Taxonomy (NCBI): domain Eukaryota; kingdom Metazoa; phylum Arthropoda; class Insecta; order Hymenoptera; family Tenthredinidae; genus Macrophya; species Macrophya alboannulata. The sequence goes on along the minus strand of OX451209.1, from coordinate 4,154,233 downwards.
GCCGACTACAGCTCCCCCGGGAATCATACTAGCAAAAATGCGAATGGAAACATCATCACTCTTACCCTGAAGAACAACCATCTTATCGTCGAGACGGAAGAAAGAGGGGTAAGCGGATTCACTGAAATTCATTCCCGGAGATCTGCTAAACCAGATTTTGAAAAACAAAAAAAAAATATTTGCACAAGGATATCTTCTCCGAATCAAAGTCCCTGAAACACCTCGATAAAATAATTCCACAGAATTATTTCCCGCAATTTTCCTCCTCCACTTTTCCCTTACTTTGACCTAACTTATAGCTCATGCCTCGGCGCAATCTACCAGACGAATTGCAAGCCGTGTAACAAAGCTTCGCATGCGAATCCACGCTCAATTACCGCGAGTTGATATCGATCGGATATGTTTCTCCGTTAGTTACCTGGAAACTCCCGAATTATACCCGCTTCCAGCTATCGTTTCGAACTAAAACTCATTAATTAATAGCGCGGTAGAAATTATTCACGTTTAACCGCGTTCCTCCAGCGGTTTGTCGTCGGTCAATAACGGGTCACGAAAATAGGAAATAGAGGTAAATATTTAAATCGGATGCTGGTCGACGCACGGTTATCGATATACTATTCGGCTGCTAACAGCCACAGGATTTTGAATTTTAGAAAATTCGTTTTAAAAATGATTGCGCGGAACTTTTCGAACGGTGATTTTTTTAGCCGGAAATTTTTTTCTCCCCGGATGGTCTCACCCGATAATATTTTTCTTCTCCATTTCAGGGCGATGAAATGTATTGTGAAGCAAAACGCGTTTCTGAAATCGTATACGTGTCAGGGCTCGCCTAGCCCCCCAACCTGACCTTACCTAATCTAATATCACGCGTGTCAATTCACCTTTGACATCGGTCGGACAAGCTCGCACTTATTGAAGTCCATTCAAGCGAGAAAGGGCGAAGGTTACCGGCCAATTTCGAAAGCCAACGTTCCCGTTAGAGAACAGGGATATCCGTATCAACCGATGGAAAACTCATTCCCTTAAAACCGAACCTTTTTCGTTTAAGGTACCCTTAAAAACACGAAACAATCAAACGTCCAAACGGTTTATATCAGACTGTAAAGTAAAGCTGGTGGAGAGAAGGTTTCTCATTCGACGTTAACAATTCGAGATTCGGTGTTCAAGTATTCACCACGAAATTCTGAGACCCAAGAGACGGAAGTGTAAATACTGGCTTGATTTTGGTTTGTTACACATCCCGCGATAACCTCGAGGGGAATTTCACTCATTCCAAATCCTGAGCCCGGATTATCAATTTTCAGAGCGTGAATGAAAAGCTTTACTCACAGAATAGACCCGTCATTTGGCTTGTCCTTATCTCAGATACTGGGCGAGAAATGGTCCCACAACGACGCTCGTTTCTCACGAAGAGTGAAAAGCCCGGAGAATGGACTTGGGAGTTAAATGCTGGAAATCCTTTCGCATATTACGTGGCAAACTGCCAAGGCGTTACACTTGACCCTGGCTCGTAATGTCTTTCACCAACTGACTGTGTTTTTTCACCCTCTTTCTTGGATTGTATCCCAATATAACAGATGGATAAAAATTTTGTTCATCTTTTGCAATTGAAATTCCGAATTCCATTGATTTCCCATCTCAAATTTACCTCCAAGGGGAAACATGTTCACGATCGGAGTGGATCATTACCCCGTTTTCATAACTCGTCAAGAATCGTTACCACTACTTTGCCCAAATTGTGGTTCTAATCTCATTCCTAGTCATGCTTTTACCCAACCACACTCTCTCTCTCGCTCTCTCTCTTGCTCTGGTCCTGACAAAGCTGTGGCAATGTTAGTTCAATGTTCCGTGGGATGTTGCACTAATGAAACCCGTTACGGCACGGAGGAGGTCGTGCAGTCAACCGCCGTTTTCCTTTAGATTCTGTAGTGCCCCACCTTTCCCTAGTTTCGTAAGATTTACATAACAATTTCCTACATAGTAATACGCAATCACTTCACAGATAGGGCCTTCTCAAAGCAACGGTGAGTAGACTACCTCGAAATTCAAAAATTCCTTGATCACAATTTTAGGTGCATCGCTTCACTGTTCTTGAAGAGCCATTTTTCATTGGCGTTCAAGCATCTTGACGATGTTCTCAAGTTCTTCCGTAATCCCGGAGCAAAAGAGTTAATTATCTCAATTTAATAACGATATTATCTATTTATTCTAACGGCTGATGGGAACACGCGACAGTTTATGGTTTATTCATGTAAGACACAATCGAAGTAGTTGAAATTCTGGTGGTATTGTAGTGGAATTTCTGAATAGTCTGTTTTTCGTCGAATCGTGATAATTCCATAGATACACTTATTCCATTAAGCCCCTTAATTGTGAATCTTGGAGAAAATTGCACTCTGAACAAGAATCGACAGGATTCAAACCGAACTCAATCAGCTGGACAGATCTGGGACAGAATTACATCCTGCACTGGTCGATCTTTCACAGTGTCCACTCCTATCAAGATGATTAAATTTCTTTGTAGTCTAGGTCAGTAGTTTTCTATTTATTTCGTCAGCAATTCAATCCCTTATTTAATTCGAATTTTGATAAAAATTCAGCAGAATTCTAGAAGCAGCGAATAGTTTGTCCACAATTCAGATAGGTATATGCATGTACATCACACATGTGCAAAAAAAGTATATCTCTACTCCGTGCGATCCCGCGATTCTAACCCAACCCTAATATCCCATCGAGCATACGATATTACTATCCCCCCGCCCGTATAACGGGGGTGAACTTTTATTTGCTCAACACACCGTAGGCGATAAGAAAAGTCGTCACGACGCGTCATTATCGCTTACGACCTTCTAACGACCACGAGATAACCTACGTTCACTATCCACGCTTGTGTGCAAAGGGCTTTACAATAGGGAACCAAAAATGTGCCAAATAAATTGACCGCCATTTTTCTATTACTTTTTTTTTCTTCCTCTTTTTTTTTTTACTTTTTGTTTCATAGGTCACGATGGAGGACACCAACAACCGCAAGTACGAGGATGGCGGATGCTCTTTCGTGGTCGAAGTACAACCCGAATACCAAAGCGATGATGCTGATGGAAACAAGGGATCGACGGACGATGTTAGACCGACTGTCACCGATCAGCAGGCTCTCGTTCATCGGGAAGAAGTCCCTGACGATCATGCTGCTGGTTAGATCTTCTCGGATATTTTTTATCGTATGATGACGTAGAACTGATCCAAAATGCAAGAAGCTGAATGCCTTTTCAAAATATGATCATAATCAATATTTTCCAAATATATCAGCTAAGAAAAAAAAAGAGAAAAATATCTTCGGATAAAATTGGATCAGCTCTTGAATCGTTTTCGATTTTTCCTGTTCCAGGGTTTGACAACACGAAACTTTTCGGAAGTACAAACACTGGTCTCTCCCAGTCCGATCTCTCGGTTTCTAGTCCGGGATCAGCGAACCCAAGCTACTGCTATGGAAACCAGCTAGAGTATCAAGCAGGTCATTTCGGATACCCAGTTTACGCGGGTTACGAGACAGATGATCCTTCCAACAAGCCTGAGTTAGAGGGTGGTTCGAAGTGGGTAGAGTTCGACAAATCCCCAGATGCGGACAAGGCTTTGATGGACGAAGCCAAGTCTTCGAGCTTTGAGAAAAACGGCGAGTTGGACGAACAGAGTGTAAGTAAAATCGTACTAAATTTTGGAGAAAAAAATGTATGTATGGGTATATAAAAATCTCAATTTCCTCGCATATTTTTAACACGTTCGAGATTATAGATCGGAACTCTGAGTAACAGAATAGCTTTTGACCCCGTTTAACCATGTAGACCGATTCTTGGCGGATCAATAAACGGGATTTCAGGTGTTTCCATTATCTACAGCGGAACTTCTCTATTAAGATTTCCTCGTTCCAGGTCCAGATCCTGGAGAAACAAAGCCACGTCGAGTACTCGGCAGGGTCAACAAGCTCCTCAATAGAACACCAGGACTCAACCGACGCGAGTAACTCGACGGACACAGTAAAGTCAAACCCAAACTTGCAGGTGAATGGTTCAACTCCAAACAAGTTGGAGATCATGGAACAGAAGGCACTCTCTAATGAGTTTTGTAAATCTGAGACAACGAAGCCTGTAATAACGGGCGCTCTTCTGAAAGAAGATAGCTCGGCTCAGGAGGACACTTTTCAAGAGCAACAGCGCAAGCTCGGTAACGGCACTCTGACACCTGAACACAAAGAAGAAATAGGAAGAGAACAAAAGGCAGAGAGTGCTGCGACCTTCGTCCCCTGTCACAGGCGCTCCGGAAGTATACCACCCCGATTGATCGAGGAAAATCTCGAATTGGAGAGAAAGAAATCGCTCGATATATACAGCCAGATAAAAACAACGACTAAAAACATGCTGCCGGGTCTGAGTCCGAAGTTTGAGATTTTGAAAAACGAGGTAAGTCCCATCGAGGAGAAACGAGAAAGTTAATATAAAGGTAAAGGTGGTAGTGATTGTGCTGTTTGTGACGATGGTGAAGGTATAATAATCTCTGAACGCGGTAGTATAAGTAAGGAATAGATTAGTTAACCCTGCAGCACCGGAAGAAATTCGGAAGCGTTAAGATTAAAAAGTGCCGCGACGGATCCGATGAAAGTAAACGAGAAAAAGAGATAACGGATTAATAAAAAGATACAGTCAAAAAAAAAAAAGAAATAAAATAAAATTATAAAACAGAGCTACAAGTATATGGACCAAGTTTGAAAGCCTTTTGAAAAAAAGCTCTCCTAGCGACTACCGGCTTTCCGTTAACTTCGTTGAGCGCGGTCGCAGTGGTTATGCTTGGACGCTCGTTGGAGGTGGTGGTCTAGAATCTAGATTAGTCAAATCTTGTGAAAATGCATTCACAGCGAACGTTAAAAGCGCAAAGCTTTAACCTGGCTCCGACAATGCAACCTAATGACTCTCCCGGAGCCTCTGAGGTTCTTGCGGTAGCTTCAACCAGCTGTGGGCGGAGTAGGACTCCAAAACCGCTGAGAACAATTGTCTGCTAACGAACGTGCATCGTGTACGACAATTTCGCCAGGTTAAATTCCGTGTGTATACATTATAGGGTACAGGCGAGGTACACCGAGCCTTTTGCTCTTTTACAAACGGTTAGCGGACTGTTTCAGAAATTTATGAACCCAAAGAAGAATAAAAAAAATTTGATAAACAATTTCGGCCCGTAAGAATGAAAAAAAAAAAACTAATAATGTAGCTTATCAAATTTTTTCCTGAATGAAACCAAAAAAAAAAAAAAAATGGATTATTAATTAATTTAAATTACCAAATTTATTGATTATCTTACCTGTTTTTTTCTCTTCCTGCAAAGTGTTACTATCAGCTAATGACGTGTAAAAATTTCGTCGCTTATATGAATATTCAAGAACGATGAAACAAGTGAATTGTTAGTCGATCGAAAATAGGTCTGACGCCTATTTCTGTACCGAGAAAAATAAACTTTTAACTAAACATGTTTGTATCAAGTTTATTGAGCAGCAGCCGTAAGCTTTGTGTTGTACTTTTAACAATTTTTTTAATTTTTTTATTTCAAACCCAAAAATATTCCGCGATATAGTCTAAAAGCGAAAATTCGGTATAGGTAGTTGCGTTATATTCCGAATCTGTCATACTATACAATATTTTCTTTGTTCTGTAGAAAATGATTGATAATTATTATTCGAAGCCCTCACTTCGAACCGAAATTTGCTTAACAGTTTGTTGGGAATTATAACCGTGAAAATAGACATGACGTGTTCGTGTATAAATGTTCGTGCGAAACATTTACTTGAATGGATCAAGAGCCGTGACCATGCATAACGATACGAACTAATGTCGACAAAGAAGAAGTATATAATAAAAATTTCAAATACATAAAAGAAACACCAGTACATAGAACAATGAGAAAAAAGTGCAAGAAAAGAGAAAGATAAAAAAAAAAAAAAATTAAATTAAAATTAAGCGAACAAAACTTTTAATACACATAATATATTGTATACATATATATTTATATAAGTATAGTATATATATATATATATATATATATATATATATATATATATATATATATATATATATATATATATATATATATATATATATATATATATATATATATATATATATATATATATATATATATATATATATATATATATATATATATATATATATATATATATATATATATATATATATATATATATCTATATATTGTATATTTAAGAATAATTTTAGCACTCATTTTTATTTTCGATTTGTTACAATTTTTTTTTTTTTCTTTTTTTTCAAGTAATTTTAATAACCTAATGGATAAGATGCACCCAATGTTATAGAAATGAATTTTATAGCACGATAAAACTGGTGAAATTAGAACGATAAGATAACGTCGGTATATTTATATTGCTATATGTAAACAGTGAAACTAGACTAAACCAACTAACAGTATTATCTACTCTAGTTCGTAAAAGTTTAATAAAACGTAACTAATCAGTATTAATTAATATTAATATTAATATTAATATATTGCTTTAAGAATTACTATATCGTATAAGTCCATACATAAATAAATAAATTCTTAATTCAGGCTTAAGGTCACACGACGTGGATTCTAGTGCCAAAATAGTTCCATAAGAGTTTTTAAAATAACCTTTATTATATGCATATATATATATATACAGTATATATACATATATATACATATATATTATTATTATTATCATTATTATTATTATTAATATGATATAAGTATAACATATATATTATATATATGTTCTAAGTTACTATACCTTATAATTCACGTTATCGAACTTTCAAATTTTATACACTTACGTTAAAAAGATTATTAACATTATCGCTGTTATTCATATTAACGATTAACAATTGTTGGGTCGAAGATTATTGATTATTATTATATATTATCACATATAACATATATAGATCATTATTTAAATAAACACATTTGATTATCACTATTCATTCCATTCGTATATATTAAAAAGTGTTACGTTTGCTCATAATTAATAGAAAATTGCTCACATGCTTTATATGAGTACTAATAGTAACAGCTGTTATTCTATGTCGTAATCCGTTGTGCAGGTATAAAAATCGCTCAATATAAAGCTCATCAAAGCGTAACGATCAATTTTTGTCATTTTTTCATTTTTTTTTTTTTTTTCTAGTCGTTTCTTTTTTATCAGAGTTGAAAATGTTTCACTAAACGCTTATCAAACTGTAGTTGAAAACGTCGCGATTAACCGTAACTGATAATTCATATACCTACCTATAAATGAAGTCATATATTCACTGGTCACTATCCTTACCTATCGTTATAATCACATAATACTCATCCAATTCTCTTGTAGCCTCCTATAAGCTAAGAAGAAGAAGGAAAAAAAAAAAGAAATGTCTATTACGTGTGTGTTTAATTATAATGTATACTCTGAAATATCATTACGTTTAGATCTAGAAATCATGAAAAAAAAGTAAGAAAAAAAAAAAAAATAAAATAAAAAAAAATTTCGCCTGCATGTGTTGTTCAGTTGGTATTTGAGAACTATATTAGGTAAAGTGGCTGTATGAAACTTCCACCCGAGTAGAAATAAAAATTCTAGTTTGATCCTCTAAAATTGAAATTACTTTGTTTATTACTTTTTTCGATAGAATGATAATTCTATTTTTTTGAGAATTATATCCTTCGTGAGGATTCAGAGGTGTGAATCAGAGTCAGCGATTAAACTTGAAATTCTGATCAGCTTCTCTGTATCCTGATAAGTTTTCGAATTCTACTTACGACCTTAAAAGTCTGCGAAAAATAAACTCAATGATCAATTTTACTTTTTACTAAGAATTTATTCGGCAATCAGTTTACAAAACTTTTTATCAAAGATCGAGCAGCTATATAAGTCGAAACTAGAATCAATAAGCCTTTTCGAATTCCATGATCTACATCAGACGTCCAAATAAGAATTTCAAAAGCCTAGTTTGCGTCTAAGCTTTCTCAAAACTGACATAACTCTTACTTTTGCATGCAAGGCAAAATTTCATTACGTGCACAATTTTACCCTCAAATTTGTACATAATCGAACTAGAATTTCTATTCCGGCTCGGGGAGTCTTACGGTTTAATTTAGTTTTAATTTACTATCGACGGTTTTATTATCCCTAATTTGTCACAATTTTGTCTTCTTTTATATAATATATATCAACTTATTCTTGAACCGTAAAATGTCCTGTACATGATAAGGTAATATTTTCCGATGTAAACGTCTGCAGAATTATCATTCAGCATGAGCCACGTGATAAGCGAATATATGCCATACATTACATGTGTGTACATATTCTTTATATAATATATTATATATCCATATACGTCCCATGTAACAGTGTCTTTATTTCCCGTCGACAATATTTAGCTCGCGTAATTTTTAACCCCGTTATTATATCGTATAACTGAACCTGATTGTAAATGAAACCTTGTGAGAAGAAAGAGAAAATAAATTTAGACTAAACACGTTTCATTTTTCAAAATTTATTTGATTTTGAATTTTTTATTTTGTAACACTTGATGGTTTCCGGTATATAAGGAACACCGATTCTTCTCGGTTTCCAAACGATCATTACCTAGATGAAAACATCGTTTCATAATTAGCTATAACAGTATATTTAATTTTTATCATTACAGAGACGATAATCAAATTTTTTGTCAAATATTGTAACACATAGAACACTAAATAGATAAATTTATATCCGTAATAGCCAGAGGGTTGACGGCTGCGTGGAGCGATTGAATATAATTCATAATTAATCCACAGCCAAAATTTACCTCAACGGTCTGGTATTTGACCTGTAAATTACCCTAATGAGTGTTGTAAAATTTCTAAAATACCAGTAACGTAACCGATATGTCATATAAACGTTAGCCTAAACACCTAGGCTAGGCTAACGATAATATTATCTTTATATAATAATATAGGCTTAGAAGGGGAAAAAAAAAGTTTATCACTTAAATCGGTAAAATTGAATTAACTCTTAAGCAACAGAGCCTAACCGCTCTATCACTCAACCGTTCCATATGATCAATTAATTATAATCTTAGTACGTTTAGAATATGTGTGTTATCACGCTCTTGTAATACGACCATATCCCTGCGATAAGGTTCGAAGCTTTTGCGGTAGGGTGAGGTCTGTAATACACTAAAGTCTATGCGACAATTATGATTAGGATGTTTGCAAGACATACACATAGCTACCTATAGGAAAATTACAGAAAAGAAAAGTCAAGGTAGTAAGAGAAAAGGGTCAAAAGAGAGAGGATCCGCTCTTGTAATCTATATACATAATTAGCTGGTAAGATAACTAATCGAGTTTTCGATGTTTTTGGGATTAGGTCAAAGGCTTAACTGGACGAAAATTTTATCCAATATGAGTCGAACGCACACATGATATTCCCAAAAATGTCGTGAACTTTTATTTATAAACTCTGGAGCTTTTATTAGCTGAAGTTTCAATTTTCTGAAACATTTGTATAAGAGATTTTTTGTGAATTTTTTTTTTTCTTTCTTTCGTTATTGTTTTTTGGTCCGGTTTTTTGGAATTTTTTTTTTTTTTGGTAATTTTTTTTTTCTTTGTTTTTAGGCAGGTAAAAGATGGATCGAAACTCGAAAGTAACGTTGTTGTCGTGCTATTATTATAAGTAGGGACAAAAGTGAATATTCATTTCTGCTATTAGCAAAGGTACGATGTTATATACATGTCAATTTATTTTGCAAAATAAATGACTAAATATCAATACCACCTTACATATCAATCACCCTCATCCTCCATGTGATAATTATTCATCACCACTGAACGCGGACGTGCTATAAATACGAGGTAAGAATTTATAAACCAATAATCTTATCAATTTTCATATCTTTGGTGTGATTTTTTTTTTTTTTTTAAATTTTGCAAACGCGTCTACGATTCGTCATCGATTTATGCCCCCTTTGAAAGTTCAAGTCCTCGCCATATTCTGCAGAAATATCAAAAAAGCTCGCAACCAGATTTCACGATTACACTTCTATTACTATTTCCGCCGCATCCTCATATTGTAACTTTACTCATTTCTTTTTCAAATATTTCACCCTAAAAATGAACTGAGAATTTGCAAGCTTATACATAGAGGCTGTCAAATTTGCATAACGAAATTTTAGATTAAGGTAAACATTTCTTAAGTTCCAAAAATCTACTACACTACCTGACAAGACGAAAAAGTTTGTTGAAGAAAAAAATTAAAAAACGAAGTAGAACTTGAAAAATCTCACCTGCTACGTGGAGGAAGGTAAAGGTTTATGCCATCTATCGGCAACATTGAACAAAATAATTCGGGATATTCAAGAAATGCGAATATCATTTGGCTAGATTTTACTGATTAGTCACAGAATTTTTCTCGACTGCAGCTGCAAGCTGTGATACTTCCAGCTTCACAGTAGAGACAAAAGGCAAAAGTTGAAAAATCCTATTGGCAATATATGGATTTTTCAAATTAATGTTACAGAGTGAGTCATTTATTTGTGTGTAACTAAAAACATTCGATACATTTGAACATGTGATACATTTGCATCTAACAAGCACACAATGCGAGAGCTAGCATTGATAGAAAAGTCTATTGTGATCGGAATTTGTAAATCGCATGGGTAAATCGCATGTGTGCAGACTAGATGAATATTTTCCATTCAATGTTCCAAGGGATGAAAAGAGTCTGGCCACCTGAACAAACCAATAAATTACAATAGTTAACACAAAACGAACAAAGGCTTACATGGTTTCTCAGATTGTAGTTATAATAGCTAACAATGAGGCTAAGAATTAGATTAATTAATCACGGAAAAATTTTCACAAGATATACTAACAACTTTAGATCAAATTTTCGACTATTACTTAAGTAATAAAAATAACTAGTCGTTATATTTTATTAGACTTAAGTTTGATTTTTCATTTGCTTTTAAAATACTTGGTACTGTAGTAGTAAGAAAGTATATCTTCAGTCAATTATCTCGTAAAAAATTTGTCTCCTTGCAGAAATTATTTAACAAATACCGTGTCGATCATTGAAATATTAAAAAAAAAATATTTCCCTCGTTTAAGGGTCGGCAAAGGCGGATTCTAAACGCGTCTGACATCTGCAGGATGGAGGCAAAAGTCTGGCATATCATCCCTTATGAACTAATCGATTTTCTCCACCTTGGTAACCGGCCGAATAGCTGGCCTCGATAAACTCTTACTGGCCGGTGTTACGTAGTAAAAAAAAATCTCCAAATTTCAAATTTCATTTTCGTTTCTTTGTCTATTTCTCTTTTTGACCTCGTTATGAATTTTTAAACAGAATTGATCCACGTCGGAATGGTGGTGTACTTTTTCTTGAGAAGTATGCGAATTTACCAACGGGAGTAAAATCGCGGTAATGAATTTTGAATACGCGTTGAGTAAGAAAAAATTGTAGCGAAATTTTTCTACCCGGAATATAGTTTAGGGGAATAAAATGGATTCTCGAGACATCTGACGGGGTGGTTTTTGAACCCTGTTGTACAGGGTGCATGCAGGACTTGCGTCTCTCGTGACTACCGACCCCTGGTGAGGACCGGGTCGGGTACAAAATATCACTGAATTATGCATGCGCGTTTTTAATTCGGTAATCAATAGTAAAAACCGCCTCCGGGTCCTGCCATCCACTTTTACGTGCGGATACAGAAAGGGAGGGGCTGCAAGCTCCTGGAAGTAAGGACTCTTCCGGAACCGGCGCCAATCCTACCTACTCCTACCAATGATATAAATACATCTCGAATTTTATTCGGGATCTGGGAACTGGATATTTATATCAACCTGGAAGCTCGAACCAACACAAAACGTATTTATTTTCTTCTCCCTCTTTTCTTCACGGAAATAAGAAACCCGATGCTTCGTTACGGTTTTATCAACTTGAACTGAAAGCAGAATTACCTGGAATCCAAAAAATAATGGCGAAATGATATTAGATTTTTAGTTAATTAATGAAAAAAAAATTGAAATTCAGAAATACTCCCTTTTCCTCGACGTTAAGAGCCACGAAATTTGTAAATGATTCTTATCTATACAGAATTATAATTGTAGCTTGCACAGAAGTATCGATCTGCAGTCAATAGAACTCGACCGAATAAGAAACTCGAAACTACACAGACGCTCATATTGCTGGACATTTGATCGACAATCGTGTCATTAGTTTCCTAGTATCAGGTAAAGTTGTAACACGAGGTAAATCAGTCGCTGTTAACAGTTTGCAAACTTCTATACTTCTGCAGTTAACGCATCACAGTTCCGTTTTTGCCTTTCTGTTGAAAAGGCATTCGTATCCTACGGATATGAAATCCATGACCGAAACAACCTCAACATATTGGTAACTGATGAAATAAAATAATACGATTTTTTCAGAGGATTGGAATAAAAATTCTGATTCAGAGGTGTGAATCAGACTCAGCTGCGCTTGAGCTTGAAATTCTTATCAGCGTTTCTACGTCCTATTAAATTTTCAAATTCCACTTACAAACTCAAAAGTCTGCAAAAAATCGACTCGATGATCGATTTTACTTTTTACTCAAAATTTATTAGTCGATCAGTTTCACAAAATGTTTTATCAAAGATCGAGGAGCTATAGAACGAGACCAGGATCGCAAGGCCTCTCTGAATTCTATGATCTACAGAGGACCAAACTAGAATTTCAAAAGTCTAGTTTGTGCGTAAAATTTCTCAAAACTAACATAACTCTCACTTTTAAGGGAAAATCAGGATTTCACCACGTGCACAATTCTCCCCTAAAATTGTAGCTTGCACCTAAAAGTCTTCAGTCTCGTAATGAGACGAGAATTTCTATTCCGATTCGGTTCGTTACAGAAACGAAATAATTATTCTAAAATAACTGAAAATTATCAATTTCGTTGCATCTTCATCCGCGAGAGACGATCATGGCGGGTAGAATGGGTAGGGGTACGGGGTTTGAGTTGCGGATGGTTATTGGTGGACAAGGGATGGGTCCTGGGGGCGGCGGAGGGATTGTCGGCAAAGGTACAGATACAACATTATGAAAACACGAATGTACTTTTAAATCAATACCTTTCCCATCGCATTGTGGATAGTGGTGGGGAGTAGGCACCCCAGAATGGAATAACTCGCCTCGCAGAGCTAGCTGGAGCGTTGGCTGTGGCCTCAGCCAGGGAAAATCGCGGAGGTGGAGAGGATTACTGGGGTGGGAAATAACGAGGGAGATGGATATGAAGGAGGAGGGATGTAACGGGAGGGTGGTGTTGGGATGGGATGGTTACATTTCATAACATTAACGAATGCCTAAATTCCGTAAGGCTTTTATCGTCGGCGCCCATGTTTCATTATCAAATATTAAACCCCTATCGACATTTTAACGTCTATTTTTACGACATATATTGCGATATGCACGGGTGTACACTACATTATACCAGCCGTTAACCCCGGCCCCCTATTTTCCAACCCCGTTAAAAGTAAAACTCTCTTTACGATCCGCAAAGATCATTTCCTTACGTATCAATTAAATGAATTTAAACTTTCGTTTCGAGGCGTCTAAAGGCTGGAGGTAGCCGACATTTGAGACTGAAAGTTTCGACTCTTTCAGTAAAAGAGCAAAAACAAAAAGCTCTCAATTCTTACGAGGGAAATGTCTCTAAAAAATCGCTAGGTATAGCTTTCGGGAGTAAGTGCAACCCTGATGCAGAAACAAACGTTATCAATAAGGTGAAAGATGTAGTCCGTTAAATTAGCTATTTGCTAGAAGGATTCTGTACTTCGAAAGGTATGAAAGTGGATGAAAAAAAAAATGAAAAAAAGATTTCTCCTTCTTCGTAGAAAAAATGGAAAAATAATTTGGGCCGTTGTGAGCTGACTGTGGTAGCTGATGCTTTTGTCTCCGAAATTTTCCACATCTCGTAAAAGTTGGTACCGGGTCCCGCACTTACCCTCTCGTAAGTGCGGCATAGGCCTTTGTCCATTCGAGGTCCTCATTTTGTTTCCGATCCTTTTTCACATTGGTTTTTTTATTTTTTTCGTTCCCCCCTTTCGTTCTTTCAATTTTATATTATTATTATTATTATTATTATTCTTGTCTCTTTTTTTTAGGCAGGTACAGCTTTGCATTTTACTTGACGTTCTTTCGTGACGCGATGCTTTGAGCTTCGGATATGTATTTTTAAACGAAGTTCGTTATATCTGAAGGGTGCAATTAGGACAAAGGTATAAAGCCTAAAGGTAGGTAGGTACGTAGGTATAAGGTACGTACGTATACAAAATATGCTTCGTTAACGTGTTTTTTTTTTCTTCTTCTTCCCTCCCTCTCTTTCTTTCTGTTTTCTTTTATTCTTACAAAAATTTTACAATATACATTTCGAAAGGATTTATATTATACACGTCAATCTACACCCACATCATCACTCGCTGGTCTCGCTAATGGCTTCTTCTTCTTCTTCTTCTTCTTCTTCTTCTTCTTCTTCCTCTGCTTCTTTTTTTCTTTCATTCATTTCTTACTTCCTCTTCCTCTCTCGTAAATATAAACGACTTTATATATTCCACATATATATATATATATATATATATATATATATATATATATATATATATATATATATATATATATATATATATATATATATATATAACATCATCCCCCGATTTCCTCAACAGCGTCAAAAGGAAAAAAAATCATAATGATAATAATAATAATAAAAATAAATAAAATAATGAGGAAGTTAGATTCTTATTCCTCTCAATTCTACAGCACAATATAAGCTTGTTTACACCCAAAAAAGATATATATACATACATTCGTATACGGATATATGTATAGGTATGTATAGGTATACACACATTATTATTATACATAACAGACCTAGAAATCCTTGGGGCTTTCGTCGTCTTCTCTTACATACAATAATATATTTATCCTTCTCTCTTCTCCGACCTTTTTAACTTCCCTCTCTCTCATTCCATTCTATTTCCCTCCCACGGCGATGTCCTTCCGGGGGAAAAAAAAAAATGAAAATAACGTTACCGCGTGGGTTCTTTTTTTTTTGATTTTATATATATGGTAACAAGACGATGATTTTTATACAAACGCTAGTTTTCATCCCCGTGTCACATTTTTATAATGGTATTAAATTTTTTCGAAAGGGGGATGATTTGATGTGATTATGATTGAAGATATCTACCTATAGTATATATCGTTCAAAGTGGCAGAAATTTGACCTCGTTTTATGGTATGATTTTGTTTTCTTTCTTCTTTTTTTATGGATTGAAAGAAACTCTCGTGATGTTCTACCCCGAGGGTTGGTAGTTAGAGGGAGAAGTGACTGTCGTAATAAAATTGGCCTAATCAAAAGAAATAAGTAGCAAATTATTAGCGAGATTCTCTAACCCGTCATCCGGCAACAACAAGCTTGTTTACATCGTCAAGTCGAGGAACCGATATAGCCAAGAGGTCGAAAGAGGAAGAGGAAGAGGAAGAGGAAGAGGAAGAGGAAGAGGAAACGGGAGGGGACCTCGGGGAGAGGGAGACGAGGACCACTTCCGATTCCTGACGTCTTCTCCCTTTGCTCTCTCGCATTCCACCTCCGCCCCTCGACCAAGTCGCCTTTGGCACGCTCCGACCTCCCTCACTCTCTTTCTCTTTCTCTTTCTGGGTCTCTTTCTCTTTCTCTTTCTCTTCCTGCGTCTCTTTCTCCTCATCTCTCTCTGGTTTTCCGATACGTGCCGTCGTGGCACGCTTTCACCCTAGCTGTCTCCCTCGCCCGCCATCTTAACCGATAATGCCCTCGCAGCAGCCCCTTGCCTTGCCTTCGTGTTTGTAAACATATGCCCGCAACCCGCAACCCGCAGACCCGCAGACCCCGAGACCCGTCGTCGTGCCGCGCCGTCGACGACGCTGTTGGAGGTTGAGGAGGTGGCGTCGGAGGCGGTGGTGGTGGTGGCGGCGGCGGCGGTGGCGGTGGAGGCGGCGGTCGACGACGGCCACCTGTATGCTTCAACGTCCGACCCGTACCTTACCTGTTACACAACGGCGAGGCTATATTACTACGCCGAGAATGAACGAGGAGAAAGAGGACGGGAAGATTGACGGAGAACTTCCGGTTCCGGTTAACGAGTCGGGTCATCTAATTAGTACAGAACCTCGCGGAGTTTAACCGCCGCCAAAATCATTACGCAACACCTCTTTTCCTTCATAATCATAATAATGATAATAACAATGATAATCAGACCCGAGGATATAGGAATAGAGAAATTATAGTTTTTTTATACGACTTCTCACGAAATACTCCTAAGTTCAGCGAACTAGAATTTTGAGGGTCGAATTCTGCGTGTAATAAAATTCCGATTTACACCTAAAAGTTACGAGTCACGTTGATTTTGGGTAAGTCTAGGCGCGAACTAGACTCTTTAAATTTTAAAAACCAATAGGTATAATTGAAATTTTAGAGGAGAAAAGAACGATTATGATTATGCTGCCGATTATTTTTAATGATCGTTCAACATTTTTATCTGCACTTTCATTATATTCGGACTTGAATTTTCGCTGATATTCATTTTCAAAGTCGTTATTCCATGCAAATGACAGGGTTGGATGGTTCAATGATTAGTAGATTATTCGTCAACCCGTAATAAATAAATTATTCGACTTTCAAGAGATTTTCTCAATTATTTGCTTCTTTTTGGTTCACCATTAAAAATGTACCTACCTACGGTACTCGATTGTTTATGCCGAAAATAACGGTAGGATAAGTATACGTATATATACCTCTTTTCATTCGTTTAAAATATTCGTTTTATTATATTTAACGAAATTTTTAACCAGTATTAACGAATCATTAGTGTCGTTTTGACATATTTTACAATTTTCATTAAACCTGAATTTGACCACCCTGCGTTTGACGATCAACTGCGATTCGTTCGATATTTAGATTTTTTTTTGTATGAAAAACAAAAGATTTATTCTTCCAAAATTCAAAATTCTGGATTCCCTATCAACATAATTCTATGATAGATTAGGTAGTAAATTTACATTTCCGGTATCTAATTCCTGCAGTACATTATCAGGGTTAGAAATGCATTCATATTCGGAAAATTTGGGCCTAAGAAATAAGAGGGAAAATTATTCAAACAAGGAAATCTGTCTTCTTCCATAAACTGTGCGAAAAGTTTTTGTCTAAATAGAAAAAAAAAAAACTATTTTCTATAGTAAGTATATCAAAATTTTGGAATTCAAATTTGAGATTGTGACTTTATAAATTCAGATACTTATCTCTATGCATAATAATTACATAAAAGACATTAAAAAAAAGAAAAAACAGTCTGTGTCCTGTTAGACACTGTAATTATTGCGTCTCTATCACCGTGAAGCGGTTATACGTATGTATGTCTGTATCTCACGGTGCATTCACACGTTTTGATAAGAGTATAACATGTGTATGACCTATATGCCCACGTATGTAGTTTTAACAGACGTATACCTATACATGTACGAATTCGTATACGAATATGTGTTCGCGTAGGTAACGTGAATGCGAATTTGTATATAATGATCGATCGGATTTCCCTTTCCGTATGCAAGAGCCTTCGCCAATTTCCTATGGAATTAACTTCAACCCCCGACCCTCTGCTCTTCATGCCTTGACATCGTAACCTCCTAATAAACTCGTTTATGAAAATAATTAGTCGAAAAAATATACTTGTTATATTTGAATGAAGCTTTTGCTCGTGATTCATCCTTTGAAGATAATTATCGATAAATTATTGAAACTCATTGATCGTATAGTAAAGTTGTTTCATTTCGTAATAAAATATGACAACAGGCTTGAACTTGTAACCCGGATTTTCGAAACTCAAAAAATGGTATTTTATGAATGAAGAGTAAGTTTTGTTTTCTATTTTTTAACACAAAAACTTCTGGATCGATTTACTCCGAAATTTAACTAGATTCAAGTTAGAGTAAATACTATCGATTGAGAAAAAAATCATCGAAATCCTTCGATCAGTTCTCGAAATATCATCAAAAATATATTTTTTTTTTCCTCAAAATATTGTCCTTCGAATAATTCGAAAACTACTTGACCACCTCAGTCTTAAGTTAGAAAAAGATGGATCGATTGATATGAGGAAGGGTCAAGTCCGTTCATTCGTTCTCGAGATATCGTCGGTAAAAAAATTAATCACGAACGCGGATCCATCTGAAAATGGTCTGCGGTGATTCTCTGGACCTGAATACGCGTAGATCTGGTGAAATCCGAGCTCTTAGTTTTCCGGGTGATTGAAATAGCTTCGAATTTTCTCAAGACGAAAGTTTTGAAAAAAAAAAAGGAGTAAACATTTATTCAACCAATAAGAACGTTTGGAAAATACTAAACTCTCTCTATCTAATCGATTCTTCCAACTACCGTCTTTTTAACCTTTGATATTCCCCCCTTTTTAGCTCCCCTTAGTCTAGTTGACAGCTGTCAAAAAAGCGAGCTGCAGCCATGCAGATATTGTACAGATATATTCCTATATATTTGTCTGTCTAACTGTTTTTTTTTTTTCCAAAAAATGGAGAAAGTGCGTTAATGCATCGTCCTTTGGCCCAGTTCAGGACATGCTATATAGTTAGGCACTGATGACGAGAGCGTCGTGTCTTCAGACGTATATCCCTAATATTTTGCGATTTCATCGTTGATATAATACATGATACTCACTTTTATATGTATATGGGTATAGGTGTATGTGTATAACGGCGTAGTATGTACCTACCTAGCTACGCGGGAGCTTAAAGCTTTCAGATCCCCAACTTCAAGCTCAGCTCCTGTAGTTACTATGGCAACAGGTGACGGACTGTTGGTATAGACGTACAATCTGGTACGAAAAGATACCTACCGCGAATCAAAAGTTATGGAAACGTACGCAGGCAGGTATATATACATATATGTACGAATCAAGGTAGGTATATATATATACATATGTAGGTATATACCTATATGAGGCCAGGGCGAATGACGCGGCGAAAAGTTACGGCCCTCAATAAAACTACGATGTTTTTGGGTAACATCTGCGCTGGAATCGTATATACATGTATATATGTGTATACCTATCTACCAATGCGCGTATCCCGTATAAAAGTTGGAAAACAAAAAACCAAAAGAAAAAAGAACAAGACTGCAGCGACATCGTCGTAGTCAAATAATCCAAATTTAAATTAGCAATTATCGACTAATCATCGATCGATTAAATTCCGTGAAAGTAAGGAGTCTCACACTCTAAATCGACGTCATTTTTTGAAACACTTAAAAAAATTACGCCGTTTTTTCGATATTTTTTTCTTGGTTTTTCCTACTCTTCTCTCCTTTTCTTTCGTATGCGGAACAAAGTGACCGTGGATATACGTCTCTTCGATTCAGGCTATAGAATCGGTTGATCCTTGTATCATAACAATGCGGTACCGTGTCCTGGAGGAATTTTCTATGGTCGAATGACGCGAAGGGGTGGATTCTGACAAAAAAAAGCCCCAAATAAAAAGTAAAAAATCATCAACTACATCATCGTGAAGAAATAAACGAAATTTCAATTAGTAATCATCGACCGATCATCAGTCAATTAGATTCCGTAAAAGTAGAAAACGTTACGCTCTGAGTTTAGTTCAATTTTTTCAAGCTTTCCGAAAATTTTGTCTTTTTTATAATTTTTTTTCGTTTTTTGTTCTTGTTTCTCATATTCTTCTCTTCTTTTCTTTCCGTTCGCGGAATAGAGTGACCGTTGATACGCGTCTCTTGAATCGAGGGTACAGATTGGTTGATCCTCGTATTACGACGACGCGGCAGTGTGTCCTGCAGGAATTTTTGGTGGTCGAATGAGGCGCAGGAAGAATTCTGTCAAAGCGAACGAGATATACGAGCCATGTACCTATACTACAGACCTTTGACATACACATATATAGGTTGGTATACACTTCCGTAAATTAGCAGGATATTTCCATCGTGCCGGAAGATAATACAGCGCAATAAGGATACCTGGGGATCCCGACTCCCGACTCCCGTCCCATCCCGAATGGACCCGAATATAAAGCTTAAAAACTTCCGGGTCGTGCGCTTTGTGGCGCGGTTTTCCTCGACTCCTCCACCCCCCGGCCTTCCTCACTCTACAGAAAACCCCACCATCTTTTTTACGGATCAAAAGGTCTCGAGTACGCCTCTGGCGATCGTGTAAAACTGTTTATATTTCATTTTCTTAACGGATATAACCTGTATATATACCTACCTTACACACCTCCAAAGCCACCCCTTACCTTATACCTACCTTCCTAACACTGATCTCTTCGTTAGAGGGTAGGTACGTTTCTTTCGTTAAATCGCTGCCAGCTATAGCCACAGTTTTATACCCGAAACGGATAATATCATTCGTTTATAAAACGAGAGAAGGAGACAATAGGAGACAAGACAAGACCGTTACCGGGCTATTTTTTCGATCATAGTCAGTTTAATCAATTCTAAAATTTTAATCCAAGTGTCAATTTTTTTTTCAAAATTCACTAACGAACTGACGATCCCCGGATTTAATGAACGAAATAAAAAATATGAAACGAATATATAACAACGAATGGAATTACCCGCTGGATTTTCGTTTCGTTACTATACACCCTGATCCAAAAAAATTAATCGAGTTGGAATAATTAGTTAGAACGAAAAAATGAAAGGGCAAATATGTATTATACAATTTACCGGATCTTATTCTCCGAAGTTAAACATATTTTGACCACTGGGGATACAGAGGTCGAAATTAACCGAAATATCGAAGAGTTAGGTACAGATACCGCGGGTGGATGTATAAAATGAATTTTGGAATATATATACGAATACAGCTGAAGTTCGCCAATACTATATAGGTACATGTATTTAAAAACAGTTCCGCACCGGGGTGCAGGAACGATAGAGTAAGAGAATACGAGAGAGAGAAGGATAAAAATAGAGAGCGAGGGATGAAGAGAGGAACGGAGAGAGCGGTTCGGCTGATGAGGGTGGTGTTTCTGGTGGGGTCGCCAGGCACGTGGTGCTACTATTGATTTTAATTTTAGTGAAAGGGTGGAAAAATTAGAAGGGCGACGCGGGGGTGGTTTGGGGATGGAGGACGGTGAACGGTAGAGGGGGCGGGGGGGTGTTCTGCTGAACAGTTTCGCTTTCATTTCCCTCTTTGCTCGAAGGTCTGCTGCGCGGCTTGACGAGGCGGCGGTAGGGAGTCGGGGTGCAGCGGGGGATGCGAGGAAAAAGGAAAGAGGAAAGAGGGAAAAGAGGGAATGAGGAGGGGTACGCGAGGGGATTGTGAAAAAGAGGGGAACAAACCCTCGACTATGTAAAACACAGAGCTCGCGGTGCGCGGAGTTCGCATTAAAAACCGGGCCTCGCTGCCGCCTCCTCCTCATCCTCATCCTCCACCTCTTTCATCCTTTGCCTTCCTACACCCTCCCCCCCCCCCCCCCCCCCCGCACCCGGCTTCCCAGCCCTCAACTCACCTCACGTTTCGCCCTTGTCGTCCCTACGCCAACCTACCCTATAGTCTTTTTCTCTCTTTTCTCTGTCCCGCGATAATTCGCATTGTCGCAAAAAAAAAAAAAGAGAGAAAGAAGAAAAAAAATCCACGCCCGTATTCTTCCAGATATATTATATACCTTATACACCCGCACATAACCCAGCACGCATATGTCTAAAACTTCACCTTTACCTGTACACGCAATTGATCTATACACGAAATATATATGTAAGATAGTATATATATTAATATATGCAACACGCCCGAAAAATTTCATTCAATGAAATTTTTTTATTTTGATTTTTTGCTGTTTTTTTTTTTTCTCCTGTTTCCTCATTTCCGCAATTATTGACGGGGTCACTCTACTTCACACAACGCGGTCGTTTCATCGATTCGTCAATTAACGGAGAGCAAAAAAAAAAATAGAAAATGAAAACAAAAATAAAATAAAAAAAAAAAAAAAAACGTATACCATCACACACGAGTTTTCGTTTTTTTTTTAGTTTTTTGTTTCTCATTTCTCTCTCTTTCTCTCTCTCTCTTTTTATTTTCTCTCTGAAAGAAATCAACAGGCTCTTCCGTTTTTTTTTATCTCGTTTTTTTTTTTTTTTTTTTCTGTCTTCTCACGAGGTGAAACCACAGCCTGATCGGTGTACCATACATATAAAAATGTGTATCTATATATAATATGTATATGTAGGGAAATATTTAAATCTATTCGATTCTTACATACAGTGCTTTTGTCTGGATGCGGGACACTCGATTTAGTTAAGAATTTCCAAACTATACTATACGTATACGTATGTACCTGCAGGTATGGCCATATATACCTGTGACAGCTATTACTCTGTTAGAAATCGTACAATCTGTGATGCCCGTGATGGTAGTGGTTGGTGATGACGGGTGAAAAAGGTCTGGGCAAAATTCCTTTCCGTCAAGAACCGCGCAGCTGTCCGGCTATATACCTAACGGGTTATCGACTCAATTAGGAAATCTGTACTACTTCACAGCTATTCGCGTTGAGCTTCGGTGTTATATTAAGAGCTCGCCCCGTGACTAACGTCGTGGTAAAAGGGTCACCCCCCCCCCCCCCCCCCCCCGCCTCTCCCCCCGCCGCCCCATACCGCCCAATTCCCATCCCCCTGTCACGCGACAGTGACCCTGGTTCTTCTTCGTCCTTATTCCATACATATACTTATATGTATATGTTATACATACACACTTATAATACCAAAAGTGCAACCGAGAAAATATCGCGTAACTAGAAAAATTGATTTTTAATTTTTTTTTTCAAATTTTTTTATATTTCCAACGCAAATTACCGACACATCCAGATAGATACATACATGATCCCCCCCCCCCCCCCCCCCCCCGTACCCTGTACCCTCCTAAAAAAAAAGAATAACAATAATAATAAAATAAACAACAAGAATGGATTTTTTGGTTCCTTTTTTTTTTCTTTTTTTTCTTTTTCATTCGTATCACGAATGAGAAATAATTTATACAAATTATTAGACGTATACCTATATGTATAAATATCTATATACTTTTTGGCTCCAAAGGGGTAGATCCAACACGTACCTATACATATATATAATATATATAGTATAGTACGTATGTATATATGTATATGTATACGTATGTATATACCAACGTCGCACACATGTATATATATACAGATATATTATATATATACGTTGAATTTTCGTTGGCCGGGTCTGTTCGCGTTTGGAGGTAAAAAAACAAAAAAAAAAAAAAAAACTCAAAAAACCCAAAAAACGAAAAAAAAAAAAAAAAAAATTAAATAAAAAATAAAATAAAAATAAAAAGGGAAGAATAAAGAAGAAGAAAAAAAAAAAAAAAAAGAGGTCGTTGAAAAATTTATGCGGCCAAAACTCATTCGGTCCTCGTCATTACTCTCATTGGCCAACACCGAAAAAATCCCATCGAATCAGCTGCGAGATGAGGCAGCTAGCAATTAAAACCCGGAATGGCCGAAGGGGAGTAATAAAACGTACGCATTGCGCAGAATTAGTTGATTAAAATATAAAAGAAGGCGGCTAGATGGTGGGGATGGATGGATAGGCGAGCGCGGGGTGTCGGTACCAGAGCTAGAAGGTGGTTCAACCCCCCCGTCTCTCTCTCTCTCGCTCCCTCTTTTTCTATCTCTATCTTTTTCCCTCTCTCTCTCCCTCTTTTTCTCTCCCTCTCTCTCTCTCTCTCTCTCTCTCTCTCTCTCTCTCTCTCTCTCGCTTACACAGAAACCTCGCTACCCTGCAGGAGAGCTGGTCCTCCGTTTCAACCCCCGCATCGCGACTGTAGAGACGAAGAGACGAAGAGACGAAAGAGAGAAAGAGAGGAAGTATAGGGGGAGAGAGAAAAGCAGCCCGGGAAAAGAAATAATCTGCGAGCTGTATTGACGTTTCTAGTCTAACTCTGATTGAATTATGCATGAGAACACCAGTGTTGCTGAAGTTGTACATACCTACCTACCTACCTACCTACCTACCTTCGTGCCACTACTACCCACCTACCCCACCCTACATACCTAGGAACCTGTCTCTCGATGAGCGACTTCATCCCTTCGATTATTCCTCACGGTCAATCAGACAAGATCGTCTGATAGAGATAGAGAAGTCCGAATCGTTTCTCGACGATGTCCAGATTTTGGCAAACGTTCATTTTGTCTTATTTTTTTGTATTTTTTGTATTTTTTGTATTTTTTTCTCGGAATCGAGGGATGCTGGCGGAAGTTCGCGGATGCCACGGTGTGCGAGGAATTTATTAATTCAAACACGCTCACGCTGTGATTCTTGTTTGAAAAACAAAAACGAAGATAAAAATACAAGAAGAAAAAATGAAGAGAATACGAAATTGGTCTTTTTTTTTTTTTTATTTATTTTTTGTTACTTTGTTATCATTTCAATTTTCTTTCATTTTTTTTTATTTTTTATTTTTATAATTATTTCAGGACGAGAGATCAAGGTACTCCAGATCAATAGTATATGGGTTCATCGTTTGAGAGAGCGGAAGGACGGTGCCCACTTCCTTTTCTCCTTTAACCGAAGATCAAAAGTATATATATATACCTATACCCATGTATATATATATTTTATCTGTACTTGGAAATGATTAATACACGTTTTCCTTTTCATCAAAAGAATATAAATTTCATTTTTTTTCTTCTTTTTCTTCTTCTTCATCTTCATTTTGTATTTTTCTTTCTGTTCTTTTTTTATTTTTTTGCATCTTTCCTACGAGTGTCTAAAACTCTACTTTCTAAATCAAAATCCAAAGCTCCTGAGACGTTCAACGACGTATCTATGCTATACACCTACCCCTCGGTCTTAGCTAATGAAACTAATTAAAGTAATTCATTAAGGAAAAAAAAAAAATATGAATTTAACTGAACAAATAAAAAGATTGCCGTCATTGTCGACGTATTCGCGATTCATCAATCCCACGCGGTAACTCGCACACACTCCCACGTATCTTCGTGTGAGACACGTCTTTTCTCATACCTGTATCTGATCATATATATCTACTTAGATTCGTAACTTGGGCATTAACGTTGTCGAAGAAAAAATTATACACATCTAGGTATGTATATGAATAGGTAAACGTATGTACGTACATAAATACATACGTACATATATACCTACCCTAAATCACCTAAAGAAACGTTGCACCAGGCGTCGTAAGACCTTGTCAAGATGGGGTAAACGGACGTAACGGGTGAAGGGTAAGACGACGGCCAGAGGGTTGATAGCTGCTGGTGCTGCCTCCAGCACGCATAAACAAGGTGGGCGGATGGCGTAGAGGGGATTGCGAAGAAGGAAGTTAAGGGATGGGCAGACCACCGACGGGGAAACAGACCAACAACGTCTTTATGTGCGCGATAATGATTCACTTGTTTGCTCGATGAAGCCATTTTTTTTTTTTTCAGATTTTTTTTCGGATTTTTTTTTTTCTTTTTCTTTTTTTCTTTCTTATTTCTTCTTCTTCTTCATCTTCTTCGTCATCTTCTTCTCTCTCTCTCTCTCTCTTTCTCTGACTCGGTTATTTCTTCATGTAAAGTTGCAAAAAAATAACAAAAAAAAAAAAAAAAAAAACGAAAAGAACAAATCGGAAAATCCAGAGGGTGGAAATTTCCTTAAAGAAGGAAATAATGATGCATAAGGGAATTCAGAAAGCCTATACATTAAATAGGTATAGGTTATATTATGCATATACATACATATCGTACAATGTGCTGTGCAAGCCTTGATTGAATATTTAAAATTTATATCTTATCATTTCCTGTATTCTTTCTTTTTTTTTATCCAATCAAGTATACATCGTTTATTTTAATACATGATGATCACTGATTGATTTTAATATCCACATTAATATTAATTATAATTATTATTATTATTACTATTATTGATATGAATTCACGTATAGAATAATCTTATTCGTATAGTTTGATAAATTTATGTTCGTCAAGTACATGGCTATGAAGAGAAAGAGAGAGCGAGAGAATACTTCCGGACTACGCGGGTTTTGGACCGTTAAGATCGTTGAGAAGATCTTTCTCTCTCGCTCTCTTTCTCTCTCTTTCTCTCTCTCCACACGATTGTTTGTACTGGTGATAATAATTTCAACTTGTTTCTCTGCCTAATTGAAACCGTTGCGGGCTCGGTGAAATATTCATTGACACAGGGGTTACTGCAAATAATGAATTTTGTACGAGTTGTGTGCTCGTAATAAGCTTGCCTCGTACGTACGTACCTGGGCTGCGTCTCAAAAAATTATTTTTCCTTTTTTTTTATTTTTTCATTTCTTTTCTCTCTCTCTGTTGCCCCCCTCCCCCCCCCCCCCCCCCACTGCCAATTTTCCTTTCTCTTTCTCCACTGCAAGATAAATTTTTTAATTTAACATTTCTTTCTTCTCGTTTTTTTTTGTTTTTGTTTTCTAAACAAATGTTATTACCCTTTGGTTCTTTTTCTACTTCCCTAAATTCTCTTCGTTTTTGTATATCGAAAATGTTTTTCAAATCCCTCAAGCTTCGATATATGCTTGTTATTATTTTTCTCTGATCGAAAATTTTCTATCTTAATAGCTTGATAATTATTTATATAGGTACCTATATATTAGTTATGATTAAATGCGGGATGGTCTGGGATTTTTTAAGATAGCATATTTTTATTAGACCGCAGTAATTTTTTTTTTCTTTGGTTTTCTCCTGATATTCAAAACTGAAAATTTATATCCTGTTCAATTTTGTTTTTCATCAACGTTTCTATGTATATAATTTCCTGTGAAAAATCCTGCCTTGAACAACAACAACAAAAAAGGTGAAAGAAAGTTAGAATTTTATAGAATATTGTGGGACAACTGAGAGAAAAAAAAAAAATTTTACACTCAAAAGAGATGAAAAATCTGAAAAGTGTTCAGTCACCTTTGATTTTGATCAAATTTTGGAATTTCGTTTCATTCATTCCTGACACTGATATATAGGTTACATAGCTACACCGCGGTAGGTATATAATGTCGAAAAGTGAATATTTTCCTAAATTATTGGATTCCTCGTTTTCAAGCTATTTCGAGCGAACCCGGACGTATAAAAAATTGTATTGTAAATATGCATGCCTGAGTGTGATACCTGTACGAGTATAAGGTATATGTATGTACATATTGGGCAAGTCGTTAAGGCGTTTGAGAAAATCTACGATCGATCCAATATATACCTACTTTTGTACCTATATACATATACATACCATATGATTAAATCCATTGCAGAAAAAAAAAAAAAAAAAAAATTGGCAAAGAAAATTTTTAATAAAAGATAGAAAGTAAGTGAGTAAGAAAGAAAGAAAGAAAAAGGTAAAGATGAAGTTGAATAAAGAAAGAAAAAATATATATAAATAAAAATGGAAATAATAATAACTATATCTTGCCATTAGTAGTCACAGCGGGCGCGGGAAGCGACGGATGGCAGCGTCGTAGGGGAAAATTCTGGGAAAGGGGATCCCCTCGGCCCTTAGCCCTCTCGACCACCCTAATCCTCCTCCGCACCCCCATCCCGTGACCTATCCCTACCCCTGAGCTCTTTTATATTTTCATAACTAATCTGCGCGGTGCGTACTATTACGCACTCTGCACATTTTATAACTGTATGGATTTTTCTATGGTCCTTATCCCCGCCCGCGAGCCCTTGCCAAGGTACGGGGTACCTGCCTCTAAGTTAGGCCTGGATATTACTGCGTAGGATTTGCCAAACGCTATATAAAACCCCGGTATTTTTTATACAGGATGAGAAATTTTCTTTTTCTGTTTTTATATTGTTTTCTTTTTTTTTTTTTACTTTCCCTCATTTTTTGATTACTTTTTATTTCAATTTTTAGCCGGAACCGATGTAATATGTATCTTGTGGTTCAGTTGCGTTTTTTTTTTTTTTTTTTTTTATCCGTCTCTTTTTTTTTTCTTTCATTTTGTTAGAATTTCCTTCCGTTCATAATATTATTATACGATATAGGTACAACTATGTGTATTTTTCATTTTTCTTTTCCTCTTTTTTTTTTTTTTTTTTTTTTTTTTTGGAGGACTTATTTTTCACTCCGCTGGAGGGGATATTTTTTATTCCAGGTTAAATATCGTGGTTTGAAATTTTCAATAACGTAATATATTATTACGTGCGTATATAAAGCTTGTTGAAGATGAAAAAAGAAAGAAAACAAAAAAAAAAAAGAAAACAAGTATCAACCGGTACGTATTTTTCTTTTCCTCGTCCTACTTCCGCTTTTTCGCGCTCTTCCGGGAATCCGGATTTACGTGTGTATATCTATATATATATTTTATATATATATATAGATATATATATATATATATATATATATATATATATATATATATATATATATATATATATATATATATATATATATATATATATATATATATATATATATATATATATATATATATATATATATATATATATTCAAATATTTTCTTTACAATACATTTTGTTTTTCTTGCCAATCAATTTATATATTCGTATGTATGTCGAACTTCGATTCAATAATTTTTTTTTCCTTGGACATATTACAGAATGAGTTTATCCTCAAGGAATTCCGAATATGATCGATGTCAGGGTCAGCGTAATATAGTCCTCCCACCGGAAGGAGAAACTCAGGGGTTTCACACCTCGGCTGTATGAGTTTGGAATTCTCAACGACACAATAAAATTAAAAAAAAATCAATTCCCAAAGTCAGTGACATTATTTGCTCACAGTTTTTCAGTGAATCTGAAAAAATTTGTAAGATTTTCAAAAATCTTTACTATCTCATGAACGGACTTTCTTGTTTTACGATCTGCAAAGGTGTAAGAAAAAAAAAATATTTTTCGATTTTTATAAAATTCCATTTTTTTCTTTTTTTTTTTTTCGCGATCGAACAATCTCATGTACTTTACCAAGGCTTCAAATTATCGAGATTTGCAGTTTCCATTTTCGAAAAACAAGTTGAAAACCAAAAAAAAAACGACCCGACAGAATTGAATTTTCCGAGGTCCCTCTACAATCCCAGGATACAGGATACAGGATACAGTTGATCGGATGACGAAGTGTGCAGGTCCAGATTTAATTTTATTAGTATAGAAAAATTATAGATCAAACCCCCCCCCCCCAAAAAAAAAAAAAAAATTAAAGATCGAAATATGGAGCGTTGCTAAATGGGGCGATCGAAAAGTTCTTCGGTGGACAATTTTCTTTAAAGAAAAAACTCCCAGTTAGGTAAATTCTCTTCTGCTTTGTTTTTTCGCATTTCTTTAATAAATTTTTATTAGTATTTTATTTTATATTTTTTTCTTCGCTTTCTACAATCTGCATACAAACGAGGATAGGCGGAATTACTTTCTGCTATTAATAGAAAGAGGTACACGAGGGATGTAGCGCTCGACAGTCAACAGTGCGTACGGCGAGGGTGCTGCTGGGAGGTTATAGCGTAAGGGTAGTGTTCGTAGAGTGGTACTGGTTGGGTGAGGTTGGAGCTGGGTAGGTATCTCGTACACGTATCAACAGCCACCCACCCACACATATCTACACACACAAACGAACGAACGCATGCATACATATACAGGGATAGAGAACAGGGTTGAAGAAGATGAGGAGGTGGTCGAGGGGGAAAAAGTAGGATGAGGCTGAGGAAGAGGAAGAGGAAAAGGAAGAGGACTGCAGGGTTGCGTATCCCAGCGTGGAAAGAATCACGGAAAAATCTTGTCCGCTAATTTCCCATTTCCTTATTAATTACCCCCTTCAACTGAAGACCCTTGGTCATTCTTAATTCACGATATCATGACCGATTCAATGTTTGACAAATCGTCGCTTGAATTAAAAAAAAATATTCTCTTCCTTTCGTTAAGGTATATTTATTAGAAAAGCTCGTTATTGCCAGTACTTCTCGTTCGACTGGGCACACGCACGCAACACCCCCTCTCTACGCAACGCGGATATTCAAAGCGGATTTATCTCCGAGTTAGACGGCGCCAAGTCCAATTATATATCTACCCACGCACGATTCTGAGACTTGAAAGACTGCAGAGGGAAACGAAAAAAAATGCCTTTTATTTTTTATTTTCTAATTTCTTATTTCATTCTGACTGTAATTATGGATTTTGAATAGGAAATAAAGGAATACGGAATTCTTTTTTTTGCTGTTTCACTCATTCAGGTAATTCGAGTCACTTTTCGGCGGCTTGACTTTGATTAAATTTGAAGGTAAAAAAGTTTGTTGTTAGGTGAGCTGCTGGTTCGTATTGTAGAGAGAAAAGAACGAAGACGAAGAAGAAGTAGTAGAAGAAGAATAAGAGAAAGAAGAAGAAAAAAGCTCAAGAAAGTAAAAATAAGCGCCGTCAGGTAAAACGTTGGAAAATACACAGAGCGACAGGCTCGTTTCTAGAATAGGCACCTAATTACACCCCCGAATTTCCTGCCTGAACATTCAAGGGTCCCTCTTCGTCGAATCGCGAGGATCAGAGGGGGCGAGAGGTTGAAATGAGGAATAAAGGAAGAAAGGAAAAAGGTAAAAAGGTTGAAACGAAGCCGAGACGAGGCTTTATATACGTACGTATGTATACTAGGAAGCAGAGACGAAAGAAAATTATATTGATTCGCGTACTGTCGCCCCCCCCCCCCCCCGCCCCGGCCCCACGGCCCGCGAAACCCCCGTCCTCTCGATCCCCGGTTCATGAGGGCAAATTTGAGAGAAAAAAAAAAATACGTACTTGAGGCTGTATGATTCTTTCTTACTATAACTTTATTATGCATTTACGCACTTATACACATTCCGTATATATATATACATATATACATATATATGTATATATATATAACTCTATGCGTAACCCCACCATAACCATTCCTCCCCACATCCCCTCCGTCCAAACCTCCGCAAGCTCGTCCCCCACCACGAACCACGCATCTAGTGCTAAAAACCGGGATCGATACCAAAATGCTTTAAAATCGTGGATTTTATATCTAACGGGGGGTGGCCTGCCTAGCTAGCACTCTGCCAGGGGTGAAAAGGGCCGTCAGACCAAGGGCCGGAACCCTACCTACCTACCTCGGATTTTTTTTGCCCCACCTATCTATGCCGAGCAGGGAACGAAGACGGTCATTTCCGCACGTCGCTTTTTTTAATCACTTTTTGCATTTCCCATTTTGTTTCCTTTCACGGTACTGTCTGGGATCAGAGTTTCGCGAACGGTCAAGAACTTTGCGTCTATATCCGGTCACGTTTTAAAGCTTGAATATATCCGTATATATTCTGAATGTGACAACCATATATATACCTATATACCTGATAGAGAGGGGGATGCAAAAACTGCAGGTAAAATAATTTGAAAAAATAAAAAATAGAATAAAACTACCAGACAATCTTGTATATACCAATGTAAGCTCTTTCCTGACTCAGCTGCGAGCGATAATCAGACTGGGAGAGAGAAAGAGGGAGAAAGAGAGCGAGAGTCAGAGAAAGATAGATAGAGAAAGAGAGAGAACGGGAGGAAACTAAGAGGGAAAAGGCGAGAAGGAAAAGACCGAGACTTCGATGTCTTGTTCGAAAAAGGTTGGGTTGAAGTTTTCGTATCAATTTGTGGATACGGGGCTGAAAGATTATCGCAAAAAATTAGAAGATGTCGAATAATGACTGACTGACTCTTTGGATAATGGGAAAAATCGTAAATTGTAAAATCGTCTCTATATATGTTACGCTTTAATATGTAAATGATCCGAAATTTACAAATTTTCCAATTTTTATTCAAAGTTCGCAAACATTGATCGGTTCATTCATTAGTACAATTTCATCCTGTTGTTATGTTATACAGACTTTCTTATATCTAGTAAACATTTTTCTCTTAAGAAGAAGAAGAAGAAGAAGAAGAAGAAGAAGAAGAAGAAGAAGAAGAAGAAGAAGAAGAAGAAGAAGAAGAAGGAGGAGGAGGAGCATCTTTCTGCCAGTCAACCCGAAAATTCGAATAAACAATATTAAAAATAATTTTTAATGGATATCAGTTGCTTCTATGAAATTCAACGAGTCGCCTATTTTTGTTCACCTTATTCCGATGGAAGAATACTGTTGAAATATTAGTAAAAATATATTGAAAAAAAAAGAACAGTTTACTTCAACAGCAGAAAATTTATTCTGTCACCGAAATGACGAATATAAGTGTATGAGCAAAATTAATCGGAATTTACGTAATAAAGCAAAAAAAAAAAAATAATCAGACCATGATTTCATTGAAAGAAAATTGCTCAGCTTTTACTTTCAATCATGTTGATTATTATATAGTTGATTAGATATTTTGTGGGATGACATATGTATATAGTTATTACAGTTAATTATTAGTTGTGTATAAAGCAGGTCTGTTATCCGCAGACACGTGATCCTAAAGTATAACTCGTTCCTCAGTTGAGACCGACGTAGGTATCTATTTGGCTTCTTACTTCCGATCCTGATCCTGATCCCGATCCTGATCCTGATCCTGATCCTGATCCTAATTCTCGACCCTGATCCTCGGACCATCGAATCGTCGCGACGGCCCTGACTGACGGCAGGACCACTCGAGAGTCAGGGGGACGATGAGGGTGGGTCGCGCGAGGTAGGTAGGTACACAACATCTCCCTCGTTCGCAGGGGTTGCCGTCATCCCTGCCCCGTAACTCCCGAACCCCTCGCCGAGCCGGGATCCCCGCCGCCCCCCCCCCCCCCCCCTTCCGCGCCGCGCCGCGCCGTTCCTCCCCGTCCGCCTGGCTTCATTCCGCTTTTTAATAAGGGCCTCGTTTCGTACTCTAGGCTTTAAATAGATCAATACCTACGCACTTCATCCCTGGCAACCACTCACCCCGTCTCTTTTTACCCCGCGGTATTCTGCCACCCCCAAACGACCCCCTTTCAACCCCCTTCCCCCCTACCGTTTGCTGGCTGCTGGCTGCTGCCTGCCGCCTACGCCCCCTATATTTCTCTTTCTCTCTGACTTCTCTCGCTCTCTTACTCTTTCTCTCTTTCTCGTCCCTCTCATAGCTACGTCTCTTTTTCTTTCTCTGTCTATCCCGGCAGTTTTACCGCAGTTCTACACCCGCGTTGACGGTGGTGGAGAAACAGAGAGAGAGAGAGAGTAGAGAGAATTCTTTTATTTTTCCATTTTCCAATTTTTGCTGTCGTTTTTTATTTTTTTTCGTTTTTTTATTCGTTAGTTTGTATTTTTTGATTTTTTTCGTACCGGTTTTTTACCACCGTTTTTTTTTTTAATTTTTTATTTCTTTTTTTCCACCTTTTTTTTCTCCTTTAGCTACGCTACCTCGTGTGAATGGGTGGAATGTAGGTAGAGAGAGATTTCCCTTTCTATATACAACCCGGGAAAAGCGAGAGTCACGTTTTGTACCGGAACGACGCCACACACTACCACCCCCACACCCGTTAAAGCGTGGGATCTCGCGGTCGCGTGGCCAGGAAGAAAACTTTCCTGTTGAGAGGGACGGCGGGGTGAATGCGTTCTTTTTTTTTTTTTGTGTTTCTTTTTGTTTTCATTTCGTTTTTTTGACGGAGGATAAATATTTCGCGTATACGATAATTTAACTCATTATTATAACGGATATGAGGAATTCCTAATTCGATCATCTTTTGGAAAAAAAAAAAAAGTGAATAATTTTTTTTTCTTTTTTTTCTCCGTTTTTTTTTGCAAGTCAAAGAAAAGTATGAAACATACGATCGATTATTCGACAAATTTTTTTTTCGAATCGATACAGAATTACAATTGTGATAAAATTTTTACATTTCTTACTTTTTTTTCCTGCTTTTCTCATTTTTGCGAACCTAATAAATTCTCGTACTCGTTACACGGCAGTTCGAAAACATATTTATCAATTAACGACAAAATTAGGGGGAGAAGAAAAAAACAATTAATAACTGCAATCGTCGTATTTTAATTAATTCAACAAGAAAAAAAAAATTTTTTAATTATATCGATAAGTAGAATTGGATTGTATTCAAGTTAAATTATATTTCAGATTCAATTTCGTATATAGGTACAAGGCAGGTACAATACCCACCTCTATTCGATGAATATAACTTGAGGTCGCGCGGGGCAGCGATAATG
Source organism: Macrophya alboannulata (assembly GCA_949628255.1). Classification (NCBI taxonomy): domain Eukaryota; kingdom Metazoa; phylum Arthropoda; class Insecta; order Hymenoptera; family Tenthredinidae; genus Macrophya; species Macrophya alboannulata. The sequence goes on along the minus strand of OX451209.1, from coordinate 4,119,985 downwards.
ATAATCGGAATAGATTTTATCACCAAGATAAACACACAGTTCCGAGTAAGTTAGCCACCAATTAGAGCCAATTTTAATCGTAACGGAAGTGGCTAATCGATTTGTTGGAAGGGGTTGGTTCGCGGGACTATAAGCTATATAGGTAAAAGCTCCTGTGTATACAAATAATCGTAACTATACTACATGCAGTAGGTATATGTAGACAAGTAGGTATACAGGGTGTCCCAGAACTAAATGTCCAAAATGAAAGATGTCCTAGAGGAGGTCGAACTGAGTAAATTGTCCCGAAGAACATGGGGTCTGCGAAGTCGCGTTCGCGAGATATCACGAGTTAAAAAAAAAGTATCGCTTTGCGCCGCTGCGACGCGGCGCAAAGCGATACTTTTTTTTTAACTCGTGATATCTCGCGAACGCGACTTCGCAGACCCCATGTTCTTCGGGACAATTTGCTCAGTTCGACCTCCTCTAGGACATCTTTCATTTTAGACATTTAGTTCTGGGACACCCTGTATATATAAAAGTATAAAGGAAAAAAAAAAACCTACGTACGAACTCGATTTGAATGAAATTTATTTATCCGGGTATTCTACTTTTCTTTTATTTTGGTTTTATTCCATTTTTATCCCCCTCTCCTATTCCTCCTTCTCTCTTTCATTCGCGCATCACTGTATACACATGGTAGAGGGAAAAAATACAAATCGCTCGCTCAAGTCACGCGCGCGAACCCAACGCTTATATTATACCTACCTACCTACGTATATACACACGTATATAGGTATATATATATATAACAAAGCCGAGGCACCGAGAGACTTGCATGAGCACGAACGACGGCGATGAAAACAAATTTTTACTAAAAAAAAAAGGAAAAAAGGTTCTTTTTTTTTCATACATTCGAATTTACCGCCCCGTCGCAGACGATAAGAACAATGTCAATTTTTTTTTTCTTTTTTTTTATTTCAAATTTTTTTTTCCGACTTGTTTTTTTCGTCCTTTTCTTTCTTTATTATATACTTTCACTTGCTGTAAAGGGTGATTTGTCAACGCACACTCTCGCCCCCAACCCTCTCAAAGAATCGTGCCTCCGTCCTTGACCTATTGACGACGCCGACGCTCGACGCCGGGCGCCGGAAGTATCCCTCCACGCTTTTCCCATCGTGGGTTATAACGCCGGCGACCTCGTCTCGTCGACCTACCATCCTCTTCACCTTCTTATCTCGAAGCCAGGCTCGACTTTACTCTCTTAAAATACGGGTAGGTTAAGTTCTATGAGGATCCATACGTTTACTATATATATACTATAAATTTTCGATGAATAATCAAAGAAAAAAAAAATGAAAAAAAAAAAATCCTGCGTGTTATACAAGCGCGTATGATTTTTATTCAAATTCATCCCCTTACCCACGAAGTTTTATACATACATCGGTAAATAGATTTTGACCTCGTATTGCCTTTCTATTTTTTTGATCTTGTTGGTTTTATAAAAAAATTTCAAAATAACTCTGAAATACTCTGGAAAAAACTTTGTTAAAACTCCCATAAGCTTTGATTATTTCTAAATCTTGTTCTTAAAAGATTCACAAAGTTGGATGCACTTTACGAGTAGGTATATATTATTAAACATTTTTACGAAAATTTCCAAACATTTTACAGACTTTTACTGATATGTAAAACAAAAAAGAAGAGGAGAGTAAATTTGCTTATAAATTTTTCAGAGTTTGTACTAAACTGTCCAGTTTTTTTTTAATATTTTTTTTCTGCAAAACTAGCGAAAATTATTCGTTTGAAACAATTTCTATATTATTTGAATAAAAAAAAAAAAAATCACTCTGAAAATATTTGAAAATCTTCTGCAAAATTTCTTATAATAGTCAAAAAGTCTTCCAATTTCGAGAATTTTTTCAGAAATTAGTTTCAGGGATGAATCAGAGTCTATGAAATTTTTTACAGAATTTGTACTTCAAAGGTTCGTAGTATTTAAATCTATTGGAAAATTTTCAAGACGATATTCTAAAATATATTTGGAAATTGTTCAATCAATAGTAAAATTAACCCCGTCAACGCTACATTCGAAACTATTTATGAAAAATGACAACTCCTCTCCCTTCTACTGCTTAGACTGTATCAAAAACTTGATCCAGTCAGCAATTTTGAGCTTTCCCGAAATTTTTCGGAAGCTTGATTACTCATCTACGATAAATGACACGACAAGAAAGGGTGAAGTAGAGAGAGAGGAAGAGTTTAGATCGGGTTTTGACCCTCTAAGAAGGTCCGAGGATCGAATTCGACGGTTTATGAAGTATAACGAATAATTTCCTTGCAAGTAGTAATACCCGGGTATCGGGTCGGGCTAGAAAGCGCGTGCATACTTGAGACCGGAGTAATTTCCGCGGTGGGTTTCTCGCACGCAAAATCAATAAAAGAAACATTACATCGGTCCTGGTCCCAGTGTGTAGTTCCGCGCAGAGGAGGAGAAAGCCATGAAATATTGTACTGAGACGAGATGGCAAGAAGCGAGAGAGCGCACGCGTTACGGCTAGACTCGGAAAGGAACGAAACGAACCGCTGCAGGAATATGGCGAACAACGCAACCACCAGTCTTATGAAATATGGCCTCCTTAGGAAGGAGACCGATTCTGTAGGGGCTGGGGGCTGGGGGTTGAGGGTTGGAGAGGGTGTCGTTCAAGGAAAGAGAGAGAAAAAGGGTGGGCGTCACGCCGAGGATCTATACCTACCTTATTCCCATCTCTTAAACCTCTTATAATATCCGAAACTCCGCAGCATAGGAAATAAAAAATAAAAAATTAATCATTATGGCTTTTTACCTCACGTTTTGTAACATTGTGTATTTCTGATCCTAGCATCATGTGAGCCCCAAAAAACACCTGAAAACTGCCAAAGGAAACCCTCTTTTTAATTTCAAATATGGTTTTGGTCCCACTTCAATTAGTCCATCGATTCTAACGAAATTTGATACAATATGTGGGGCCGTTTGACAAAGGAAGGGAAAATCGGGTTTTCCAAGAAATGTCAATATCCCACCCAACCATCCGAACGGTTTCGACGAAATTTTCTGGCTTTTGAGTTCCGGAGGAACCGGACTTTTTGACCAAATGTAACACCGTTCGAAAAACTCTTGTAAACGGGGTAATAGTTTGAAATGGTTTTATTGACATGGATATAATTTTTAGCCGATGGAAAATCCCATCAGATTTCACCTCGTCGATGTATAATAGATTATAGTAGCTTGGGGTTGTAGAAACTGATTCGCCTGAGAAGTCGAAAGGGTTTCCTGAAACAATTTAGTCAAGAGCCCCGACGCGGCGTGGTTGAGGTAGGTGTATACGCCGAAACAGGGATCGAGAAAATTTGGCAAAGTGTAAAAACGACGTTCTGGATCGATCGATCAGTCCTCGGCTAACTGTAATTTCGTTCTCAGCTATATACCCACCGTGTTTACGTAACAATTTATTCCTTCCTTCGATACGCCTGCACGGCACGGGCTACCAAACTCGTGCTCAACAAGTGTGAGACATCAACTTCCGCGGAGGTTGGAATTTTCGTGAGGTCTATATCTGTCTTATACCTACAGCTAAATCCCCGACCTTTTCCCACTCGTGATACAGTACGTGTATATAGAGACCGTAGGTATTCAGATTTCTAAAATCTCAAGCTAAAAGCAGCGAGAGACTGTTTCCTATACAAATCATTGCCAATCGTCGTCGCTGCATATGATCGTGGTATCTTATCGCATTTCACTTCAATTCCATTCTTTCTGGTGGCACGGGTCAGAAAACGTGACTTGGTTGCTTACCTGTCTGTCTTAGTAGTCGGCGTACTCACGTATCTGTTAACAATAACAATACCGTGATGCCGTTTTGGATTTCAGAAGAACTCTGACTCGGTATGACGCAGAAGTTTAATTACATGACTGCAATGATCGAGCCTATATATCAGCAATTCAGTTTATACGAAGAAAAAATCTCTGATTATTCGAAAAATTTTTTCACCACCAGTGTATCTCCGCAACGTTAGATCAGAGAATTTTTTTGAAGCCAGATTCGCGTTCACCGACTGAAAATCTGTAGAAATCGAATACCCTCATGAGAGGTGACAAAAAATAAAGAAAATTTTGGTTTTGATTAAGGTCTAGTTTCTAGAATTCGAAATTACGTTTGATTTTACATCAATTGACATATGGGTACTCGATTTCGATAGATTTTAAGTTGCTAAACGCGAATCTGGCCTCAAAGAAAATTCAATAAGTAAAGTTTAGAAGATACGAGTATTCGGACGTGAATGAAAGACAGATTTTCGTTTGACGTAAAGTTTTTTAACCTGTTGTTTAAAGAGAGGATTATCAAGGCTTAAAAAAAAGTCTATTTCCGCAAATCATATAACTGACGTTCCGTTCGAAATTTGGGAATTTACAGCCTGGCAAAACAGTCTGTTCCAGCTAGGTACAAACACAATTGTTCCGGGATGTAGCGCGCTACTTTGACGTAAGCGTCTGGCTAACGAACAGTTTCTTCGATGAGGTTATATTATTATCGTCTCTACAAAAGATCGTTTCGTAATTTGGATACGAAACGATTGTTAAATTTTCACGTGTATCTGACGAGATCCAGCATGCGGTAGATATATTTGGCAATCACGTGGCCACCGTAAACGGCAAACGTTTACATAAATCGTCTTGTCTGATCAAGCTCGTAGGCGTCATCACGCGTTTCAGTCAGTAAAGGAAGAGGCGGAACTCTTGAAAACTTGAGCCAACCTTCTTGAACGTCGTTGACGCTCGAGTTCAGCTTTTCTTCTGATAAGGCTTCGATCAGACTCTATAGTAGCCCAGCCGAGGTGACAACCCCGAGTTGTTTGCCTTCTCTGATACGACAACGACTCCCGTAACTCGCCCCTTGGTCGCGTGCCTTTCTCATCACAGTTGACTCAACCCCTTGTAGATCGAGGCCTTATTCTTTATCTTCCTGCACCTCGACAAGAGCGATGATTATACATTCAGTTTTGAGCACCAATTTTTATTTCCAATTTATTTCAAACGAGCATCAATTATTTTCTACTGAGTTCCGCTAACTGCAGCTCAGGCTATTTGTGTAACTACTACAGGGTACCTACTCTTCCTAAATAAATCGCAAAATTTTATTCTTTCCTCAAGAACCCACCTCAAAAATCTCCAGAATTACGTCGGTGATCGTTAAACTCTGAATGCTGACTCAATCCAAATAACGTTTTCTATTTAATTGACGGGTAAAATCTAATGTTCCCATGATTTGACCGGAACAAGTAGTACGAAAGTCTGTTTCAGTGCTCAGAGTTTTTTTTTTCGAATTCAAAATCTAAAATTCCGAATTGAAAATGATGGATCCAATCCAAATATTTGAATCTTTCAAACATTCAAGATAATAGATGAATAAGTTATCTGAATTTAGCATTTCAAATCTCATATTCGGAATCAGTGACCTGAAAAAGCTCGGAGCAGGTACAGACTTCCGTACTATACTTGTCCCGCTCAAGTCATATAAAAATTAGTAACACAATATGTAATATGGCTTTGCGTGTTGACAGGGCTGCTCTTTTTGGGTGGTTGATTATTCGAGATAATTCTAAAAAAATTTTGGGGTGTGAGCTCGAGATAAAAAAAAAGAAAAGAAAAACTGTTGATTTGTTTTGTCACACGTTGATATAACCATTCGAAAATATTGTAACATTTTCGACAAATTTTGTGAAAACGAGAAAATAAAAAATAGAGGGAATCGATTTCCCTCTTTTTTATTTATTTTTATTTTTTTTGATCTTTGGTCATAATTTGTAGCACGAAGTTTCTCCCTTGGACACATCGATGTTTGGATCAGTTTTTCAGAGCTTGAACGATGAGGGGCTGGAGGCAAGACCCTCGATAAAAATCTGCGCCCCTTTGTGCGCCCCTCGCGTACTCGCACTCGTTCGCGCGTAAACACAGTGACAAGTGCCACTTGATGATAATCTGACACGGTGCCTTGCACGCACGTCCGAAGGAGCGTGGTGTAGAGGTGGACGCCCAGTGCTTCGACCCATTGTCAGTTCTATAGGTATTACGTTCGTATTAATTTACCTTTGCCATATACATCGATACTATATACATGTACATGTAGATACAAGATGGGTAACTTCGAGTTCCTGTTTCCGCGATACGTCCAAAGAATTACTTCCGACGTTGACATTTTTTATCTGCAATATTTTTTAATAGAATTTTACGCAAAATTTGTCGTCAAGATTTTATTTATCTGATATTATCGCAATCTCTTTCGAAATTTTTACTTCATCTCACTTCATTTCATTTATTTATTTATCTGTTTTCAATTCGATATTGACCGTAAAAATTTACGTCAAAATCTAACAGAGCGGTGAATGAACGTTATAATATAATTTGTGAGAGCCGAACGAAACCCACGCGAGTTTGATCGGTGAATCGGTGTTTTCGCTTGGTTGGCTGCTCGTGACTGGCCGCGTGTGTGTTCAGTCATTCCTTGACCGCTTGTCACGTGCACGTAAAAGGTTTGCTCTAGGTTTTCTCGTGTGAGAGGTAAAGAAAAAAAAAATCCCGTTGCCAAAATCGTGGTAAACGTAAAAACGAAACGGGAAAAAAAAAAAAAAAAATTATAACAGACTAGAAAAATCGTCTCTCAATTAACCGCAGACGGAAAATAATTTTTTCGCAATCTTTCGACCGTTAGAAAAATTGTTTACGAAATTGCGATGACCGTGACGTGGCGCCGATGTTTTGGCTGCCTCGCGAATATACGTGCAGTTCTGTTTTCTATTTGAACTTTTCGTTGCAACAATTTTTTTCATTTTATTTTTAGTTTATTTACTCGCACACGGTTGAGACTTATCGCGATTTATCCTAGTGTGAATCAGAGATAACACCGTCATTGCACCATTCGTTGGGAACAATGCACTTATTATCGCTGGGGACTCCCGACGAGAACCACAACGCAGTTTATACCACAAGCAACGACCGTTTGCTCGACCTAGACACGTCCTTCCGGTGGCTAAGCCAACGAACGCCATATATATATACATACGTGCATACATATTATGTGCATACATGAAAATACAAATATATAGATTCATACGAACACGCACGAAGATTGTTAGTCACGTTGTGCAATTTTTCCATAGCTGCTTGACTTTCCTTGTAATTGATAGGTATATCATGTCTATACATATATACGATCGTTCAGTTTTTTCTTTTTCTTTTTTTTTTTTTTTTCTCTCTTTTACTAACCGCATACGAAACTCATATTCTAACGGATCCTAAAGAAGCCTTCATATACGTGGTGAAATTGCCTCGGGCTTCTACCATATACTTGACGTTTGTTAAGACGATCCTGGGAACATGTCATGCTATACGTTTCACTTTCATCCCCCCGATTATAACTTCAAGTCATTTCGGATTAGAAGCTTGTATGCGAAAAAAATTAAATAGATTTGAAAGAAAACAAATTTATGACACGTTTGTAGAACTTCAATTGGAAATTTTGGTCATACAAATACGGCGAAGATAAGGCTGATTCACAAATTAAATTTGTTGATGTTGTTGGATAAAACGTGACTAGTCGAATATACGAATGGAAAATAATTGACGAAACCGATTTTCATTGACTGATTGTAAATCCGTTGGGCTGATCCGATGAATCGCACCTTGTGTCCTACATGTACGGTGTATCTTCTACTATATCCTGTAGTTTGTAAATAAATACGCTAAACGTACGCTTAAGCGGTTTATTTCCGAGTCTTTTACTATAATCGGTATGTATTTTATATGTAGGGTAAAGTCGACGAAGATGGTCCAGATCCGAAAGTTGAACGACTATTCGAGAGTACGATTTCTTAAAAGACATAAGTGGTCGATGAAAAATTCTTAAATTGTATACATTACATCCACATTTGGTACGTGTCACCCAAAAGATGGGAGAAGATATTCAGTCCAGTTATTACGAAATTTTGAATGATAAAACATTTCGGCGATTTAAAACATTTCATCAAATTTTCGATTTAACTCGTAAAGACGTTAGACCTCGATCCATACAGAATTTACATCACAGTCCATCCTAGCAGACCATAAAAATTATCCGACAGTTTTACCACCCCGTAATTTATTCAATCAACAAATTTTTCGCTGTGAATTACCATTTTGTTCCGAACCTAGGAAAAATTTCACAACCTTTCCTCGTGAAAATAATTCTACGAATCTTTACAAATTTTTAGGGTAAAGTTGGCTGACAACAGCAACGAATTTTGCTGAATAATTACGAAAACCTACAAATTTTTATGCAAACTTTTGAGATATTTCGGGTTTTCTGAAAATTCGTAGAAATTTGCAGAAGTAAAATTTGTTATTTTGGAGATTTGGAAGACTAGAAAATTTTTACTTTTTATTTTTTTTTTTTCAAATTTGGTTGTCGATAGACTCTGCCCGCTTTGCTATATGGGAAAAATCGTTTCATTTTGGTTAATTAATAATTCGTAAAAATATTAGTCAATTTTTCTTTTCTGCTCCGTAGTTACGAATAACGACAACGTGATTATACAGTAAAGATTTATTGACGTTAGACGCGTCTGCTCCGAGCGTGCCGGACAACTTTCCCATGCAAAGGTCCCTGACAGAATTTGGAGCCACTGCAGGCTCCGAGTGCCTACCTACCTAAAGAGAAAATAACGTATTCTTCGATACTGGTGGTGCTGCTGGCGTAACATCATCTCCAGCATCACTCAACCATCTCGATACGTTCGGTGTAAGATTATAAAGACGAATTCGCCCCATTCGAAATACGTTCTTCTTGAATAAACTCCGCGATTCGATACGTTTCGAAAAATTTCAGTTGTGCTCGTTGATGATATTCGCGATGTGTAATCGAAATCCCATGATCTTCGTTCTTCTCGGTATCGTCGGTATCTAATCGCTTCGAAATTCTATCAGCGGAATTTTAAAATAAAAATCGAAATTTGCGAACCACTGAAACTAGTTGCGACGGGCGGGCTGGCGGACGAAGGAGTCGAAAACCTTCCGTGAACCCTACTTACCCCCCACTCAATCGCCTCTTTTCGTACGGGGCCCGCTTCTCAACCTGTATGCACCTAAATGCATGCTAGGTCCCCCCGTCCTCGTCCCCGTCCTACCCCTCCGCCGCCCCTTGCCTGGGGCAACGCGTTGCTAGGCGTCTTCTTCTCGTTGCTAGGGCCCCCTTCGTTGCCCCGTCACTCTGCCCCCACTATCAGCCACGTCACTACCAACGAACAACTAGTCCCAAAATGCATCGTACCCCTCGGACACCCCTTACGTCCCGCACCATGCCAATGGCACAATCCTCGGACCTCTCTTCCGCCGCCCTCTCTTACTCGGGCCATTTACACAGCGACGTAACTTTAGATTGTCGAAAATCCCCGGGGAGGTAACGAATTTTGGGAATATAGTAAAATTAGATTTACATAATTTTGGGAAATATTTCAGTGAATTAGTATTTTCACAACTGATGACTTGCATTCTGAGACGTGATTACGCGAGTATTTCAGATTTTATGGAGATTTGGCTTGCATAGCTTGCCAGTCCACAGAAGAAAAATCGTCGTAGCGTTCATCCAAAGGTTTTGAAATTTGCAGAGAGTATATTTGAGATAAGTTCAGTCTTCTGTAGCTGTGACCACGTGACACACTTTTCGTTCCAACGTTCACCATGAAAAAAAAAATAAAAAATAAAAAATATCGGTTAAAATTGAAAATTTTCGTGTCTAAAAATCAGGTTCATCGTATATCATCGGTTTACCCCGAAATTATAACGTCAAAGTAGATATATTTGCTCGACATTTGAAGAAGTTTGAGCCTGTATTTTGTGACATCCACTTTTTCTACCTCATGCTATCGATCCATACAAAAATTCTAAGCTTCACGAAATCTGAAATAATTCTGAATCGTGTATGAAAATACCAGTAATCAGGTGTAAAAAAAAAACTGAGTCAATATATATACTCCCTTAAATTTCTTCTAGACAAAATTCATTGAAAAGAAAAAAAAACTGGATACTTCTTTTCTGATCACATATATAAAAATGACGATTTTGTTACAATTTGACCGAAAATATAGTTTCGTTTCATATATCGTGTGATAGCAGGTGTTTTCAAATCTTTTTCATGATTCCTTGGTTTTGGACAATTCGGTCAGGTCATTTTGCAAAAATTGACTATATAATAATATCATCATTGTTCTTTGAACGAGAAAGTCCGGTTAACTTAACACTAACCCGCACTAGGTACTTGGCACGGTATAATTAGTAAGACCAATTTGGTGTCTGTATTCTGGGGCCCTTTTGATTTTAGTTACGGTGTTGCACTTGATATACCTCCGGCTCTCACTTGGCCCCCTCCTCGCCCCGCCCTCTAGTTGCTAGGTGCATTTGCCCCCCTTGATTTTTTCGTGAATAGACATATATAGATAGTTGTGGAACTGGTGGGCCTTATACATATACAGTAGGGTACCCCACCATCGGTGCAACGGCCTAAATGCAATTTATTCCCCCATCTTGGTTTCGCCTCTACCGTTTCTTTGTCTCTTTTTATTCATTTTTCTTCTTTCTTTCTTTCTTTCTTTCTTTTTTTTTCCCTAGCTTAGTTCCCGGCTACAGAACAAACTGCAGCAACGCAACCTTCCGAAAAAAAACTTTCCTCTGAGCTAATGCACTTTGTCCAATATCTTACGTAAAATTGCCAAAAAATTTGAGATTAACGATTTTTCTAAGATCTCATCTCTATTATACACAAAAAATTGATAATTTGTCGTATAAATTGATTGAAAATTCAAAAAACAAGCCCCTAACTTATATGCAATGATTTTCATGATCGGTACCACTTAACTGTCGAGTCATATTTTATTCCCGCAAACTATTGCCTCACATATCGTTCACCATAGTCGCCTCTGATTAGATAAGACGCTACCGACAATAAGCTCGGGATTTTCACAGAGATATGTATCAACAGCTACGTGTTGTTGGTTTCATTGGCGATCCATAGCCCTCCACACCTTTCCACGAATTGAATTTGATATTATGTGATATAACATTTGACCCGTGTTTGGGCATTTTGGAATGATTTTTGTTTCCCTTTTTTTCTACGATTGTAAATTTGATTTACTTTATGTCTTTATTACTCGATTTTATTTAACGTAAGTATATATTTAGAAATGGATGACGGTATGACAAGGAAGCCTAAATAAATTTGTCCATCTGCGCCGAAGCCGTCGGAGTATATAGCATAATGCAGTTTATTTTTTTGTTTTTTTAATGAAAAAAAATGCCTCAGCGAAGCCGTAAGGAGACGATGCGGTTTTATGCCGGCCCTGCCTCATTGCTAGAACCCCTTCCCTTCCTCGTCTCCCGTCGAAACTTCATCCGTGCATGCGGCCCTCCCGCGAAACTCCTCCGCCTAAATGCATGAGCTCTCCATTTCCCCCGGTACCCCTACCTCCGCCACAACGAATCCACCCCCACCTTCTTTCATCCCTCTTCGACGTCCCTCTGGCTATTCCTCCTATTTGGGCCCCCCACCATAAAAGAGCCGAAAGTGCAACGGCCTAAATTCACGGAGGAGAAGTTGCAGGGGCCTTGGACGCCCCCACCCAGGGGGACCGGTGCAACAACCTAATTTCTAGGCCCGTCTCCCGTTTCCCTCCGTCCCTTTCCTTCCCGCAACGAAACCCTGCCAGGCTTCTGCAGCCTGCAACCATCATGGTCTCTTCTACTTATAATGCAATCGCTAGGCGCAGTTTTCGTCCCTGGGTACACGGAACGCGGTTTTATTCCGTTTCATTCCGCGATACCTTCTCGTATGTTTCTCCTATCATCAATATTATCGTTATTATTATTATTATTTCGTTTTTTAGGCCTATTTTTAGGGGTTTTTTTCATTCTTCTTCCCCTCCTCCCTTCCCGCCCTCATTTCCTCCTTCTTTTACCTCACTTTTCTGCATTCGTCTCCTCTTACCGGTGCCTAGGACCGACGAAGCAGCGATGGAACTTGAGACGTTACTCGGCTGCACCAGTGCCGAAGCCCTATCTTACGCTTGCGTTCCTCACCGATTGCCAGAGGTGACCCAAACCGGGCACGTAAATAAGGCCCCGGTCATTTAATACGGCGAACAATGATCTTCACCAGCGGTTTTTGACTTGGCTAGAAAAAGTCTAGACGCACGGGTTGATGGGTCATCGATGAAATAGAGGAACGGTATTTCATCAACACGTTGCAGTTTATTATAACCGTTTTTCTCTCGTAATGATGATGATCCCGGGTCTTTAGAAGACCTTGACAAAAGTATTTACAGATCGTCTCGAGTCGTAGATTATAGTGTTATTCTAAGTATCACTGACACCGCGGTGACGTCATTATGTTAGCAGCCATTTTTGACCAGGAACAAAACAATCAGTCAATAAAATGGGAAATACCCAACCCAGCGAGTCAACAACTCTTATACTTACACACTTGATCTCAGGGCCAGAGCTATTCTTCAAGTGCATCATTTTGCGCGTTTGATTTTTTTTCCTCGAAATCTTTAGATGTTCGCAATTTTTTTTTTTTTTTTTTTTCTATTTTTACTCCTCTTCTTGTTTTTGCCTTTTCGGGGTTTTGATCTAGGGCCCGTAATTTAGCCTGTTCATTTTAACTTCAAATTCTGATAATTTGGGGATCGAACGTGACTCGGTTGAGCTCTGAACCGCGCAAAGATCAACGCCCTGAAAAAGTTCTTTGAGCCTGGCGAGGGCCCACCTGCCAACGAATCCCTTCCCCATCCTCTTGGCCCTCCGAAGGTACATTGCCCTTTTCTGACTTAGGATGAATTTTAGTATAGCACTGCTGTTCGGATATGAAAATAATATCTGAAAATCTTCGGTAATTGATGCGGATTATTCGATTTTTGTATAAAAAGAATGAAATAATAAAAAATTCATAAGCACCTACGTGTGTAGTAGTAAAAAACGTGATTTCACATAGTTCTAAGAAATCTGCGGTCAAAACCTACGACAGATTTTCCCATTTTATATAATCGCATGTGCAAAACCGGCCGGTACCGCATATTTGCCTAAAAAAAAGGCGGCAGATGGTTATGCACATCGTGAAAGGCGCATAAATAAGGAACATTTTCCTTAAACAGGATTATAATTATTCCGTTAAGAACTAGGCGTGGATAATAAGGAAAATGATATTGTTGTTGAACATGATGAGGTCGAGAGGAATTTTCCTGAGCTTCTCGAAACGCAGTTTGAAAACAAAAAGATAAACAGGTGGATGACTATGGCTAATTGAAAGTCAAATTTCACTCTTCCTACGCAGTCATTTTTCTTAGTAAAGAATTGAATAACTTATAGAGACCGGGCGTAGTGCGTCGTACAGTGCAGCGGAGAATACGGGGATGGTCAGATTAGGTTTTGAGAAGCGCTGTTTAGCTCCGCGTCAGAGGCCATATGTCCTAAAGTCTTGCTCGATATCCCCACCTCGGCTGCTAGCCAAGCGACATGCTTGAGTTTTGGCTGTTTGCGGTCTATGCTATACAGCGGGGAAATTTCTTATGTGTGTTGATGCAGCGGTGCAGCAATGAGGTAGTGGGGACCGTAGCAAGAAGAGACCGGAGGGCCCGGTGCAACGGCCTTAATCTGGAGGGCCAAACTCCCCTTGTTTGTATATATACTGTAGGAGGGAATTGCACGATCGTGTGCGTCGAGAAGAAGGCGGTGGAGGTGGAGGTGGAGGCGGAGGTGGAGGTTGCGGTGGAGAAAGAAGAGGAAGAGGAAAGCGGAAAGAGGGGTGTTGTCAGTGGCTCTATGCCCTGCCAGTGTAACGTTGCCCAAAACTTTATTTCTAGAACGCGTACATACGTTTGATTTCAGAAAGAAATAGCCATGACTCGTTTGTGCAATACAAAAAAAAAATATATATATATACAAAAAAGATGCAAAAGTTCAGCCCGTATAAACTCGCCAAAATTTAGGAGGTCCTTGACTTTAATTTTTGACGTCAGGGTATTTGGATCGAAGTATACATTTTTATCACGTCTTCTTCTTCTTCTCTACTTCTTATTTTCTTCAATCATTGCCAAATATTTCACGAATACATATATATACCCATATACATACATATATACTGAACCAGAAAGAATTTCTGATAAATAACAAAAGTTATTGCGTCTTGCGACTGCAGCCGGGACACAAGCTATTGGTAAGATGAGAAGAAAGAAGAGACCGTGTACGTATGTGCATATACATATTATATACAACACATTATCGATATGTACAACTCTCTCTAGTAGGCAGTGTGCAGTGTGTCCAGGGACCATTCGGTCAGATAAAAATCTCCGAAACTGTATACACCTACCATATGCATATGAACGTGGCTTATAAAGGTACAGCCTTTCGATGCACATACATACCTACCTCGTGTGGGAGATGGTTGTCTGCAGGTAGATACAGAGAGACCTGTAACGATGTATCAACAGGATGCAACGAAACAAAATCACAATCACAGTCTATCCCACTGCGAGTATTTTTTTTTTCTTATTCTTTTGTTTTCTCTACGTTCAAAATATTTTTGATCTGATTCTTCACTTTTGAAAAAGCTTTTAAGCGGTTTTCGACTGCTACAGGTATGTATTTGAAGGACGAATTTTTTCCGGACTATTAACTCGGTTGTTTTACAACAGGAGATACAAACGTCGTAGCTATTCGACACCTCGACGTTTAGCTGTTGGCGAAGACTTTGAACGACGCGTGCGATGTTACCAGAATTACAATTAGATGAGGACAGTCATTCAAACACGATATTTCATTTATTACAGCTTTCACTACATGCATATATACATAGGCAGTCTGTTACAATGACACATGTCATTCTTTGTATTCAAAATTATCTCCTTTTCGATACGTTGATGCACGTAAAACAATACGCCTGTAACACATACCTTTAAATAACTTTCATTCTATGTGCAGAAGAATAAATCTGTTCTTTGTGAAAAGTTTCATTTACCTAAAACGAACAAAAAAAAAAAGCACATCATTTTTTCTTTCCGAAAAAGACACTATCCAATTGTAACAGAATTTTTCACAAGCGAAGGGTGAAAATGGGATGAAGTTATAAACTTTTAGAATTAGGAATAATCTTTGACTTCTTTGAAGAAGAAGAAGAAGAAGAAGAAGAAGGGGAAAAAAAGCAGAAAAAGGAAGGAAAAAATCGTCATGTTTTCAGTTATATTGGCGTTAAATTTTGTCCATGTGCATTAAATAGTGTCGGTATATGCGGGAGTGTATATTTTATAATCCAGTGTCGATAGCTGAGCTCTTAATATCTGGAATATATGATGAGTCGAAATCCTGGTGCACGTGAATGTGAATACATAATGGAAGTGGACGCATGGATTGTATGGGTGGAGGGTACGGAAATGTTAAACAATAAATATCAATTATTTTTGTTTGCAGCTCGCGAACGTTCGTTAATACTAATAACGTTTCAATCCAATGCAGTGCAGTGCGGTGGGGTGCGGTGCGGTGCAATGCAGTGTAGCGTTTCGAAACTCGTCCTCGTTCAACAAAACGCGTACTAAAACAACAAAACTACGTCTAACCAAAACGTCGTATAATCAAATATCCAATGTTTAATTTTCCATAAACAAAATACATAAATAACAACCCGCTATTTACCCGATCTATATTCAAGCTCAAACTGCTGAATTTAATCATTTCCATTGTATCACCATGCATATCCTGATAGAGACAGATAGACCTACCCATTTTCACCATACAGCTACTGCTCTTCATCCCGCTGCAGGTACCCGGAACAATCCACTACGGTTCTGCCTCCCACCTATAACCAAAACTGCACAATGATACAGTAGTCGAAAAAGACTTCTACCATTTTTATCTTGGTCTTCATTTTGTGTTAAATTGTTTAATTTTTTGGGAAAGATTCTACTTTTTTGTTTTCATATTCTGTTCTTCTTCTTTCTTTCTTCTTTTTCTTCTTACTACCGGATTCATCATAACCGTTTATTTAATTACCTGTACAACGGCGATGTAAATTTCGCGTGTTTGATATATACGCAGAAATAAGAACAGGAAAAAAAAAAAAAAAAAGAAGATTGTTCAGTCATAACCGCGCCTTTAATAATGTTCATCAAAAAACTTGGAAAGGATATTCACATGGGTAGACGCTGCTCATTGCTAGACTGAATTCACGTCTAATTATAACTATATCTTCAATCTACAAACCCGTATTATTATGCCAAAATGTATCCGCCAGTCAATCTCACGCACTATAATAATATAACGCGCAAGACGCGGTTTTTTTTTTTTTCAATTTTATTTTTTTTCCTTTTTTCTTCTCAGTTTGCACCCCTTTTTAACTACTCGTACACATTACTGCACTCATCCGCCCCTCGTTTCCACACATCAATGGGTATAAGTACATAAGGGTGATCGCTATATTCGCATTATCATCTAAGTATAGGTATATAATATACCTGTACGAAGATAAAATTAGAAGAAGATGAAGAAAAAAAATAATAATGATGATGATAAAATGTGCCGATAGAGGAAAATTCGCAAAGATTTATATCTCACCGAAATTTCTTACTATAAATTATTATGTGGATGATATATGAGTTCGGAAAATTATGCGCGTAATCATACCTATATGTCTTGCGGTTTTGTAAATTCCGTGTATCCGCACAAGGGACTCTAGACTCGACGTTCTACTGACACATAGGGAATTTTCAGTGTTAAATTATTATAATAGAATATATAAGTATATATGTATAACGTATCGAGATCGTTACGCAATCATAAAATACTTTGTTAATTATGAAACTGCGGAATGAGGCCGCGTATATAGGGTATATACAATTATTGAGTATAGCCTTTGCACTACGTCAGCGATTTTTAAACTATTTATATATGCTTTCTGCTAAATTCTGGGTATCTGTATAGGTTTTAGGTACATACTCGTATATGTGTATGGTATACATACCCGCATCTATAGGTACCCTTGTATATAAAACGCACCTACCTGATTGAGGTATTGATTAAAACCGGAAATAATAAATATTAGTCGGTTTTAAGATTCGAAGAAGCTTTAATTAGTCTTACATCATAAACAAATCCCTTCTTTCGGACCATTCATCATCAATTCATCAAGCTGATCAATCTCGAAAGCCCAATTATCATTATTTTTCTAAATGCCTCAATTCTGCCTCTCGAAAATGAGCCCAAAACTAACTCGATATCTTAATTTTCAGCTATGTTATAATTTTTTTTAAGCAGAAAATATGGACTTTTAAATTTTCTTCTATAGTTTCCTGGGGTGAATTATACGGGATATAGAAATTCCGTTTCGGCGAATACTTGTGATAATTGAGTTACAGGTCTCTCCTTTGCCGGGGAAGGTACTTCAGCAAGAAAATCTATATCATTCGGAGTATCAGCAGCAAAAGAATGAAAAAAATAAAAAAATAAAATAAAACCGTTCATTTTTGGACAGACCCTAATGTATGTATGTACTATATATAATTTGTAGTAAATAGGCTGTGGTTATAATTTCTGAATTTCATCGAAATATTATGGGTGTGTTAGTTACCAAAGAATTGAGAGAAGGTATATATAGTAATACCGTATACGTGTCGAACGACAAAAGCCACGTTCACCTGAAGATATGCCTGAGTCCTGAAGAATATTTTTGCCGATTATTAAACCGTGTAGGTAGTGAAACATATAAGCCGTACGTATGTATGTATGTGCAGTAAAAAGCACATTGAATAATGAACTGTAATCTCGGGTCGTTTGGTTGTTAAATTTATTATTTATTTCGAAGTATATAAGGTATATGTATATATATATACAATTATATACGTATATGCATATATATAATATGTAATATATAATATATATATATATAATATCGCGTGCCTAGCGGCTTATGTGAAAGCTGCTCTGCAGAACACCGAATAAAAGAAGGTGCATTTCCGCTCTGTCATTACGTCAGTGCAGCTTTGCCATGGGCTTCCCTCTTTTCTCGTCCCGTTTATTTTTTCTATGTAAACCGATACTTTGTAGTACGTACTTGTTCGAACCACCACCATTCGGTTTCCGTTCTTCTCGATCTAAGAAAGAAACAAAAAAAGAAGAAAAAAAAAAAATTACAAAAGACAGAAATCGTTGATCGATCGCGGTGGACTTCTCGTCTAAAGGTTCCGAAACTTTTTTGGGTGAGTGGAGGAAATTATTTCACATAAATTGGAATCGAACTTGGATTAAAAAAAATAGTTTTCACTATTTTGAAAAATAAAAATTTCTGTCAATTTTCGGACATAAATTCTGAACAAATTTTGGCAACGAAATACATACTTGCAAAAAAATGCTTTTTCGTATATATTAACTTTTTTCCGTAATACAATCGTCTACAATATCGTCTATTCTCTGCAGTGTATAAAAAAAAAAAAAAAAAAAATTGATTTCAACTTGAAATAATAGCTGATTGTGAAGTAAATTTTCGCAACTATATGTCGAAACGATAACTGAAAAAAAAATCATTATTGATGAATATGTGAAATAATTTCGTCAAATAACGTCAAGATAGTTTCAGGACTTGACTACTAGGAAATATGTACATACATACACACACGAATATATATCTATCGGTATAACTGATATACATTTAACTGATATACATATATACATAGCGATGTGAAAAAAAATGCTGACAAGGTTAAATTCTATGAACGCTTAGAATTGCTAGACAAATTTAATACCGCACGTAACACAAACACGTACATACATACCAATATAATCGTGGCACAGATATTTCTCATTGTATTTCGCATTCGTACTACTTTGAGTGTATATAGATATAGATATTATATATGTATGTGTATATACTATGCCTGCTTGTAATGAACATGCGCGAATTTATTCTGCTGCCCGTTGCGTTTTCAATTTTGCCAGTCTTGTTTCGTGTTTGAAAATTTCATCATATATAGTGCTGCAGTGCACATGTATGTATGTACACAGCTATGAAAAATGATTATATTATAAAATTATAAGCGAGTAACTCGAATGGACAAATTGACACAATTTCAAATGTAGAAATATAAAACTAAATTCAATCACAAGTTTAATAATATTCATTCATTCGTTTATATATTACAACAACGAAATGTATGTATATGTATGTACATACATACATATCAGCCATTACGTTTCAGTGTAAATTGATTATCTTTTTTTGTTCATTTCCTAAAAAATAGACAAAGTTTCTTAAACTGTTTAACTGAGAGCGAAATGTCAAATTTGACGTCATCAATAGATCGATACACTATTCTCCGCTAGAAAATTTCTGACCTTAAAAAATTGTGTGCAAATCAGATCTAGAAAAGGCAAAAAGTCCTGAACTACGTTCTACTCTCTGAGCCTGCAAATTTTGGGTAAGTGATAATATAAGTGGTGGAACCCGAAGTCCCGGAGTCCCGGAGTCCCAGAGTTAATATCGAAGGAATTCGCGAATGGCTTAAAGGCATTTGGATTTTTAACGCCATGCCAGAGAGATTATCTAATACCCCTTCTTCTCGAATCTTGGAGTGTTGGTAGGAAATCGGTTCGTCTGTATCGCTGCAGTGTAGAAAAATCTGCACGCTCGGATCTCTGAGAGATCCCAAGCTTTCGGGGCAAGAGAAAGAGGGAGAAAAGGAGATAAAAAATGAGAAGGAGAGAGACAGAGAGAGAAAGAAAGAGAGACGATGGCCCTTCATGGTGACCAAGGGGCAAGGGGCAAAGAGAAGAGATGCAACGCGGAGGCAGAAGGGAGCAGTTGCCCACGTGGAGGTGAACGTCCAAGGGGGCAACCTGTTTCGGGGTTCATGGCCCTCCGACGGCTAGCCCACGGACCCATCCTGGATCTTCGAATCTGCTAGTCAAGAGTCCAAGAGCCTCGCGCGGGGCCGCAAATATTTCAAACCCACTACATCGGCCTACGAGTTTCTTATCGATTATTGCCTTCGATTTCTCTTTGAATTTGGACTTGTTAGCCCAAAAATTAGCCACATTGATGACTCGGGTTTCAGTCGAAGGGAATGACTTGAAATTGTCAAAAACATTGCTAAAAAAATCTGACCTTTCGTATATTATCGTTATTAACTGTTCGAAGAGTATCGAGTAAAAGCTTCTCAAAATTGGTTAACCAAGTCCAAACACAGTATTTTTTTTTTCTTTTCTCAAGTAAGATTACATATCCTCTGATTTTTAAAGTTGTTTTCCAACTGAAGTTACCAAACTCTGAAACGTGTGAAGAAAATTTTTTGCAGCAGACTTTCTGTGGTATAAATGGCGATTTTTTTTTTGAATAGAAAAATGGATCTTTTCCATCAAAAAAAAACTTGTGTTTGCAATTTGTTTCAGGCCTTTTTATCATTTTTGAGATATTTCTGCACCGCGAATTTTTGGCATCCTTGTTTTTTTGTTAATTTTAATTTTTTTTTTCTTACTTATCTTTCATTCGTCTTTTCTGCGCGAACATTGACATCAGTATTTTTTGTTTTTTTGATCAAACAAATTTTGCAAAACCTTACGAAAGCTTAAAGTTTCAAGAGTCTTTATCTCCCCCGTTGCTAAAATCGGAGAAAAATTTCAGGCTTACTTTTTTCAATGCCTCGTGTTTCAGGATACCCAAAATTGTCTTCAAAGTCTATCGAAGAACGAAATAAATAAATAAATAAATAATAAACGGCTAAAATTAGCTCGTGAAAAATTGTATTAAATTTTTGTGCAAAATTTTTATTTTCTGTTTTGTGTATTCTATTTTTTTTTTTCATAGTACAAAACGTTCGCGAATTTCTGCCGATGGTCGATAACGCATAGCTAGATGTATAGGTGTGTAGTTCACGGGATGAACGGATATATTCGCCGGTCATAAGAATTGCGAAGCCTCGGGAACCAGTTTCAAACGTCGCAACGCCAGAGCTCAACTCAGCTCCCGTCTTGGTCAGGACATAGGCTATTCTATTATCCCGTTGTCCTTAGAATTTATTTTTAGAGAATCAGAATAGCTGCTGCTCCTCTCCGCGCCCAGATAGACCCGGCTATTGCACATACATACATACATACGTATAGAGTCGTACGCTAGTATAGTCACCAGCTCGCTTATACATGTATATGCACTTCTATGCTTATATACCAACCTACTTGGCGCGAATTTGACCGTTGAAACTCTTGGACAAGTTTTTAACGTGACGTATAACCCCCAACCCATTTTTTATATTTATGTTTTCATTTTTTTCCACTCATCTCTTCCGTATGAAAAATTTTCTACGATCACCGGACGAAGAAAAACAAAAAAACGAAAAATTTCACGATCATGACATAGCAATTTTTAATTATTTGAATTCCAATTCACAGACCGGAAATCAAATCGATAATAACTTTAAACGAATTCTTGATATTCCTGACGATTATAATAAGTTGGCAAAATTTTAACAGACTACAATAGAAGATGACGAAACTGGTTAGGAATTTGTCGAAATGTAAGAATTTTTGTTTGTCGTTTTTTTTCTTATCATTATAAACGATGGATGAATAAGAGGTTTATTAATATTATGGAAAAAAAACTGCAAGTTTTAGTTGATTTTTTGAATTATTTTTCGTTCTTTTTTTTTTTTTTTTTTTTTTGTATTTTGTATTTCGTATATTTTTCTTTTGTTTTTCGATTTGTTATTTTATTCTTAAAGTTAATTATTCGCTGTTTATCTTTCAAGTAAATTATCGCAGTGTACCAGTATTATATAGCGGTTAGCAGGTCACTCCGGACTTCCTCCCTCGAAGGAAAATTTAAATTTCCTCGTTCTATTATTATCCGTAGTCAGTCATTCTCATATATACCCGATGCGATCAGTTGACCGCACCAACATCCTTGAACTTGATAGAGAAGTTCGTTTGTTTTATATATGTATATATACTATATGCATACGGATAAACGGGGATAAACGTATTTTGGAACGTATTATTCTTTCATTTTTATATTCATAACGGTCAAAAGAACGAAAAAAAAAAAAGAAAAGAAAATCCGATTATTGTATATCGTTGATTCATTTCAAACCTCGTATTATTTTTCCTCATTTTCCCAATATCTTCTCGCGGCGTCTTCTAAATCGTTTGCAGATTATTATTCGTATCGCGTGATTGATTAACGATTGAACACTTTTAAATATCGAAATATTTTATCGTCTCTTTGTATCGATTTGGTATATTTGTATGTTTTTTTTCTTTTCTTTCTTTCTTTCTACAATTGCATTCAGCGAATATTATAACGCAACTTGCACTTGGTTTCACACAATTTTAGTACTGCAGTTATGTATATAAATCCATTACGTGCGACTTATTCCATAAATATATCTACATACCGCATCTATAGGGAAGAAATTTTACCGAGAAAATTATACACAACTATAAAATATACATATTGTATACGTAATCTTATGTAGAAATGTGTATATATTCCTTACTGAGTAATTCTTATTTTGATAGAAAAAATATATATATATATTTTTTTTTTTCCTCATTAAGTGAATATTTATTGCAAAATAATCAGGTATTTATCTATTGTAAAGGAAATATGTACGCTATATACATATAATAAATTTATGTACCATATATTATAATTAAACATATAAAAGACAGAGTAATTCGTCATTGATTAGAAAGGTTTTTTTTCCAGTAATTAAAATATTCTGTTACAAAAATTGGGGGTGAAATTTTGAGAAAAGGGGGATGAGGGTTGACGGAGGCGATCTTGTGACCGACTTCGGACCGCTATGGTCAATTAGGGGTGGCATAGGGCGCGCGTTCACTCCGCTAATGACCTGTAAGAAATTAATTGGCCCGCTGCGGAGAGAGTTCGTCGGGTGATATTTTAGTTATATATACCTATACACGTACCTATGTATAGTTATGTATTTCGTTGTTGTACCATATACATCAATAGATCAGGAGAAGAAGGGGTAAATCAAATTTCCCTATATATTATCATAGATATAGGTATATATAAAATGAATAACTGCACGAGGAAGTTTTAACGTAGAAGATCCTCTAATGGATATGTTTACTATCTACCTACATACTTATGTATATGAAGTGGAAGTTTTGTGGAAACTCGGTAAACGCGCGGCTGAGAACAAGAGAAAAAAAATTGCAAAAAAATTGTGAAAATAGAAAGAAAAAAAAAACGAACCAACCAGAAAGACATCGGGAAAACAGGAGTGAGAATTTATTTCATACGCGAGGTGGAAAATCGTTTTTTTGGTTTGATCATTTTGTGATTTAATTTGTTAGACTTTTTTTTTTGTTTTTTGTTTTTTAGTTTCTCGCCTGTTGCTGCAGCAGGTGGCCTTGATTCTATTTGCGCGAGTCCCTCCGCTCGATGGAAGTATAACGTTAGGATGTTGACGCGATAGGGATCCAGTCAGCGTGAGTGAGTCAGGTTCGCGGACGCCTACGTAACCGTAATAGCGCGATGCGACTGCCGCTGCCGCTGCCACCGCCGCTGCCGCCGCTGCCGCCGCCGTAGTCGCGGAGGTGAAGGCCGAGACTTAAGAAAGAACTTCTTGACCGGGGCGACACGTTGCGTCGCGGTCGCGATCGGTCCGGAAAAAAAATTTTTCAAAAAAATTTCCTTTTTTTTTCTTCGTTTTTTGACAAACATAGAATCGGAGAGAAATTTTTTTTAAGACGGAAGAAAGAAGAAATATAAAAATAAATAAAAAAACACTAAAATATAGAAACAACTGCGCGGATCAAAAAATACCGGCAACGGTCGATGTTTTTATATTTTCGACAATGCATGTCATTCAAATTATTGGGTACATAATTGCAACTGCAATTGCTTATTATCTGCGAAACGATAATATACGATACAGGTAAAATTAAATTTTGAACAAGTGTTGAAAAAGCAAGAATAAAAAAAAAGTATGTAGTATGAAGCATGTTGCATTATACCTATTTTATAATGCATGTAAGAAATAAAACTTCAGATATATACGTTATCTTTAGGCCACAAGTAGAAATTTAGCCAGAAGGAAAAGAAGAAATGATGATAATAGCAATAATAATAATAATAATAATGAAATCAATTTACTGCACGGACTAAATTGTTGCAGGATATTGTATGGATGCATACACATACAAATATGTATATCTGTGAAATGATTTCTTTTTTTTTTTTACTAATCCGTGTTTTTCTGGTCTAAGTTTTTTCCAAGTCAGCGAATTTATCCAGGTGTAGATAAAATATTGTTCCCTATGTGTGTTGATTTTGATCGTCGCGCTGGATCGACCTTTATATTTTTTTCAGATTAGGAAAAAAAATGAAAAATCGACAACTCTTTCATTCCTGGGAATCATAATGATGCGGCATAATTTTCACGTTTTATAATTCCCGTTTTATCATTTTATTTTTCATTCTTTTTTGTTTTTCCCTTTGAGCTCGATCTCGTATTGGATGCATATACTCGTATCTGCTTATCGACATACCTAGATCAGATAAACTTACCCAGATTTTTTTTTGTCTATCAATTTTATTTCTTACCGCTTCAAAGTTTCAAATTGTTGGGACTATTTTTAAAATTCTGAAACAAAATTCAAATTTTATGGAATATAAATCATAACTCGCGTAACCAGTACCTACTTACACGGTGGTAAATAGTTTATAACTCTTGGAATAATAAAGATACCACTTCAGGCCAATAGGTCTCAAATTGTTTGTATTTTTATAGAGTATTTTTTGTTATTTATTTTTTTTTTTTTTCGAGAAATTTAAAAGTGGGCTATCAAACGAAAAGATCGAACCGTGAACTTCCGCCAAATGCGGACACGAATTAAATTCTTAATTATTCGATGGAAAAAGTATACCTCGGTTTGATTTCAATTTTATTTGAAATTTTTTTTTTTCCTATATGGGATTCAATTTTTCTTCTCAACGACCTAATTATACACATATACAGAAACTGGCGCAGAATCATATATCATCGTACAATCTGTCTACATGAGAAGATCTCACGGCTGTCGTTATACCAAATTCAACATTCCTGAAAATTTGACCATATATCGCATATAGGTATAACATTGTATATAAATATATACTGAACCTATATACATACCTATATACGTATAGGTATTATGTATAGATATAGAACAATAATGCACATTCTTCAAGATCTTTAATCCGCGATAATGCATTCCGAAAATAATCTTCCGCTAAATATGCATACGTACATATATATATATATATATATATATATATATATATATAATATAACCATCGAAATCCATAAATGAGCAGATTCCTATATACTCTACATAATATACCATAATACTATCCTATAATATACATATATAGGTATATCTGGTTGTATAAGCAGCCGCTAACGTTCGCAGTTCACGCAGCAAAAATTCAGCTCGAGCTGTTTCGCCTGGCCCGTTTGCCTTCCAGGCCTCACCAGCCGGCAGAAAAATCGGCGGTACTATTTGATGCGCAGCTAACTGTACGTAAGTTTGGCTATGCACAGGCTAAATGCCGTACAGAGTATAGAGAGGGGCAGAGAGGCGGAGGTGGAGGCAGAGGCAGAGGCAGAGGCAGAGAAAGAGTCAGGCGGGTGGCCCGTTGCAGGGAGGGTGGGAATGAGGAAAGGGGGCGACGAGGGGTCACAGGGGGAGGGAAGAGTTTCGCGGTAGTAGTAGTAGTATATGCCATAAGGAGGGAGGAGGGGAAGAATTGGCGAGGACCATACCGAGGGGTAGGGGAAGGGGGTTCGAGGGGGAGGGGGCGAGGAACCAAATCCTAGGGTGGGGAATGAGAAGGGGGAGGGGGGGGTTGGGGAGGAGGAAAGGGGGTATTCGAATTCCCCTCATTCCCCTACGTTCCTCAATGTAACCCCCGCGCTCGGCCCGTCCCGCTAAACCCCCTCCCCTTCCCCCCCGCTGCCCCCCTCCTCTCTCTCGCTCTTTAGAGGTTCCCTATGAATTTTGCGACACTCAATAAAAAGTGGTTCCACAGGGTTACCATTTCGGTAACTATACTTTGTGCTCTCACCAACACATACATTCGCCGAAAAACTGCATGGGAGAGGCGCTTGGCCGGCCAACCCGCGCGCGGACGCAGCGATTTGCCCAGTTGCGTTCCCAATCATTCTACGACTAGGTAGTCCCGTGTCCAAGCTCAGCCACAAGGTTGGCTGGTGTCATCAGCGAGAACGACTAAGCTTAACCAGTTCATTCTTGTATTATACTATATACATAATATATATACATATATATATATACAAGTACATATATATGTATATATGTATATGTTATTTTAAAACATATTTAAAAGAAACAAACGAAAAAAAAGAAGAAAAAAAAAACAAAAAAAAAAAAAAAAAAATTAATAATAATTTATCTTCGTCAAAATATATAAATCGTGGTATTTTCAAATAAATATAAAAATATTAGAAGAAATCTTTCTTTTATTTCAAAGTTCGGTACATCGCATAAAATATTATATACACAGTATATATATTTATATATATATATATACATACACATATACGAAAACACACACAAGCACATTCACACAGTTCGTTTTATAATTATTTTTTTTTTTTTTCTACTCGTTATACAGTTTTAAATATTATTATTATTATTATTATTATTATTATTATTATTATTACTTTTATTATTATTATTATTACTACATATTTATCGCGATATTTTTTTTTTTTAATTAACACGTATATTTATACATGTATATATACATTACGCGATTTTATCATACAACTTTTTACGGTTTTAATACTACTACTACTACTACTACTACTACTACTACTACTACTACTACTACTCTATTACAAGAACCACCACAATCACACCACTCGTTATACGTATAAATACGTAATACATAATATATACCACGTTGGATTTCCTTACGGGAAGAAAAATAAGAAAAAAACGACGACGAAGAAGAAGAGCGAAGAAGATGAAGAAAACGTGAGGAATGAAAATCGCGACCTATGTATTATAAACAGACGGGGGATAACGTATATACATATATAAAAAATCGAACGACAGGAAATACATATTAATTGTGGAAGTGCGTATTATATATATAATAATATAATATATATGTATATACATACCGTATATACATACAGTATACATTGTTATGATATAACAATATAACGAATAGACAGGGAACTACTACGCAGCATAAACCATAACTAAAAACGACATATAAAGTATAAATCTTAAATTGAATAATAAAACAAAAAAGTAAGAATCAAAAAAAAAAAGGAAACAAGAAAACTTAAGTTCTCGATAATATTTGGCCATGGGCTCTGAACTGGAATCCGAAGTGGTTAGACCGCCGCATACGCTGCACAACAACGCCTAGTAGGAAAACGAAACGAGAACGACGATTCAGGAGCTACGATCACAACTCATATTACTGCGACGACGGTGTCTAGAGAAACAACAGAGGACTTACAAACGCCTGCCAGCTTGCCTGCCTAACTGACTGACTGACTGACTGACTGCCTGGCACCGCGCAAGGACGTTGCAGGAGCACAGCCACACAGCATTTGCCGGTGTTGTTTTTTTTGTCAGTGACGAGCCAACAAGGAAGGTACGTCTCTATGTGTGAATCCTCTGTGTCGATTTGGCCTTCGAGTTTTAAGAGTGTGTTAAATGGTTAGAATGGGAGACACCTCGTCATGCACAAATATTGCAGGATAGATATGTTGTATACGGTATAGGTGTATACGTACAAAAAAAATTCGTTTTCAAGTATGTAACCCGTGTATGTACTACGTATGTATATATGTAATTCTTCACCCGGTTCTTAAACCACACGTGTTTATCCTGCACCGTTTGCCAGCCGTTTTAGTCGGACAGACAAGCCAGCGTATAAACCCGGCGCGTCCGTCCGCGCGTGTGCTGCACCCACTGTATCATGTGCGTCGATTCGGCTCGGCGAGGTGAGGCGAGGCGGGAAACGCGACGCGCGGCTTACCGCTAGTAAGTAGTATTAGATGGGAACAGGCTAGACGATCGCTAGACGATGTGAATGTCGAGTCAGATTCTCGCGCGTTTACTTGCCTTACTTACTTACTTACTTACCTACCTCTAACTTAACTTACCTACCTTCACTTATCTACTTCCACTTATACTTCAAACTTCACTTCAATTCACTCGTCACGCCTCTGGATTTCGGTTAATAGCAGATTATTACGTAACCGTAAACACGACAGGGATTATTGTCTCATTATTTCGTTTTTGAACACAGTTACTTTATACTGTTAACGACTTTCCCGCCACTCCATTCAATTGTGTAAATACCGCTTAGCGATCCTGTATCCGTATAAAAAATAGTCAGCGATCTTAATCCGCCAATTTTTTTCCCCCACACATCAAAGCTTAGATATGTTCTTCCTATTCTAATCATTCGAATATCTCTATCGCAGGCTTAGATTCGTTACGATTTTTAATACAGTCAGACCGAGGCGACGATCTTTGACAATGTAGTAAAATGATTTGAAAAATTGTATAAAAATTGAATATGCTATTTTTCGCTACTTAGTCTGAACAGTTTTGCTTATAATTGTATAATCTTGCACCAGGATTTCATGCGTTACGTATACGCAACACGTGGGCTAGCTTGTCTGACGGGAGAGACACAAATTTCATCGAAGAATACCGAATTTTCATATTGTTGTAGCATTATGGATTTACAGCGTTAAAAAAAAAAAAAAAAAATGTCCATATACGTACTACATCTGAAGAATATGTATATGTACGTGTATATACATTTTTTATAAATAATAATGATAATTATACGTTTTAGTGGCATTGAGTTCTAATCATTTTTGACGAATTTCGAAATCTAGGTTACGGACTAGGAGTTTAATTCGCAATTAGCAAATACTGTTTATATTCGTCATTCTAGTTTTCTTGTACATATATACGGCAAAAGAAATGAAAAAAACCAGAAATAATATCATTCAAATTACTTGAGATTAGATTAGACGCATAGTAACTAGATTACATATTTCGTTATCGTTTGTATATTCACACGCTTGGATCGTGTATATATAATATCGCGTCAAATCACTATTAGATTAACTTTCTAGCCTCGAGCCGTATATGTGTATAAATATACATGTATATATATACATATATACGACTCGAAAATTTACATACCCGCACGTCTTCGCAATTATTAGATTATAAAATTTCAAGCAGTCGTCATATGTATAGCTAAATTAATTTATTATATATACATTACGTACATGTATACAGCCGGTACGATGATCTATGAATATTGAACGCGCGTCTGAAGTACCAAAAAAAAAAAAAAAAAGCTAAAATTACGTGGGAAGATCATTCAAAAAATAAAAATAAATTAATAATAATAATCTATGCAAGGGCTCAAAGATAGGATTGAAATTGTTGCTTTCTCCTATATTCCTACGGGGCGTAACGAACATATTTTGATGAAAAAAAAAAAAAAAATTGAAAAAAATTTGATAAAAATAAGAAACTAACCGGAAAACGAAAATATCAAACCATATCAGTGATAACATTGGTAACAAATAATTATGCTAGCATTATACGTACATGTATATACGTACGATACATACATACGTACGTATATAGTATATAAGCCGCAGATAATTAGCCTAGCATATATAGAAATCTTTTGGTTTTTTTTTTTTCTGTCTGTTTCCTGCGCCGATATCTCAGCTGATACTCTTGCTCTCAGCGCAAATTAAGAAAAAAAAGAAAAAAAATTAATAATAATAATTTAATCTAGTTGTAAATCAAACGTGTGTTCCTAAACTTGATAGAGATATTCATAATTCATCGTCTAATACTTCACCACCTTTGATTAGGTACCCTTGACCGTTATACTCTGCACCTATATATCATGTGTGCAGTAATTTAAGTCCGGAAATATTTTATACAGAAGTACGTTACACGTTACACACGTCATACAGTATATCGAGTTACGTTTTTTAGAGCCATTAAATATATCGTGAGTCAATTGTTTTCATTAATTTTTTTTTTTTCTCTCTCTCTTTATTTCTGTTTCACGCGGCTTAGTTATAAATCAAAATACGATACTATAGTTACGGTACAGAAACCATCGTGGGACACAAGGTTGAGCAGAGAAATTCGGCGAATAATATAACGTTACGATATTATATATACCAATGGATAAAGGCGTTAACACCGTATGGTATAGAGTATAGACGGCTGCATCACGGTCTCCGAAATGATTCATTCTTAGAATATTAATGTATTTCTATATACCTGCCTAATATGACGCTGCGTCCACGCAGTTAAAATAAGAATTTAAAGAATAAATCTGATTTGTCAAAAGATCTTTCACACGGAGAAGAGATCGACAATGAAATAGGTGAACAAATTTCGTGATTTAATTTTTTTTTTTCATTGAAATCATTCAGTGTATAAAATTATTCGAATCATTATCCATCTGGATCATTTGAATTGATCTTATTATTTGTTTCATTCTTTATAATATCGCGTTACTCATTCCGAGAAATATTTTCAGAACGAATAGTTAGTTACGACGACGGTGAGAGACTCATGTCCTATGTTTATGCATTGAGGCGTGAGGTTTTCGTTGATCCTTTGTCGACTGTTTCCTTCCTCTATGTAGGTACCTATACGCTTAAGCTTATGTGAATTATCGTGTGCGTGACCCTCACACGCATACAACTATAAGAGAGGTAACATATATCTACATATATATGTATATGTGTACGCGTACGAAC
This sequence comes from Macrophya alboannulata, assembly GCA_949628255.1. NCBI lineage: Eukaryota > Metazoa > Arthropoda > Insecta > Hymenoptera > Tenthredinidae > Macrophya > Macrophya alboannulata. The sequence goes on along the minus strand of OX451209.1, from coordinate 4,089,091 downwards.
GGCAACTTGTTAATGTGATGCAATTCTCCGCGATGCAATTCTGCGATGCGATGCTATGCGATTCGACGACTACGACTGCTGCAGCGGCATTCAGGCCCTCCAAATGTTGCCGCATTCGTCTGTCGTCTATTCGTCGTCTGAAGCGTAATTATAAAATCATATGCCAATGACCCATTCTCAAATCGTAGAGATAGAATACAAGGTTTCGTCAGTTAGACAAAATGTTAGATGCCAATAATTTAATGTCAAACGACGACGGTGACGATCGAAAACGGTGTAAAAAAAAAAAAATAAACTTAGCCTTCGGCACCGATATAATACCCTATGATAAACAGCTATTTTGGTATTCGCTTTTTTATTCACGCGCTATTAAATTGTTGGGTTTCGATTTCATCCGCGTTTATAGGTATAATATGCACACATTAACGATACCTACATACATGTGTCCCACGTTATTTTGATTGTTGCTATTATATACAATTATGCATCGTGCATAATTATTATACAGTCGTAAAAGTTCTTTTTTTTTTTTTTTCATTTTTTATCTCCTCTTACTATAACGTAGAATCTTATAAAATTGCTCTTAGACGGTCGACCTTGCTGCATGTATGTTTTTTTGATTTTTTTTTTGGGCTGCACACGGCCCGAAAAACGTATAGCAGCAAACTCCAAGTCTGACCGTAGGCCTACTATACGCAGTAGAAATAGACGAGGCGCTACTCATACCTAACGCTTAACCATTCGGTTAGTAGTTTGTCCCCGCACTGGTCAGACACGCCGCTATAACGGTAGAATGCTTGGGCTTCTCCCTATAACGATGTTAAGTCACCGTAGGTATTAATTTCTCGAGGACGAATCTCATGAAAAAATATGCTCAACAATTTTGATTATTATTTGTTGTTTTAATCTTTTTCTTTTTCTGAATTTTCAAATTTTTTACTTGATTGTCTTATTATTTTTTTGAAATTCCAGAATCTAGATTAATTCGATAGGGATTAGCTGTATTTCTATACTCGTAGAGCAAATTTATGTTTATCAATTGACGTAACCCAGCGCGTGGTTCTGCTGAAGGAATTTCGGAAATTATGGAAGTGCAACGACGAGATTTAAATTCAATTTCTTCAAGTTTTTCGAAAATAACAAAATTCTACACGTCGTTAATTTCAAGAACAATTTGTACGTGATAATAACAGACAAAAAAACGAAAACAAAAAATTGTTTAATCACAGATGAGTTATAATTCTGTTGAAAATTGCGATGACTATAATATGCGAAGATTTGCCCCCGCAAGCTGCAGCAAGGTTTCCTCAATAAATTTGACCGCGTTCCCTGGTGCAGCACTTTTCTGCAGCCTACAGTTAGCTTACACGAAAAGAAATGTATTTCAAGCTTCTCAGAATATTTCTAGCTCTCCTGCAGCTATAAGCAATACTTTCCGGGGCTACTACTGCAGCTGTAAACCCATACCTACTGCGATTGGTGTAAGTAGAGAGGAAGAGAGAGAGAAAGCGAGAGTATTTATTGCAGCCGAATATCTTTTTATTTCGAATATAGATATATAAGAGTATGAGCTTCGTAAGAATATATTTAGAATTGTTTATTTTATTATTATTATTATTATTATTATTATTATTATTATTATTATTATTATTATTATTATTATTATTATTATTTCAGCTATATTATATAGAACTCGGTTATTAATCTGAAATTTCGCACGTATAAAGTATATATGTATATGTATGTACACATGGTTAATTATTATTCAAAACTGACCTACATCAGCCATATTATTTTTAGAGAGTAATTTTTTTTTTTTTTTGTTTTTTTTTTTTTTTCAATAATCATACATATAGTAATAAAGACATGAAAAAGAACGAGAAAAAAAAAAAGAAATACAGAGTAATAATATTCAGAATAACAAAATCAAATAAATCACTTGCTAGGCTATAATTTATTACTTGTTAATTCTTTACTCGTTGTTAATTGCAATAAATTAATTGACCATATATACTACACTATACATATGTATATTACTCGCAGATAATAAATTGGCCAACAGCTACATACTTAATTAAACAATATTTATTCATTATTATAATTATTATTTTTTTTTTTTTCCATTATAACATATAATCATAATCAGTTTTGTAAAACCATTACAAATGCACACAGTTCCACATATAACATATCTATATCTATATAAAATTGCATATCCTCATTTACTCAATAATTCCACGTATGCAATATTCTACAGAAATATATATGATTTTCTTCTTCTCTCATATATATATATTATACGAGTATGTACAGAAATACAGTATACATATATTTAGGTATAATAAACCCAATAAAACACAAGAAATAAAAAAAAAAAAAAAAAATTCTCAATACGATACAAAAAAAAAAAAATACTATATCTAAATACGATAAACGATAGTAATAATAATAATGATAATAATGATGATCATTTCTCATCATTTATCATACCCATGATTATACATACGTGTATGATGTACATACATATACGTCTACATATGTATATAATACCACGCATGTATAATCAACTGCAATCCATATTATTCGTGTCTTCGCGAGGTTTTTTCGCTAATATGATATACATAGAAATCTTCGATTCGTTGTTCGCGCGTATATTATCTTTCGGGTATGATCGAAGTAGGTACACACGTACACAAACACACACAGACACGCGTGAATACATACATACGTGCACACTGCCTACCTACCTACCTACCTACCTACCTACCGTTTACGACGTTGTCGAGAAGAATAGCCGGAGTTCGTTGTTTGGCAGTTGGCGGGTTGGCCCATGAGGTCAACGGCCACCGAATGTTTGCGAATGCATGCGACGTGGGGCGGCAAGGGGAAGGGGGTGAGGGAGACGACGCGATGCAGTAGCTGAGTAGCCGACACCCCCCCATCCCCCCTCGCCCCCTCCTCTTCCTTTCCACCTCGAATATGCTTTCGTGTCTAGAGCACATTTAGGATATATACAAGGTGGGACGTGTAAAAAAAAAATGATAAAAAAAAAAAAAAGATGAAAAACGAAAAAAAAAGACTTGTTAAATATATTCTCAAAATGATGATATACATCTAATCGCGCGCCTCCCGGAATCACGAGCTTTTCACACTTTTTTTTGCTGTTGTTAATTTTATTCAATTATTTATTTTTCTTATTCTATTTTTACAATTGTACATAAGAATATATCGTCGATTGAATAATGAATAATGAATAATATTAACTGACGTAAAATTTATATAGTATTGTATATAAAAAAAAAAAAAAATAAATAAATAAATAAATAAGAATAACAAGTAGGTAAAATGAATAAAATTGTCGTCCCGCAGTTAGTTTACACATTTCGTGTATCTGGTATATGATTAGGAAACTGGAAACTACGTGTTATTAGATTAGAAAAAAAAAAACAAAAAAAGAAACAATGATTTCAGAATTATATTAATTACAGTAATGAGGAACGGTATATATAGGTATACGTATACATATATAGGGATGTATAATATACATGCATGTATGAATTATATCAAACTCTTTGTGTACCTATATGTATACTATATTCTGTATCGTGGTTCGTAGGCGTTATAGTCGCGTAATGCAGCGAAGGGGGGGAGGGGGAGTTCGTCCTTTGTAAGAACGATATCCTTTATCAAAAGCTCGTGTAGATATCACGTGCCACCAATGTTATACGAGTTCAGTTTTGGTAGCCCTGACCTTCGCGTTCGTTCAATCATGTATACATGTAATATATATAGCTAGGTTTGGTATGTATATATATATATTATACCTATATACTGATACACATACCTACAATACATACCTATACATTATACATATCGGGTTCGATTTAAAAATGAATTTCACAATAAATCTGACACACATCCGGTGCTGCAGAACATTCTATACATAGGTATATCTGCATATTTACAGATACATGTATTTCATAATTCGAATAATATATTATCCGTTTTTTTTTTTTTTTATCTTTCGTTGGTTTTTCGTATATTGTATATATTCATCTATATACACAATTTTATTTCATTTTAGTAATAATAATGATAGTCATAAATTTTCGCCATCGATGATCAGGTACTGTGATTAATTATTATTATTTTGATTATTACCGTTTGATACTTAGATATATCATACGTTCATCGATTTTTCCCATATTCAAATTTATCTTATCGCGGTATATCGGTCATATTATTATACTCATACACTCGCTGCAATTTATTATATTTGATCGCTATACATGTACAATTCAATGATAATATATAATAATTAAAACTAACAACTATATACATATGTATGTATTATGAAAATATACCTTGCGATACAATTTTCGCGATGATAAATCATTCGTATACACATATATATACATGTGTATAACTAATGTGAAATTTTTTTACCATTTTTTATTTTATATTATTTTTTTTTTCTTCTAAATATCTAACCATAAACGCAATGCCGAGAAAAAAATCTACTGGAATGAAATTCGTGCAACTTATTATATCTCCGATTTGATATAAAGGAGAAAAAAAAAAAAATTGTGTGTGTGTGTGGGTATGATAATGCGATTATACTATCACTCAGATTAGTTTTTATTTTCCACCACTATTATATAGATGTATAGATGTATAATGTATATAATGACTCCTGTAGGGTTAGTATTATGGTTATATTTATCGTACAACGACGAATATATACATATATGTATAACATTCGTTTTAATATAGAAAAGTTATTTATTTAATTCTTTTTTTATGTATTTTATTTTTTTCTTCTCATTTTTGTTTTTTTCTCAATTCATTTGGTGCTGCGTAGCTGCACTGCGGCACCTGCATACGACCTAGTAGGAAGGACGTTGGTACGTAGCACCGAAAATATCCAGTTCATTGCATTGTACCGGATCAGGGTGGGGAGGGGGATAGAGAGGGGGGGATTTTAGAAGGTAGAACAACATTACGCGGTATAACTTAAATTATTGTTCTGCGCAGATACTCTCACTCGCTGCGTACTATCCGTACACGTATATCCATGTCATATCTGTGTATATAAATATATACATGCATATATACTTCCCAAGTATTGCTATTATTTTCCTCAATTCCGTGTTTTATACAAATAATATGTACATATACCTATATTTATATATGTATACATATATTTTTTTCGTTCTTTAATACTTTGAGTATTTTACTGTAGAAACTGCACAGTTATAGATCCAGGTTTATTTTTGGATCAACTTTGGCGATTGACAAAAAAAAAAAAATCTAGATTGCACTATTCGAAATTCTTTGAACCCCGTGGATTTTCTGTGAAAACTTATACAAATTTAAACATCTTTAAAAATACTTTTCTTTTTTCTATTTCATTTAAAATCTATACATTTTTCCACGATTCATAGACATAATATCGTGTACTCGTATACATATTTGCGTTATTGCAGTAAACTGCATAATCGCAACAGATCAGCTTCGATGTATATACTTATAACATACACACGTACCATACTATAACAAGATCTCTCCACCCTCTTTCAACCCATTAAGTCACGCGAGAAAATTCGATTTCCACGCGTGTTTGTATATATATATATATATATATATATATATATATATATATATGTATATACGTATATTGCAAAGTTGTGTGGAACTATAACGCGGGTGTTAATTACGAATACGTAGGTATAATGTATTGGTATAAATAGGTATAGATATTATCAGCGTTTTTGCACACTGTTACGATATAATGAGGGAAGTGAAACGAAAAAGTCTTGAAACTGTTAGACAAAACAGAAAGAAGCAAAAAAAAAAAAAATGAAAAAGTTATAAAATCGACTAGATTCTTTTCGACCATGACTGAAACGAACAAACTGAAAGTCACTATATTTGTATGGCTCATTAAAAAAATTTAATTTTTTCAATTTATATACGCATACGTATGTGATTAGTAGTATATTGTGTGTGTCTGTCGAATTACACAATAATTAAATATCTCCAAATGGTAACCGTACTGCAGGTATACACATACGTACATACATGCATACAGATCCATAAAAGAAAGGGGAAAAAAAAGTATAATAAAAGTTTGTTATCGATCTAGTCTTATATATACCTGTACCTATACCGAACGAAGACAACTCATGTACACCGCGTCGAGTTTCCTTTTAATGCAAACGCGAATATGATAAACACGTGCGGGCCACTGGTTGGCGTGTAGAAAAGTAGGGGTACGTACCATACCTACCTACTGCTTTTGCGGTCTCGCCGCAGGGGGGGTCAGGACGATGTTCCGTATATGGGATGGGTTGAGGGGTGGATGTAAGAAGGGGTTGGTTACGGAACAGCATGCCCTGTCTCGCGCGGGGAACAAGGGGGATTTTGCCAGTAGCAAAAGAGCGAAATAGAGACCGAGCTAAAGAGAGAAAGAAAGAGAGAAAGAGAAAGAGAGTGATAAAAAGAGGGCAAAGAGGGAAAAGGGATGAGGGATGAGGGATGAGGGATGAGTATATAAGTAGGGGAAGAGCAGGTACCCAGGGGTGGAAAAGAGACGAGTTTTCAGGAGTAGGGATGCGTACACCGTGCGTAACCCAGAACGGCGGGGTGTGTATAGCTATAGCCGGAAAGGCGCGTTCATAGTAGGGGGAAATTCGTACAGCCGGGTGTTCCGCGAAGGGTAGCCTTGAACCCAGGAGTGATGCCCGCCAAACCGCGAGGTTACAGGTATACACCATCTTTTTTTTTTCCATTTCATTTTTTTATTTTTTGCAATTTTTTATATTTTTATTTTTTTTTTGCTTCATTCATTTTCAATTCTCATATACGATCATCACAGTTTCTTCTCTCCTCTCATTCTGCACATACGTATACATGTATTACGAATACAGGATCTCCGGAACGGAAAATTCATTTCCCTTACTCTCCTATTTTTTTCTCTTTTTTTTTTATTCTTTCTCTTCTTCATCTTTTTTCTCTCATATCTATAGACATATGGGTGCATATATAAGAGAGAGAGAGAGAGAGAGAGAGTGGAACACATGTGTGTGCATATCGAGTTCTCGCCGATTTACCGGTTCGACGCGTCCTCGTCGTTATAAATTATAATGTAGACACTCTTATATACACGTATATGTGAACATGTATCTTATATACATTATATATACCTATATTTATGTAGTATACATATACATTCATACGAGTTGGGTAGGTATTTAGATTGGCATATCGGTACATATATAGGTACATAGTCCAGGTACTTATGAATATGGGCTTAAAGCATGTCCATGGGATGTATACCTATACATATGGCGAATACATTGTGCTGATGCATGAACTTTCCTCCGCATCTACGCGTTGAAAAAAACGTTTCGGTTATTTCAGTTTTATATTCTATATTATTACCAAGGACGTTTGAATCACCGGAATATATGTATACGGCTATATCATGAATATGCAGGCCTACCGGTGGATATAGTATACACATGCATTATAGGGAAAACATCCTAATTGCATATTGTGTCGGATAAAGATTGTTTTGATCAAAAGAAGTGCGTCTAAAATTCAACCGGCTTCTCTATATCCCCCACCTATAACTCATATATACTAATTCGTGTACGATGATGCTGCAGCTATACACATACTGCGCGGTTCATTCTCCGCTCAAATAAATCAAGGACAACCATATATATTTGTTCTTTCTTTTTTCTTCTTTTACTTTCTTTTATTTTTCATAGTTTTTTTTTATTTTTTATTTTCGTTTTTTGTTTTTCAGCGTCATATCCGGTTCCTTGATTATATTGGTTGAAATTTTTTTTTTTTTCTTATCATAATTATACAGGATAACAAAATTCGAAAACTCAACAATATAATCGAATAATTTATACCACATTCCATGCAGGTATAGGTTATGTATATATACATATGTGTATTATAGTAGGTATTATTATAAAAAAAAAAAAAAAGAAAATTCATTGAATATTTTTTTATTGTCAAGGTTTTATACATTGGTATTTACATATAATATTATACATATGGTGTAGGTATAATAATGACAATATATATATATTTATATATATACACATATCCATACATATATTTGTATATACCTATATATGAAATATTAAAAGATATCTTGAAAAATAAAAATTTTAACAGTTTTATCTGATTGCAATGCAGAACGAGTCGTCGATAAGTCTAATTCCTTGGTCGAATATATACATATATATATTCATATATATATATATTCATATACATATATATGCCTATAATATACACACGTACACTCGCTTCTGATACGAGTCTGTGTGCGTTGCACACAATACCTATACGTATAATACATAGTATATATATTATATTCGCAGCTGCAGCCGTTGCTCAGACGATAATAAATAAATAGAATTCGGTTAATATTGCGCGTAGTTGGTCCCCGTCCGAAAGAGGAGTCGCCGATATCATTCGAGCGAATCCAATCAATAAATATTACAAAGGAACCCCGCTAGGAGAGGGTGTGGGAGGAGGTATAGGAGGATGAAGGAAGAGGAAGAGAAGGAAGAGAAGGAGGATGAGGAAGAGGAGGGTTGAGGAATACGGGACTCGGCAAGCCGCGGAGGAATGGTCCTGCGTCTCGCGAACCCAACTCTATCTCTCTCTCTCTCGCTCTCTCGTTCTCTCTCTCTCTCTCTCTTTCTCTTTATTTCTATCTCTCTCTCTTTCGCGGGTTGCGATGTCTATGCTATTTATATATTGCTTTTCTAGTAGCGAATTAAAATCCCGTTCATGCGCAGCCCGCAGAAGGGCGTAATGATTTTTTGAGGGGCGAATCGAGTGGCGTCGTTGGTGGGGGTATACCGCGAACGTTGGCTGGTGAAGGGGGACGGGGTGGAGGAGGACGAGAGGGGTGAGGGGGAGCAAGCAGGCAGATCGCTCTCATTAGCCTACGGGATATGCTATTTTCTATCGCGCGCGGAGAAAGAGGAAAAGAGAGACGGTGGGAGAGAGCGATTTCGAGAGGGGAGGAAAAAAACGTATACGGTAGTGAAAATCAAATGAAACGCAAAAAAAAAAAAAAAATTGAAATAAAAAAAACGGATAAAAAAATACGAAAAAATAACTCAACGAATCAAAAAACAAAAAAACGAAACAAAAAAAAACAAAAAAAAAAAATAGGGAAACGCGAGTTGTGCGAAAAAAATGGAAAGTGCGTGAGAGAAACCGGGGGATCGATCGGAAACGGTCCGAAACGTCGAGGGGTTTTTAAAACGAAACTCTATTTTTAATTGGAACTCGTTAGCTTTGCGCATTTTCATCTCGAAGGGGGGCCGCCGGCGGGTGCCTCGGCACCCGGCAGCGTCCGGAGGCACCGCCCCCACCACCTCCGCACACTGGCTCCTCTGCGTACGCACTATTTTTTAGTCCGCACTTATTACGACAGATGTCTCATGTGCCGATAAAGAATAACCGTAGGCCCGTAGTCCTAACTCGCGGTGTGCACAGTCAGTGCTGTTATACATTTTTTCGCGAGTCGTACTTACTGCGATTTAAAAGCATAAGAAGAAAAAATTTTTAAAAATAATAATAATATTAGTAATAGTAACAATAATAACAACAACAACAACAACAATAATAATAACAATAAAATAATCATAAAGTTTGAAACGAAACCGGCTTTTTGTATAGATATATATATGTATTATATGTATATATTTATTGACATATATGTATATATATATCATTGCCGAAATTAAAAAAAAAAAAAAAAAAAAAAAATAGGTCTTTATGAGTAAACTTCAACTTTCGTTATAGTTTGCATTATTCGATCTTTTTATTATAAATCGAGAATATTTTATCACCGCTACTATTCTCAGTCCTCATCGGCCCTCGTGCCCAATTTTGTATTTCGCGGCGCGCCACTCCGCCGCTACGCTACTCTACTCTACGCTACTCTACTCTACTCCGCCCGACGCCGTTGTCTGACTTCGTTCGTTTTTCGGCAACTCACAGACACGACGAGAGCTGCTGCAATGTACGCGTTAGCTGATCGCCGGACGAAGTGCAGCGTTATAATTATTGAATAATGGTGTTTTAACAACAATCTGATCACATGAGCGAGTTCGGCAGGTTTAATAAGGTAAATTATTTGAGATAAATAATTCGTACTTTTATCGAGAAACCGAAAAAAAAAAACCCCCAAAAAAAGTCACGCGTTCACCTCATTCAGTTTTAACACACAAAATTTGTTGCCAATTTTTATTTCATCTTCATTTTTTTGTTTCTTTTTCATTTTCTTCTGTGTTATTGTTTTTTAATTTTTTTTTTCTTTTCGTTGTTTGTTTAGTTTTTTTTTTTCTTTTACATCTTCCATTAAATTTACAAAGAATCGATTCAATATTACCTCAAAGACACGTTACTTGCATTTTCTTTATTACCAGAGAATTTATACATTGTAGTATTCGGTACGCGTTATTTGGGGGTTAGTTTTGGAAAGCATGCCGAGACTCGGGGAGGTGGAAAAGTGACAGCTAGGCGGTAGAAAGAGAAAGATAGAAGGAGCGAGTGAGAGAGAGCTAGAAATAGGGAAATAGAGAAACAGAGATAAGGAATCGGGATATAATACAGATATAATGATATTTTTTCTTCACCGTCGCCATTTTAGGCTCTAAAAATCTGCGAGGCTAGAAAATAAGTTTTAAGTTTTATTTATTTCCCCAAGTCCCTCGCGAGTAACCCGATGAGATTTATTTCGGTGCATAAGGATTCGCGCGAAACGCGCGACTTGACTGCGCCACGGCTAACCCGACTGACGTTTAGATACGGTTGTCGTAATTTTTATTTTTTTTTTCTTCTTTTTACCACTGTAATTAACTTGCTGCTACTGCTGCTACTACTGGCACTGCTACTACTGCTGCTGTACCGCTAACGGCGTACCAACCTTACCATCACAAAAACCGTCATTCAATGTTTGGTTACTTATTTGAAATCCCGCGATTTTTAACGTCACCAAAATATACGTTTAATAAACTCAATTCACTGATAATCTCGTTCTCAAGGGAATTACGGTACGATATCTGAGGTTATTTTAGGCAAATTCATACGCAGATAAGAGAACGAAGGAACGGATTACCTACTGCTGATGCACACAATGTTGTGATAATGATGAATTGGTAACCGCGCTTTTTGATTTGCCCTTTTGAAAAGAAAAGCGAAACAATAGCAAAAATAAGAAAAATCATTTATATTGAATAACAAATGAGAAAAGTATAAATGTTTATCTTTCTTTATTAGCTTTAATGTTGTGATACAATTTTTTTTCCACTTCTTTCTTCTGGTCATAATGATAACAATAAATGAGCTACTTTCCTAATAGGTCCTAGGCTGTGTGATAAGAGATTAGAGGAACTATATAGTTATAATAAAATAAAGGCTTGCGAATTTAATTCTAAGAATTTTTTTTATCGTCACTCTAAGATAGCACTATCAGTATTTTAATGCTTGCACTTTTATACACATATAGTCTATGTATACATATCTATGTAGCATTTGTGTGTATATTAGTAATGGAGAATTATTTAATCTTATGCTCTCTGGAGTCTCTCGCTCTGGCTTGGCTCCAATGTGACGACCTAATTTTCTTCAACGTAAAATAAAAAGGAGGCATTCTTCTTCTTCTTCTGCTTCTTAAACTCCCCTCTTGTTCGCATCCTCCTACTCGTCATCCTTCTCCTCAAGCCAATCCAGATGGAGTTTTTAGCAACAAGATTCTTCTTTTTATTACCATAACCCTGATGTAATAAAACCTAAATACATTATAATACCAACACAACTTACCTACGCTGTACTGTATTCAATAATGTGTTATTATACATATGCGGCTGAAAAAATTTTTACAGATATAAATGAAAATAATTTTTCAATCATTAACTGTTTTTATTTTCATTTTTTATTTATTTTTTTTTTTAATCGATAATTCTTTTTTTTTTTTTTTGCTTTACGTTCTTCTCTTTCTTATCCCTCCAATTTCAATTCTAAATGTCTTATCAACTAATTAAGAGACATGTTAGCCGATAGTGAAAATAGTCCATTAATCATCGATTAAAGAAACTATATATTCTCTACATCTTATCTGTATTAAAAAATTCTTATTCAACTTTGGGATCAAAAACTTTGAAACATGATGTTCTTTACTTGTCGTGTCCTTTTAAATCCTTATAATAATTTTTAGTTTTTTATATTTCAGATTCTCTCTATGTAATTTAGTCAATTTTAAATTTAGTCCTATTTTCTTCTTTTCTGTATTTATTATTCGTTGATCTTTTTAAACATGCGGTGGTTGGCTGATTATTTTTTTTATTATCAATCGCGTTCAATATTGGACATAGTTCTACTCGAAGAGTCAGTTGCAATCTTACAAGCAGTTTATTCAAAATCAATGTTATCTTAATTTATCAGCACCTTTAACGGCTTATCAGGATTTGTCAGACAGTTAGAGAAATTGAACCAATGTTAAATGAGTATTATTGTGAAATATACAAGACTTTTACAGAAGATTTTCCGCACTATTATCTCAGTTCAAAATCTAGATGCAAAATTTTTCAATTACACTCGGTTCCAAAACCCCATTATCGACGAATCTCAAAGTCTAAAGAATCATATACTATACATATACTTGTAAAAATGAATAATTAGTTACAAATATCATTTCGGAGTACAACAGAAAAAAACTCTTAAATCTTTTGTAAACTCGTCTTCCAAACATGCAGCGCAGTTCAATATTTCAAAATTTAAAGCACTTATAAGTCTGAACAAATATGTTTAGTTGATTCAACCCTCATAAATTTCCGTTTAGTCTATCTACAGTCTACTCTTTACGATCATGTTATCTTTAGTTAGATACGTAGGTGAGAAATTATCATTTGGAGTTCTTTCACTTTAATTCAAGTTCAGGGATTGCATAAATATTAATTTTTCCGTTTCCCTCTCCTCGATGAATTATGCAACAATTTTCCCTCCAAACAACTCATCTTTATTTGACAATTATCTGAGTAGAATTCTCACGCTGAGTTACACATGAGATCAGTAACTATGATTAACTCCTGAAAGTATTTTGGAAAATAGAAAGCTGATGAGAAAAACTTATCACATTATGCGTAGGGATTTAAGTGGATAAAAAAGCCGTTTGATTATTAACTAGGAATTTTTGGCTGGAATTAGTCAGTTGCTAATGTGACATAAAAATTGTACAATGTGCAGCTAAATAAATGTTTGAAGAATTTTATCTGCCAACTAGTCTGTTTAATAGAGTGATGTATATGCTTTTAGGTGAACAGTCAGAACGATGGTAGATACGCAACACTTTTGCCTGCGATGGAACAACTACCAGAGCAGCATAACTTCAGCCTTTGAAAATTTGCGAGATGATGAAGACTTTGTGGATGTCACATTGGCGTGCGACGGCAAGAGTCTCAAGGCGCACCGCGTCGTACTCTCCGCCTGCAGTCCATACTTCAGAGAGTTGCTCAAGGTTTGTTGATAAAATACTTGAAGTTTATTACTATTAGAAAATGGTCAAATTTTTAATGAAATATTAACAATTTATTGACAAATTTTTTACTCTTTATTACAGAGCACGCCATGCAAGCACCCGGTGATAGTGCTTCAGGATGTCGCATTCAGCGACCTCCACGCCCTCGTGGAGTTCATCTATCATGGTGAAGTCAACGTGCATCAGCGTTCGCTCAGCAGCTTTCTCAAGACTGCCGAGGTTCTCAGGGTATCAGGTCTTACGCAGCAAGCTGATCAGACGGATAGGGATGAGGTGAGTTTTGTTTAGTTGTACAATATCGTCGATGAAATGAAATAAAATGATAATATCGTCAAATTTTTCTTAGAGAGATAAAAAATTGCAGGTTGAAGTTACAATAAACTCGTTTAATTATCGCTAAATAGAAGTTTTGCCAGGGTATTATAATTTGAACAAATTTTTTTGCATCTAACATTTAACAAGTATTGTATAAAAAAAAAAAAACTACGCTGCTACGCCGATATGATGATAATTTTTATTTGTTCAAGTATTAGTGTGTTATGCAACAGCAGCAGTCATACTATGCCTATTTCAGCTAGCAGCAGACGTTTAGATAATTATTTAGCGAACAGTATACATATATATGTGTGTGTGTGTGAGAGATTTAAACAGGTGAATAGTTTTATCTGGTGGGCGTAGCCCAAAAAATAATATATCAGGTGATTTCCGTGATGAATTATCACCGGCAACCATCTAGCTAGATAGAGAAAAAAATATTTTCAACTTTATGATTTAAGCTATCAAAATATTATCTTGGTAAAGCTTAACTAAATTGTTTCTTCTTATCTTGATACAGTGCACCTTACTCCTATCTCGATTCCTTTTTCGTGATTGTCATAGGTCAAGCAAACAATGATAAATAATGCACGCAGCTAATCTTTATCCAAGCAAATAATGAAGTTCAATTATTTACTGGGAAGAAGTAAATATTATTATTCAAACTATTGTTAATATTTATCTAATCTATGAATCGACGATTTAATTACTTTTTTATCGAATTCGAACGGAATTTTATTGCATTAGAATTATAGTAGCTCTATAAAATAATGTTTTACAGGAAACGAACGAATTGATATCCAAGTTGACTCGTGTATGCATACTAAAATAAAATAAAACTATTCGCGTATTGGTGAAGAATGTCGAATCTTCTGTATGATCAGCTGATTAAATTTATACTATTATGTGTTATGCAAATAAAAATTTGAGAGATCTGTAAATGTCGCTATTCATAACTTGTGTGCTAAGATTCAATTACTCTAATATATTACAATATTCAATTTTCTTGAGACACCATTCAGTATATCAAATGTTTCCCATCAGTGTTCGTTTTAGTCGAATTCACTTGTATAAGGATTCTGAAGACAATTTTATCACACTATAGAGACCAGATAGTTTATTTATAGTTGCAGGTACTTATCAATTTGAAATTCAATTTTTTTCTCCATATTATGACATAATAGAAATTGTATCTGAATCAGTGAAAAGCGTACATTAGAAATTAGTTTCGATTTGCATATTATAGTGATCAAGGCAGGAAACACTGAAAAATTAATAGAACGAATTACAATTAGTCTTCAGTGATAGGCGAAAGTTTAACATCGCTGTTAATGTTTACTGTTCAAAATTTTCGAAACCTTGGAAATTGGGTCATGCTAAGCCCAGAAATACACACCAATGTTAACGAAATACGGTATCTAAATAAAAAAAATTGATCAATTTGCTCTTGCAATAGCACAAACTGCCCATTTACTAAACGTATCTTATTTACGGTGAAAATTACCCCTAAAAATGATCAAGACTGATTATGCAAGGCAGTTTTCTCCCCTTCAAATTATGAAAGTGCATAGTACTTTTTTTCTATCAAACCGACCTGTAAATCAGGAAAATATCGTTAAAGTTTTCAATATAGTTTAAAGTATCTTATAGTGCGAT
The DNA here is from genome assembly GCA_949628255.1 of Macrophya alboannulata. Lineage (NCBI taxonomy): Eukaryota > Metazoa > Arthropoda > Insecta > Hymenoptera > Tenthredinidae > Macrophya > Macrophya alboannulata. The sequence continues at coordinate 4,073,541 of OX451209.1, read as the reverse complement.
TTCTGCTGCAAATGAATGAATGTGAGGATAGACATATGATATTTATGATCAGTGAATCGGTGCAATCTGATCTTTTTAACGGTTCATATTGTTCTTGGACGTTTATGGATTCTTACAAGAGTCGTTTTTTTTTTTTGTTTGAATGTTTAGCTATCACACGTCAGAGCACTTGCAGCGGGCAACCATCTTCCCTCCCACGAAAAATTGTCAGACGAAGGTTTTCCACGAGGTGGTAATTCGCCTCCGACAACAGCAGCGACGCCGATCCCCACAACCATGCAACAATTATTACATAGATCGCAGATCCGGAAGAGTGAAGGACTGCATCCGTACGACCCTCATAATGAGAAAATAAAAAGACCTAGACTGCCATCGCCGCCTCTCAATAACAATGATGCAACACCCACGGACTTCTCGATGATAAAAAGCAATCATTTATCGAATAAAATCGAGGGTAACGGACTGAACGAAGACAGTAGTCACATAGAAGATAACATTAAATGTGAACCCCTGGAATTGACGGGGGGCAACGGCGGCGCTGGTGCTAATCACGACGATTCATCAGACTCTTGTGCCGCAGCCTCAGATCGACCCCCGATGTCAGCTAGCAGCAATGAACACGATCCAGAACCTGAACATCCACAAACTCCAAGCTTCTTAACGCCTGAAAGTAAACTGTTCACAACCCCCGCATACAATTTCAGCATGGCTGCGCTAACCACGGATCACTCATCATTATCAGGTGAGATAAAAATTTCTATATATTTAGAGGGCCTGTACGCACAGACCAATTTATTATTTCTTGTTTCTTTTTTTTTTGCATGTTCATATTTTATGCTTATATATTCGTTTCGTTTAAAAGACAGAAAGAATATTTGCCAATTAAAATCAATCGTTATCTTGTCTTTGAACGTTTTTACAAAATTTTTTACAAAGTTTTTGAAGATGTAGAACTTTTCTTTGAATAACTTTTAAAGTAAATCGATTTGAGTAAAATTTCATCAAATCAACTGAGAAGAGACAGAAAATTGCTAATTATGAAGTTTTTTTGTCTTCCACATCAGCTGCGGTATTGAGAAACAAGCTTTACAATTCTTTGAAAAAAAAATCATATTTTTTTTTTAATCCTGGGTGAGTTTTTTCTTGTGGTTTTATTTAGACCTTGAAGATAGTATTTTGGCTGTAAAATAGATATTTGTCAGCGTCTGTAGCATTGTTTTATTTCAAAGCTAAATTTTTCTCTAATATAAAGTACCTGTTATTAAAAAAATTAATATCAAATCAAGTTGAACAGTTTTTTTTTTTATTTTCTTCTTTATTTGCATGCCTTGATAATATTCCTTTGATCAAGTGTTTGTGGTATATTTTGATTTCATTTTGAGACGTTCGTAGAAGAACAGATATGAAACAAATCCTCCAAAACATGAGAATCTAAACAGATCATAAGGTTTCAAACAAAGTAAAGCTTCTAATAAAAAACTTTAGATGGAAAAACAGATACTGAAATATATTTAACACATGCTATGCTAATGAGAAACATAGCTGAATCAATTCCCTTTGTATAGAAATAAAGCTTCAAATGATTAAGAGTCAATGAATATTTTCACTTTTATTATCGATGAAATACTTAAGGGAGTTTTATAAATTTGTGATATTTGTTGTTTTTTTTTCTTCTATTCTTTATTTTTAAGAAATAATATTGAATTGGATAATTCAGTGTGGTTGTCGGGTTATCCAGATGATTGTAAGCATAGAATCCTTCGGCTCTAATGACAGTATACTATACTGATATTCTTATCTAAAGATTATTTCGACGCTATGATACATACTTGAGCACTAAATTTGTATCAAGCTCGAAGTTAGCACCGGCGAAGGTCACGTCTAAAGTTATCTTACATAAGCATTATATTCGATGAGAGTAATATCAAAATTCATTATTACGTAAAGTGTAGAAAAAAGAAGGAGAGAAAGAGAGCGAGGCAAAAAAGAAGAAGGAACAAAAATCAAATAAGTAAATTAATAAAAATGAAATGGAACAATGATTGAAGAAGAAGAAAAGAGAGAGAGAGAGAGAGAGAGAGAGAGAGAGAGAGAGAGAGAGAGAGAGAGAGAGAGAGAGAGAGAGAGAGAGAGAGAGAGAGAGAGAGAGAGAGAGAGAGAGAGAGAGAGAGAGAGAGAGAGAGAGAGAGAGAGAGAGAGAGAGAGAGAGAGAGAGAGAGAGAGAGAGAGAGAGAGTAGAAAAAAAAGAAGGAATGAAATAAAGACATTTGGAATGTGTAGAAAAGAGTTGAACATAATTTAATTCAATTGAGAAATTGCGTACAGGCCGGTATTTGTATAATTGATAATAAGAACATGGTTTTCTACGCATAACAATAGTAAAATTTCCAGGCTTGGGACACGGGCTTCAAACACCAGACCTGGCGGGGACTTCACAAGGTAAGAAATATTCCTATATTGAAAATAATCCATAAATATAGTTATCGTGAATATATATCTGCCCAATTAAATTATAAAATGAAAAGAATTATCGACGATATCGTAATTTCGGGAACAACGTAATAATAATAATAATAATAATATTCTATATTATATAAATGTGATAGATCGATGAAAAATAAGTATAGAATCGGGGTAGAAAAAATAAAAATAAACCAAAAAGATGGGTCGAAATTTCTTTTGATTTTTTACTATCATTATTTATTTATTTTCTTTTATTTTTTCATTTTTATTTTTTGTCCTAATTGTACACGGGCGTTCTTTGCTGTACTATTATTATTATTGTCATTTTTTCCTATACGCATTAACAGATGCCGATACATTAATTTCTCCGGTGGATCAATTAATTAATGTAAAAGCTCCGTATATAATTAATATTTACATGTATATATATATACACGTATATTTATACTATATTGTATTATTATTATATATACACATATTTATAAATATACATATGTATATATATATATGTGTGTATATCAAGTTTGTGCAGTTATATCAAACTAACCAGCCACAAATAAGAATTTATTGGTTGCGGTGAAAGAGCACTATCTATTAAATCTGCTTGCAAAAAAAAAGTAAATTAAAAATAAAAAAATGAATATAAAAAAATTTAACTTCTATTCTAATTGGCATGTGTTTCCAAATCATTAAAATCTCATCATTTATATATATATATACATATATACTATTTTTCAAAATCATATTCAATTCGCTTACTACACACATATATCATGAATTCATATCTACAGTATATATTAAAAAAAAAAAATGATAATAATTATTATCATTATTATCAAACCAAATTATACCACGATATATATATATTCAAATAAGTTTGGCATTACTGTACAATAATTCGGGACGTGTCGTATAGTTATCGCTCTGTATTCAATATATAATTTTTCTTTTATTTATATATATATTTTTTTTTTTTTTGATTCATCAATTGTTATCTATATTATTTTGTTCCCCAAATCCAACGTGAAAGAAGGTAAGCCTGCAATTGGCCGCAGTAGAATAGACCAGACCCTCCACCCTTACTTTTCTTTAATTACGAATAGCATAATTAATATCGATTTGACAATGAATTTTTTCACTCATTAGCATATGTGAAATTAAATTTATTGATTATTTATCATGCCGTGCTCGTATACAGTCCAATTTGTCAGTTTTGTATGAGTGTTGTTGTCGTCCTGTTGATTTGTGAATTATTTAATGAATTACATACAATTATCGGTGTATTTTTTATTTTTATTTATCATTATTGAAAAAATGTTTTTTCTTATTTTTTTTGTTTTTTTTTTTTTTTGAAAAAAAAAATCTATTCCACTATTGTTATATAACTAAAAATATTTACGTTAGGAATTTATGGCTACAGTTACATAATTATATATATATATATTTTATTATATATATATAAGATATATACCTTTTTTACATAGCGAATATATATGACGTGGATTAATTAACTATACATGTATAAGTATATAATACATACATGATAGTATTTTAGATCTGCGTTAAGTTTGCTTGTTAATTATTATCGAAATTTCGGAACATATATAAAATACATTTACGTACGTATTTGTAATTACATAGGTACGTACATACGTACGCACAAGGTATACATATAAAAGAGGATGTGATAGGGCGCATATTTATCATCGTCTTTAATTTTTTTACTGTTATTTGACCCATATAACAATAATATATGGTATATTATCCACTCTACTCATATTATGTTTCATGATTGTCCTTATTTTTTTTAATTTTTTTTTTAAGAAGTTTTTTCGTTTCGATTGTCGCTTCTTTCACTATTATAAACGTAAGTTTATATGATTGATATAAAAATTAATTTTTTCTATTTCATTTTTATCCAATTATATGTATATTATCACAATTTACGAAATGATTAACGTGATATATTACTTATATGGTATGCATACAATATATCACGAACATACATCGAGATCTTATACATCTGCAATCATATTCATGAGATCTGTAGTGATATGATCTGAACTAGACTTCTTCGTGATACAGATCTGTCCATGTGCGAAATCTCAATCATAAGCGTAAATTTCTTACTTAAAAAACAAGAATACAAAAATTAAAAAAATAAATAAAAAGAACTAAAAAAACTAAAAAAACTACGATTAAAGTTCCCAAACTATATTGAAGATATTTTCCTTATTTTTTTTTCGCCCCCCTGTTTCCTTCGACGTTGTCGATCGTATTTCTCGAATCGTGATGATTTTCGAAAAGTTTTTTTTTTTTTTTTTTTGTACTCATATCTACGTTAATATAGAAACTTCGAAACTTTGGATATCATCAATTTATAAAGTATATTATATTACACATCATATGTATATGCCGCGAGGTGGGGGGAGGTGGGGAGGGAGTGCAATAATTTTAATGTCCCGCGCCTTATGCTAGGTTAGTACGGTGCTAAATAAAAAAAAAAAAAAAAAAAAAAGTTATCAGAGGCCGACGATAAGCCCGCAGATGTTATCCTTTTAATTTCAAGGCTATCTTGGCTGTGTGTCGCCAACCAAACATTGGCCAAAACTAAAAATACTGCGACCTTGTCTTGACACTCACATTCCTCTTTACTGCACTGTGAATTATTAGATATTTCATTATTTGCTATGTCAATCTCATTTGCGCAGGCGTATTTATCCACACGTATATAATATGTATATACATATATGTATACATACACATGTCTATACGTACAACTTTAACAACTTCTGCTATTCGTCTCTCCGAATTAAATACTTTTATATATGTAGTATACGTATATACATACCTACATATGTATATACGTATATGTATAGGCATATACAATGGCAATACATATACGTACAACGAACGTTGTGTAACTAAAAAAATAATCGCGATCATTAAATGTCATATATTTTATATGACATTTGAATCTAAAAACGTTGAATAATTAATTTCTCGTTAATTTTTTTCTTGTTTTTTTCCGGCTATTTTGAGTTTGGAATAAATTTGAAAAATCCAGAATCGTATATATTGAACGAAATAAAATGTGACGATTTGTTGGTCAAACAAAAAAAAAAAAAATAGTCGAATTTAATCAAAAACAGATAAATTCTATGTCTTATTTTTTCGATTTTTATTTTTATTTCTATTTTATTTATTTATTTTTTTCTTATAATTTCATTATTTTACTCAAGCGAGAAGAAAGACGTGACTCACGGTTATTGAAACTCTACAGATACATCCGTATATGTACACACGTACAAGCGTATATTCGCATCTGTATATATGCGGCAATTAATTAACAAGAAATGTATACGTGCGAGTGAAGCCGGCTCATCACCGCACCTAGTTATCGATAAAAAAAAAATACATATATATAATAATAATAATACCAATAATTTTCAATACTTTACTTATACATGGATACATACGTATATGTAACATTGTTAGCCTTTCTCCTTCCGCTCGACATACTCGCCTTTGAGGTGAAATTATTTACCCTGCAGTTAGGAAACGTATTTGCGCATTTATGTATATATGTATCTTATTTATTTACTCATGTATACATATATATATGCGAGTGAAATTCTGCATCGGCAGATGTATGTACTATAATATAGATATATAGACGTACAACTACATACATAATACCTACGTATATATGTATAACTGACCATGATATGATAAAACGTTTAAGACAAGACGCCTACCGAACACATGTTTCTAAACAAATAAGGCGTGTTCAACGAATGTATAAGGAATATATGTATAATATTATGCCCGATTTCACGAGAAGAAAAAAAGAAATAAAAAATGATACTTTTTTTTTTTTTTTCACGGATGATTTCCTGCAACCGAAGCGATTAAATCCCCCTCCCGGTGGGGGGAGGACTAATATTGACGATGATGAATTTATACATTTCGAAACGGATGGAATTTCCCAATCTATTATACCGTATATATATAGTTTATATACCGTATTGTCGATGGATTCATTGGCAGCGTGTATATAGGATTATGTAGTCAAAATTCAAGAAGTGGCGTGGTATGGATACGAGCGGAGTAGAAGGGGATGAGAGAGGACGCGAAGGGGTGAAGGGGTAAATAAATCGTGCGAAACGCGGATTTAACGAACTATAACCGAATAATTATAATCAGCTTCTATAATTACTATAATCCACATATGAACGCAATTTCTATCTATATCTTTCTCTACATAGCCAGCTGGCTCTCTCTTTCTCTCTCGAGATACACTTTGTCATTATCAGAGACAAATAAGCTGTTTTGCATCGATCTATATATTTATGATTATTTCATTTAATTTATTAATTTATTTATATCCGATAAAATAGCGGATGAACTTTCTTATTTTCCGATGATTCATATTATATATTACATTGCATTAGATGTATAGGTATGTCACGTACACAATATTATACGTTCAAATGTCTGTATGCGATTGAAATTGTTATCATCTCTCTCTCTCTCCCTATCTTTCTGATCCTCGGGTGCAGCATTGTATGAATGGGCGAAATGTTATGCAAAAAAAAAAAAATAATAATAATAAAAGATTAAATTATATATCTATATAGGTATATAGGTATATATAATACGGTATAATATACGGGATCAGTCTCGTATACCGCTCTCGTTTTCTTCTATAATCTTGGGTCGAAACGGATATAGGTATATGCGGACGAAATTTACGGGAAATCCAAAGTTTTGCTAATATACGCGAAATATGTATCTATCAGGGTACGTAATGTATACTATATACACGTTATTATCATACGTGTGCATATTTTTCAATATTTCTTGTGAATGAAGAATCGTTTCGAAAATTAACCGCTAGAGTCTTTGACTCAGGATATTTTACATACGTGTAAATGTAGATATTTACATACCTATATTATGTATCGTATACATATACATATATAGTATACGGTATATAGAGTTAAAATATACCGATCGTGCGGTATTTTTTGAAAATTTTTTTCATTTCCTCGACGATCAGATTGAATAACTTTTTTCTTTTTTTGGTAGCATATATATATTTTTAATTTGAAAAAAAAAAAAAACCAAAAATTTTTTAGTCTTTATTTGATAATGTTTTCTTCAATTTAGCTACTGTTTTTCTTTATTCTTTAGAACGAACTTCTTTCCATACACTCTGTACATGCAGACACATACACACGTACGTGCAAAGATACGTCTAACCCGTTGTAAACTATGAGCTGTAGGATATAAAAATAGCATAAACGCACCACTTTTCGCGCGCTGTGAGTTCCGATAACCCCAGGTTCGTCATAATACTATAGATACATACATGCATACATAGGTATGTAGGTGGACCTGTATCTAGATGCAATTCTTTCTTTCTCTCTCCCTCTATCCCCCTCTCTTTCGAAAAAATAAAAAAACAAAACAGGAAAAAAACCCAGACAACAATATTCTCTCTCGATAATGAAACTTACATTGAAACAAAAGAAGATAAAAGAAAAAGTAAATGTATATAATTTGTTTTTCTAATCAGTGTCTGAATGAAACAGCGTTATGGAGGGGGGTGTCGGAAAGAGGAGGGGAGAGGGATTTGAGAATTATCGATGATCTCGTATTTATACTTACCACCTACAAAGGCGATGATAATGAAAAAAATATAGAACAAAGAAAAAATAGATCAAAAATGAAATGAAACAACATGTTTTATTACTTCTTTTTTATATATATATTTTTTTTTGTCAATTTTTTTATCTCTAATTTGTAAGCGTTTCTGCAGTTAGCATAGCGCGGCGGTTTGTCGTCGTCGTCGTCGTTCGTTCATTGGTTCGTTATTTCGTTCTTGTATGCGTGCGTGCGTCTGTCTAGTTCGTTGTTTTTTTCACCTTACCGCTATAATGTATTATCGATGATGAACTTCAGCCGACCTCGAAAACTGCGCAGAATATTTGATCAGAGAGATGTGTGCACTTTAGTGTGCTATCTAACTCCGCGGAGTATAACTTCTCTCTCTTAACTCTATCCTATCTTTATCTCTCTTTCTCTCTTTTTTTTTTCTCCTCATATCATTACTCCTACTATACATACAATAATACTACTTCGCCTCCCTCTACTTTAACGCGATTATATCCCCATCTAGTTACATTAATTGCATTCAAAGCGTTCAATTGTATGTTTCTAACTATACAAAACTTTGATTATAATTTTTTCTTTTTGCCAAAAAAATTTTCTAACGTTCCAAAGCTATTCGGTGTATACACGTGTATTAAGTACAGGTATATCGTTACGTTACGTCGGTAACTGTTTTCCTTCGTGAAACAAATAATTCAGTCGATAACCACCAGTCGGCGACACAATCCAATGCGGTTTCAAATTGTTATACAATGTTTAGAAAAATTACAGCCAAATATTGAAATCTCATTTTTCTTTCCCTCTTTTTCTTTCTTCTCTCGGAATAAAATTCAATTCTAGAAAACAAAAGAACGAAAGAATGAGGAGAGAAATGAATAGAGAGGGTGAATAAAAATCGATTTATTTATTTGATTATTATCATTATGATAATTTTTTTTTTTTTATTTTATTTGAATCTTAGATATTGGAGTATCTTATAGATTATTGTTATTATTATTATTTCTTTTTGTTTTATTATTCGTCGTGGTTTTAGGATTTAATTTTTGTTATACGGTCGGGGTAGTATAAAATGTGAAAGTTGTTATTCCCTTTTACGCCCCGTTAATCGGATCTCACGCTCGGCTATATTGTTAAAGCCTTATAGCCTCTGCAGCCTTATACCCGTTATATAGCCTATCAACCGTTCCCTGGTATACCGATATCAAAGCCTATATCCCTCGTAGCCCCCCAACCCCCCACCCCCGTCCCTCTCATGCCCGAATCCAGCGTAAAATCGAAACAGTTGCAAAGTAATTGCCCCCGTTTTAGTATATCAACGAATATCAAAACTTCCCGTATACCTGCGTATATCTATATATACCTATATACCTATCTATACGCGCCCCTAAAAAGAAAATGCGAAAAAAAAGACGAAGAAGAAGAAGGAAGAGAAAAAAAAATATATTTTCATGGCCTCGAATGCAATAAAATCTTCAAATATATATCACCGGTTTAACTGTATATACCTATAACATATAACATCATCTTCTTCAATTACTTTTAACAGAAATTTTCATATTCTTGTTGAACTTTGGCGAAAAAAGAAAAAAAAATTAATTTCTACTCTCTTTTTCTCTCTCGGTCATCCAGAAGATCGGAAACCCTTAGCAAAGATCGGCCCTCCTGCCCTTTGTATATAGGTATGTCAGAAGGGTGCGAACGCGTGGCTAATCCGTCGTCGTAACGGATTGCGGTATAGCGTAAAGGACGGTAGAACGCGCGCGGTTATATACGCATACCTATAGTAACTTAGGGGGGGATTGGGATTGGGATTGGTCAGACGTGCGGGGAAAACCGCGTATAGTATAGGCGCGAACAGGACCTTCCCCACTGTGACCGGTAGTGACCCGCGGGGGTTTGAAGGGTTGTTATCATTGTCATTATTATCATTATATGGCTTCTTTGTCAATCATCGTACAAATATTTGAAGAAAACGAACGCCCCGGTGTCAAGAACAGAGCACCTAAAATTTATAGATATTATTCAAAATCTGAATTTGTTTGGTTTTTTTTTTTTTTTTTTACCTTCCATCTGCGTGTTTTTTTTTTTTTTTATTATGAAGACGTTAAATCTTTCAGGCTATCGGTTATCCACCCTTAAACCTAAACCTAAACTTTTACCCTTAAAACGGGGCTCTAATCTTGGGCGTAAAATAGCCTCGCTGCAAGAACTTTATTAACATCTTCTCTACAGTAAAAGATGTAACTATCCTATCAAAGAGGGTGAAAATGGGGGGAAAGAGGGTTGAGGCGGGAAGTGGGAAGTGGGTGGTACGGAAGGGGGCTTTTCTCTTCCTCTTCCATTTCCTCTTCCTCTTCCTCTTCTTCTTCCTCATCCTCATCCTCATTCTCTTCTTGCGTAAAGGAGCGACTGCAGGGATGATTTTAATACCGGCGTAACCAATCCGGTAAAGCCACTCGTATTTTTGCCGCACGACGTTTGCGTCTCTAGCTACTATCGATCGGTACGAAGACGCGCCAAGCCGAGCCACGTTACGCCACGCCATGCCGCGTCGCGTCGCGTCGCGGTGCCGCGAGGAGTTCCTACGACGCCACCACAGTCGTAGCGCGCGCTTATAGGAAGTCTACATCAGTGATAACAGCGCGGGCGCTACTTCGCCATCGTCGGGTTATTAAGAATAATACGCATCCTAGGATACCCGCACCCCCTAACCTCGCTCTCTTACTTCGACTTTTATCCCCTTCCCCACCCCCAAGGCCTCTTTCCGTCCTTTTCTACCTTTCACATCCCCTCGACGTTATACCGCCGCTTTGCTGCAACAGGGGCGCAGGGGGGGAGGGAGCGTTATGCCGTTGCCTAGGTAACCGGCCCGGTAAAATCCCGCAAAGAACGAAGAGGACGACCCCCTTCCTCCCTCTCACATTTCGTTCCTGCTCCTGCTCCTGCTTTTACTCCTACTGTATTGACATCCCATCTCACAACGCGTTATACAACATTTTGTGAGTGTGTAGTAGACGCCTTACTACTCTCTCCCTCTCTCTTTCTCTCTTTTCTCAGCACAGGCCTATGCGCCCGCAAGCAACCCCCTCTAACTTGGGTTTGCTGTTTCTGTGTCCTGCCTTCGGCTACGTATTCAGTCAGACTCCCTTTCGAGGAGTTCTGTATCTTTGAACCGCATCACCTCTCCTTACCCCCTCATCGCTCGTTCTCCCCGTATACCGGAAAATATGAAAGTTCAAAGCAACTCTTGCGATCAGCGAAACTGGGGGTTGCGTGTGTGTGTGTGTGTCTCATATTTCCGGTTTTCGTTGATTTCCGGAATTCGAGTATACATTTGGAGGGATTATTAATCAAGCGACATGTATACGAAGATCTCAGTTTTTTTTTTTGGATTTTTCGAATGATTATTTCCTCATTTTTGTTTGTCTTTTTTTGTCTTTTTTTTTGTCTTCTGTTGTTTTTGTTTCTTTTCTGTGTTCGGAAATAGTTGGACTCAGCCCCCTCCTCTTTGGTTGCAGACCGGGAGGTCGCTGAGGAGGACGGGGGTTGGCAGTCCGGTAGAAGAACGGTGAAGAACAGATCAGAGGAATCTTCAACCACAATTAACGGTTCCTCTTCCGGTTCCTCTAGCACTCCACGAAATCATTCGAGTAATCTACTCCAGTGCAATGACACAAGTAGCAGCACATTAGTCGATAATAATAATTGTAATACCGATTTTCCTATAATTGATTTATTGGACGATATAAACGACCAGATGCAAATTGTATTCAAAACCGAACCAATGTCACCGAAAATCGATACCGTCGAAGAACTCGAGTCATGTCTTATCGAGAAGGAGAGTAATTTGATGATTAAAAATGACAAAGTTAGAAATTCGTCTCCGAATTTTAACAACGCTAATTCACAAGATCGAATTCAACAGATAATGCCATTCACGGAATTGCGATCTTTCGCTCAGACCGATACCATTCAAGTACTTCCCAGTTTACACGAGATCAGACGTAGACCGATATCCGATAACGATGTTACTAATAACCGATCTGCAGGCGCAGGTACATACTGCAGCTTTTGTCAAAAGACTTTTTCACGGGCCTGGTCTCTTCAGAGGCACTTAGCAGACACACACTTTTACGTTCCTCAATCTTTATCCTGCGATCAATGCGGCAGGAGTTATAAATCTAGGAACAGTTTAGTCAGTCACAAAAGCCAGTATCATGCTAAACGGGAACGCAAGGATCTCGAAGCGCATTGCGAAATATCATACTGACCATTCGATTACGTGAAATTAATTTATACGTCATCTGCCATAACGCTGGACTCTCTCTCCGCCTTAACTTATTAGAAATGCTTTTTCTTTTCTTCGAATGGAATGATCTTTTTACTCGTTATTTTGGATTATGCTCAGTCTTATCACAGCAGGTCATTCTGTAATCAGATAATAGTACTTTTCGCAGTGACTGATCAAAAGCACTTCCGATCTTGGATTCTATGGTCCCTTCTATTGTCCGGAGAACAAATCTGCTTGTTAAACAGGAGTAGATAAATTTTTGACGAGCTGATATTCACTGTAAGAAAAAAATTATTGAAAAATGATAGGTGAAGCGGTTTAACAGAGTCTTTACTTTATAAAATTATGTATTTTTAATCTGACTATGAGAGGCGGCTAAAAATTAATCTAGAATTTTAGATAATTTCAATAATAAAAAGGAAACAAAAACGCAACTTATTACAGTGAGTTTTTGTGGTAAGACTGGTATTATAGATGAAAATTCTTTTAAAGTAAACCCGTCCTTGATAAGAGAATAATAATAACAGTAAATATAAAAATAAGTAAAATTGTATCGAAGCGAAAGCTTTCTCACTTTGTTATATGTGTAATTTCCGATCTAAAAACCGGGTTTTCTTTTAGCTATTTTTGTCGACCGGAATCATAGGGGGGAAAGGCAGGAAATCTCTATCCGTTGTCTTCTTCTTTTTCTTTTTCGTCTGACGTTGTCGAATTTTATAGAGGGTGTGAAGGGAAAAGGAAAAGAGAAGGAAGAAAGAAAGAACAAAAGAAAAAAAAGAAACAACAAATCGGCTATAGATATGAGCTTTTGAAAGGAACCGTTGGATATCGATTTCTGAGCTTCAAAGCCTCGGTACATACAGTTGCTTTTCACGGTACATTATAGTTCAGAAATTTACTTCTAACGAACTATTTAACGGACAGTTTGCGGACTCCGATTCATACGACTCTGGATCTTTAGATACCCGTATGTATACCGTCAGATCTATTCATGAGATTGCAAAAGTTAGCCTTATTATAACATCTCTCTGAATCCCGGTGATTTCTCAATTTCTCAAGGCGTAATAATATATATTCCGAGATTTGTGAATAGCGGAAACGAGGTTGTATCGGTCACTCAAGAGTTTCGAAGAACTTTACTGATCGGAAGAATTATATCACTTATAACACTATTAATACCGATCTATTGAACCGTAATAATTCAACGAATTTAACGGTTAATTGGACTCGATTTCAATATACGTATTTGTGTTATTTCGTTATCTTTACACAATTAGCTGCTATTATCGCCCGTTCAGCTGTTGCTGCCATGCTTTTACCTCGATCTCTCGTGCCGCAACTTATACAAGGCCGTTCATTGACCCACCTTCCATTGATATACCAGACACATTTTCCTCTCGCTTGCTGCGAACACGTGTTACTACTCCATACGTCACACTCACTTGTGGAATGAAGAGTAATGTAGGGTAAGGGGACAATTGAAACATTCTTGATCAACGAATTTCAATTAAGGAACGCCGTAATCATCGATCGGAATTCTCCAACGTCTTTGGATAGATTTTTTCGAATAATTGAGGAATGGGATCTTTACCACTTGGAAAATAGAAAATTTTGCGATCTTTATAATTCCGCAGTATATTTCCTCGAAAGCTTAATTCCGCGATGAAATTTCATTCCGTCAATTCATCGATTTTCAAATTTTATTCTATTATTCGGATAAAAAAAGCTCCGTGCTTTGAGAAGTATATAAATCGGTCACAAATTTGCGATATAGGCAGCTGTTGAAGATCTCTTCCGATTTCTCGACAAATTCAAACCCGGATTTGTAAAAATTATTCAAAGTCAGAGACGGTGTTATACTTTTTCGTATATGGTAGGTAAAAAAAAAAAAAAATTTGAATGTTAGACGAGGTCAGAATTCTGCGATTTTATCTGAATTATCGAACACATTACCGAATGTCATATACGCAGAAAATTGAGAAAATAAATGGTTTAATAAATGCATAAAATATTTTTGTTCCTGAAATAGTTGCATTTTTATTTCAATGCACTAACTAAGGCATTTATTTTCTCTGTTCTGGGTGGTGGTGGTGGTGGTGATGATGATGATGATGATGATGATAATGATGGGGATTATGAACAGGTGTTTCTCATCTGAAACCTGATGAACCCGCAGTTAAACCAAAATTGGAAATAATACCCATCGTTGGAATCCGGAGTAACGTTGCAGTTAACCCGATGAATTCTGGAAGAAATATCCCGGCCGATATTTCAGCGGGTGTTTTTTCCAATGGTACTGGTTCAACAGTTCCGCATAATAACCTGCAGGACTTTATCGATATTGAAAATGGCGAATTGGCAAAAGGTCATGAAATAAATGTTACCGGAGGAACAACAGGCGCGGATAACGGACCTTTTCCTCCTCTCCCCGCAGCAACGGCATCGGCGTTTGACCCATTGATACCTTTCGATTTTAATCTTTTACCGGAAACAGCGCCGTCCGATTGGTTCGCCAATATTCCACCGGAATTTCGAAATGCGAATACTGAGTCCATGCAAGGGCTACCTTGTACCCATTGCGGTAAATGGCTGCGTAATAAAATAACCCTCAAAAGACATATACAGGATTTGCATTGCGCTCAAAGCGAGGAGTTCAGATGTACCATATGCAATAAGGTATACCGTACAAAAAATAGCCTAGTTGTTCATACGTGCAATTATCACGGCGGTAAAAGACTCCTCCAGCAGAATGGTAAAATGATGCAATTTTTACATCTGCAGCAGCGACAGGGAGTCGATTTCTAGTGCGTTTGAGAAATTGAAACCCGTTTTTATTTATTTATTTATGGATTTGGGGGTGAGGGGGGTTAAGTTCCTAACGGTAAAAATTCAGAATTTTAATACTACCGACTCACAGTTTTTGGAAAAAGTATTTCCCCGAAAGTCTGTATAGTCGATTTTATAACTTCAAATCGTAAAAACACCGAAGAGTCAAAATTCCGAGAGCTAAAGACCCGGAAGGCCAAACTCAGAAATTTGAAATTAACGCACGGAGCGTTGTGCCCCTCAATTAACTTTTTGGATTCTTGGACTTTCGGAATTTTGCACTTTTCGAATTTTTAGCTGTCTGCATTACGATCTTCCCGAATTTTAATATTCTAAACCTTGACGCTTCTGAAAAATCAAAATCGTCTCAAATAAATTCTTAATTTCGACCGTTCGGAACTTTTAAAATTCGTAACTTCGATCCGGTCCCAGTTTTTTTTTTTTCTTTTTTTAATTATATTTTATATCTTACTCATTGTGCTTCTCGTCGTTCACTTACGCGTGTATTATAATTAGAAAAAGAAAGAGAGAGAGAGAGAGACCGGATGATTAGTATGTCAGTAGACGAAACGTGGAGCAAAAGAAAAAATAAATAAAATTTGGAGGACGTGTGTCGAAAAAAACGAAAAAAAAAAAATTGAAAAAGAGGAAAAAATTCGTGAGTTCAATTTTTAGAGTTACCTATAATATTCTATCAAGCTGTAATAGTATTTAGGTACCTATTATACTCGTACAATACTCCTATATTTTACGCTTCGCTGATATATACAATATACCTATATATTGTATATGATCCTATATGTATGTACCTATGTCCTATCAGACTTATTTAGGGTATGTACGTTACTATATCTCGATATCCTCGTTTATACAGTGTACAAATAATATGTATACTATACATGTACTATATAATAAATTATTGGGTGGTCTCTGAAACGTCATGAAATTATAAGGTTTTGATTTTTTTTTTTTTGTCCTTTATTCCTTTTTTTCAGTTTTATGTATTACCTCGAATATTAGGTGCCATTATATCAGATACGAATTAATATTTGACTTATCAGTTCGATTTTTGTCGATTTATGCGTTTTAAACTCATATTTGTACCTACTTCGACGGATTATCAGAATTAATAGAATTTTTTTTTTCCTTTCTTTTTGTCTCCTCGTTTCAAATTATTTTCCACATCGAATCTCAATGAATTACAAAATGATATTCAAAGATTGTTGTCTGATGATTGTCTCGAAAAATTTTCTTCATTACATCGCGGATCAAATTTTAATCAATTTTTGACATTTTTCGTATCTTTGGTATTTCTTTATTTTTTTTATTTATTTATTCTTTTTTTTTGAGGTGATATGAACCAAAAAAACTGTTAAATCAATGCGAATATTACGTTTTTTTTTTTTTGACCATATACCTAAACACAGCTATTACGCCTATATAAATATGTACAATAGAGTATCGAACGAAATTGAAATGTATCACGTTAAGATATAGATAGATGGATAAATAAATAGATAGATCATGTCTATATACCGATTCTGACTTGTACCAACCATAATTATTATATACCCGTACCCGTAAAGAACAAGATAACAAAAAGAAAAAGAAAAATGTTAATGAAATACGTCAAGTTTACGAAAGAAATAAAGAAATCGAGTTTCGATTTCGTACTTTTTTTTCAATTTTTTTTTTGCGTGATATTTTTGCAAAACATATTGTTTGGGTGGGATGAAAAAAATAGTTAATCATTACTATGCGTATATGACTATATGCTTTTTTTTTTTTCTTAAAGGTTTGAATTTTTTTATTTTTTTTTCGACCTTCATCTCAATCGTGTGATCACGATTACTATATTACACTACGAAATGTTGTGTAATTGTAAAAGATTGATCGACTCGTATACCTATATACATACATATATGAAAATTCACTTACTACACATCATCGCATCAAATCATAATAGACAATATCAATCTCATCTGTAAATATATATACATATATATGTATACACATATATCTACTCCATTACTATACCTGCTGTAAATAATACACACCTATGTATTTATATATTTATATATATCTTACCCATCACATATATATGGACCCATCTCTGGTGATATGAACAAACACTAACTACTCGCTCATCACTCAGAATCAATCGTTGGACTCTTGGATCGCTTTCACATTCTACTATATATACCTATATATACATATGTCCGCTACTATAATATGACCATATCAATTTTAAATCTATCTTTATAAATTTACTTATACATATATATATATAAAATATATTTATGGTATATGTATATATCAAAAGAAAAAAAAACCACGACGAAACGAATGCGCCAAAATAATTAACCGAAACCGCATAAAATTCATCCTAAAAAAAAAATTATTCTTACAAATTTCGAGAATTTTTGTTTTTGTTCCGAGATTTTACAGTCTTCAAACAATCATTTCGAATCACCGGCGTGAAAATCTATGGTAATTTTTTCGTTTTCTTTTTTTTTGTTTTCCGTCTGCAAAAATGTACGTTTCGTAAAAAATTTGCGGTGTAGTTATTTCATCGATTTAATTTTTAATTTATTTATTTTTTTTTTTCGTTTAGCGTGAATGTACATCCAGTTTTTTATAAAAGTTTCGTAAAAAATTCTAAATTTGACTCGAATATCCATTTTTGTTTTTTTTTTTTTCAATTTTCTTTTCAATATATTGATAAAAATTCAAGGTTTCGGTGAATACGAACAGCCATCATCGCACTTTGTCGATATGTATGCAATATATATACATCTATAAATATATACATATACCTAATATATACATAATATAGAAAAGAAAAATCGTATTAATTTTTATATTATATATATGTATATATATTATATATACCCTATACTCCTATCGCGCTTCAGAAAATACATATCTATAAGAGAAGATTAAAATATCTATTATAACACACAAAAAAAGGATTCGTGGGCACGGCTTGTCAGGTGATGGTGGCAAAAAAAAAAAAAAGAATAATAATAATAAATAAAAGGCTGCACACGGTTTGCGATATTAAAATTAAAAGGAAAAAAAAGCACGGAGGTGGTAGAAAAGTGGTGTTATAACGCGGTCTAAAAGTTTCTGTGCACTTGACGGGGGACTAAATAAATTGAAAAAAAAAAAAAGAAACAGAAATCAAAAATCAAAATAGAAAAAAAAAAAAAAAAATTAAAAACAAAAAAGAAAGTAACCCTGTGTCTGGTTCTGCCGCCAGGTCTGTTGGCCGGCAGCAGCGTGACCGATGAATTTCGATGCGAGCCTTGCAACAAAAATCTGACATCGCTAACACGGTTGAAGCGGCACATTCAGAACGTTCACACAAGACCGAGTAAGGAGCCGATCTGCAACATCTGTAAGCGAGTTTACTCGAGCCTGAACAGTCTTCGTAATCACAAGAGTATCTATCATAGACAGCACAGCAAGAATGAACAACAACGTAAAGAGGAGGAACAAAGGGAACGAGAACGAGAACGTGAACGTGAATTGGAACAGAGGGATCAGTTGGAACGTTCCAATTTTCATAATAGCGGATAAGCAACCACAACGACAACAAGAAAGAAACAAAAAAGAAGAATTAAAAATGAAACAAAAAAATCTAAAAAAATAATGAAAAATGGAGCGCTGAACGAGAGTCGGAAGAAAAGAGAAAACATTTTCCAGTGATAATCGATTCAAGTATAACGTTGTATATACTTACTTACGCTATTGGACTTGATGAGAAAAAAGAAAACAAAAAAAAATGAAAAACAAAAAAACTGATTAAAACTTCGGGAACAAATGAAAAGAGGAAACAAAAAGAAACAAGAAAAATTGAGGAGAGGAAGAAGGTTTAGGATCATATATATTTTTCGATAAAACAAGAAGAATTTAGAAGAATGAGAACAAATTTGCAGAATTTTATGCATATATACATATAGGAGTATAATTATTATAAGAATAGGTATATTATAGGATATGTGAATCCGCGAGAGAAGAAGAATATTATACACATACCTATAATGAGGGAATAAATAACCAGAGTGTCCTGATTTTTTGAAACAGTTCAATGAATTATTTTATAAATAATTGTGTAAATATAGTTTTTAGTAACTTACCTAGATAAATTATTCATTCAGTTTTGTGGAACGCGCACGTTGCTGCAGCAAGTTGGCAATGGCATCGGTCAAGTGCCATTTTTTTTTTTTTTTCAAGTTTTCAATCTCAAAGAAAAAGGATTCATTCGTTTATTCATATAATTATTTATTTTTTTATTTTTTGGTAAAATTATTAATCAAATTTAAAGTCTTTTTTTAACATATTTTCTTCGTAATCTATTTTTCAAAATTTTTTTCCCGTAACTTTTATATATCATTTAAATAAGTGTGAAAAGGATTTGGATATCGATGGGCATTCGACGTATGTATTAATTAAATAATAATTGTATATTATACGTCTATTAATAAGAACGTGACGTGAGAAGCAGCGGATCGATGCTACGATAAGGAAACTAGTACAAACGACTGAACTGAATACAAATAATTTATAGTCTAACTTTACGATTTTAATATAATTATTTTGTAAGCCTTTTCCTTTTCTATTTTTTTTTTCTTTTTTTTTTTTTTTTTAATATGTTATTCATAGGTTGATTCAAACGCGCTGCACTCGTCGTCAGTATAGAAAAAAAATGTATGACTCAAAAATGACGAAAAAAATGAAAAAAAAAAGATAAAAATTAAATCAAATCAAATTATTACGAAAGAAAAAAGATTGATTATTATTCGAAACTAATTTTCGCAGGCTGTTAAACTTGTCACGTAAGACTGAATATTTGCGAGACGTAAAAATCGCATTTTTTTTTTTTTTTTACAATTTTTCTTATTCTTTTTTTTTTTTTCTTTCGATTTACAAAACTTTTTGATATATAATTTAACATTCAATTTCGGTAGCTCAGAATTTTTTTTTGATCGGCATTGCTATAATTTTCACATCAAAGATATCGACGCACGATTTTTTTTTTTTTTCACATTTTTTCTTTACGCATTTTGATCTTCTCCGGATTATTTAAAAAAAAAAAAAATTTCTACTCGGTATTATTAATATACATATTATACTTAAATCTAACTTATTTAACTTCTATATCTTGGGGCGAGGGGGGGCGTGATTTTGATTTATTTATTCTTTTTTTTTTTTTAATGTTTTTCGATGCTCGACTTTTTGTCACTAAATTTCAAAGTCAAGCAAAATTATTCGTTCTTAGACATTTTCTTATTATATAGAATAATTGATTAAACTGACGGAGAAGACGCAAGTGTTATATATAAAATGACAATATATCTATATACATATATTTATTGACGATCGGATATTAAATTCTGTATAATGCGTTAATTTAATCAGAATTACTAATTATACATTTTTGTTTTTTTTTCTCGATATATTATTTTTAATTTCGCGATCTAATTATAACAATAAGAATAGATAATTACCTTTATACCTATGTATTTGAATTTTTTATTTTTTAGTATTAATTAATTTTACTTTTTAATTTATTTAATTTTCTTTTTTTTTTTTGTTCTTTTACTATAAACTGTAGGTACATATTATATCTTATAAAATGACGAGTAGGCAATAATTAATTATCATTATTTTCGAACGTAATATAAATATTGAAAATTCTGTGATGAAATTCAAAAAAAAAAAAAAAACAAGACAATTGTGATATTTTCGAAATTATTATTTACTTACGTTTTTTCTTAAAATAATGAAAAAAAAAAAAAAAAAAAAAGAAATTAGAAATAAATAGAAAAGAAAAAACAGATTTTAAGTATTTTGCGATTGAAATTCGTTAATTATTGTTGAATAAAGCTATATATAATTTAAATATTTGCATTGATAGATATGTATACATGCCTTGGGTATAACAGTTGTTGAGGTCTTATATTAATATTAATATTATTATTATTATTATACTATAAACGCGTTTAATTTTATAAAATTTTAATTATATGATAACACTGTAAATAATCTATTCGTATATGGAAAAAAAAAAAACACAAAAAAAAACACAAAAAAAAGAATACTAAGAAATAGCAATTACATCTTCTCTATACGATTTTATGTACTGTAAATATACAATTTTTATACCTGAGTTTTAATAGTATAATATATTTTTTATTACTATATATATTATATAAATATTATTATAATATTCGTTTTTGAGGGGTCAGGGTAACACATTTCCATTGTACTCACACGCATTGTTTTCATTATTTGTGAATAAACATTTTTTATATTTACAATTTACGGATTTATTCATACATAT
Source organism: Macrophya alboannulata (assembly GCA_949628255.1). Taxonomy (NCBI): domain Eukaryota; kingdom Metazoa; phylum Arthropoda; class Insecta; order Hymenoptera; family Tenthredinidae; genus Macrophya; species Macrophya alboannulata. The sequence continues at coordinate 4,051,936 of OX451209.1, read as the reverse complement.
ATTATATAATATATGTACATATATATGTTCGCACGTATTTTTCTAGATACCTATAATATAGTATATATTTATAATATACCATCATATACGTTAAATTATTATTTTATCTAGGTATAGTATAATAAAATATGGAAAAAAAAAACAAAAAAAAATCCCCTGTACACTTATGATAAAATATTTATAGCGCCAAGAGTCTTGACAAACTATACCTATACAATATACCTATAATACGCACACACATACACACACACACACACACACACACACGCATCGAAATAATTAAAGAATATAATCGATTATATTTTTATTTTTATTGTATCCCGCCAAAAATTTGTTACTTCTCTATACATAGGTACATATTTTGATATCATATACATATTTCAAAAGTACCTGTATAATATGCTGCGTGTATTATTTGACGCGATAATTAATTATCGCGCATAATCGACAGTCGCAAAGATTAATGAATATATATATATATATATATATATATATATATATATATTATATATATTAGATATGTTTGAGAAAATTGAAAATTTTATCATTATATTACATCCCTTAATTTTTCAATACAGTAAATAATATATAATATATACCTATAATACATGAATAATAATATAATAATAATAATGATATTAATAAGAACAAGAAGAAGAAGAAGAAGAAGCACGTATATAAACAATACCTATAATCTATGACGTATCATTGATCTGAGTTTTTTTTTTTTTTTTTGTAATTGCTTATGCTCATAATCTCTTCCTTTGATACGATTATTGATACGAACCGACGAATTGCTATCAAAAAAATATCCTTTTTTTTTTTTTTTCTTTTTTTTCGCGGTTAATTATATCACGTTGAGATATTTTCCCCATTAGGCTCTCATCCACGCCCCGGGGAAGCATTGAGAATGGTATGTTAAAAACAATTTTAAGTAAAAAGTTTTACCTCTGTCTATATATAATATAATATATAACTACGTTTGTTGTTTTGCAACCAGTATACATACATATACGTATACATAATTATAATTTTACCTAAATATGTATGTAGGTGTATCTAATATATTATATATTAGAGTGGTCCTCAAGTTGGGGTAAAAAAAAATTTCATCACGGCACCCCCCAAATTTGTTCCAAATAAAAAAAAAAAAAAAAAAAAAAAAAAAACAATTGCTGGTGAAAAACGAAATCTTTTTTTTGCCAAGTTCAAATCGTTCATTCAAAAAATATGAACAATTTGCAACCGAATAATTGGTTTCTACAGTTCACTGTCTCATTCTACAGGAATAATTGCTGAAAAACCAAGAGGAACACAAAATTATTAGTGATGAATTGTTCACATGTTCTAATGAACAATTTGAACTTTACAATAAAAAGATTTCGTTTTTCACAAGCACTTTTTCTTGTTTATCTGAACCCTAGAGAAGAAAAAAAAAAATTTCACTTGAATGGAAAACACTAAGTTGACGTGTGGGGGCTTCAAACTTTAGACACCTTTTTTCTTGACTTATTTGGAACCAACTTATAGGGTGTCGTGATGAAAATTTTCTTTACCCAAAATTAGGGACCACCTTAATATATATATATATGTATATACTTTGAAAATACGTTACATACTTAGCTATCTATCTATATACGTTCGATATCTTTTTGTATTCTGAACGGTTTTTATTATTTTTATTTTTGTTTTTATTTATGTTTTTTTTTTTACATTTTTTCATTCATTTTTTCTCTCTCTGTTTTCAATTTTACAATAAATTCTTATATATATATATATACATGTATATATATATAGTTTTTTTTTTTTTTTTTAAGTAAAATTTTTACTCATCTAGTATAACGTTCCGAATACATGAGATATACGATGTATAAAATTATATGTATGCGTGTCATACATATGCATAGAACGTGATAAAAAAAATATATATATATATAATAAAAAATGAAAATAAAAAAAAAAACACCGTTGAATCAAGAAAACAAAAAAAAAAAAAATAAAAAAATGTGTATATATATATATATATACATATATATAATATATGTATATATATATATGTATATATATAGATATATATTTTATATACATATAGGTATATGACTACCATTTTTAATGCACCTGTATAAGAAAAATGAGTGCGATTGGTTATCGCCGCAGTATAATCAAACAATTATTACCATAATCAATGACAAACCAGAGCCCCGAGCCTTCTTTTCTTAGATTTTTCAATAATACCAACAAAATATCAGGCAATATAACATGACCGACCACCCCCCTGTATAGAATTACTAGTATCGTACTAATGTGTCCACAATACAATATTAATGGCAGCCGTATCTCTGTTCTTCTTTGTTCCCGGTCCCGCTCGGCTATGTGCTCTGGTTCGTCATTGTTCTCTGTGTGTACCCAACTTCACTCACGGACTTGCTGGGGATCCGTCCGCACGTGGATCTGTCTGCACTTCCATTGGTTCGTAACGGATGTTTTTATGTTGATTTTTTTTAATTTATTTATTTATTTTTTGTTTTTTTTTTTTAATTTTTTTTTCTTCCATCTTCTTGCGATCATTTCGATCACCACGTTATAATTACTCAATTTTTTTTTTTTTTTATTAATAAATAATAAAATCAAATAATAATAATAATAATAATAATAATAATAATAATAATAATAATAATAATAATAATAATAATAATAATAATAATAATAATCAATAATCAATAAAAAAAAATTTAAAAACCAAACTTAATAATGTTGAAAAAATGAAAAATATATATTATATAAATAATTTTGAAACAATTCCTCGCGTTATACTAAACCAAAGGCCCGCCATCAGCCATACTTGCTATGAGATTGTCTCACCCGTTACATGGTAGCCTTTTACCACCGGGTGTTTGTTATACTTGTGACGTATGCGGTAAAACATTATCGACGAAATTAACCCTTAAAAGGCACAAGGAACAACAACATTTTCAACCATTGAACAGCGCGGTTTGCGCTCTATGTCACAAAGTGTTCAGAACGCTGAATAGTCTCAACAATCATAAAAGCATTTACCACCGTCGACAGAAATAAATAAATATATATATATATATATATATATATATATATATATATATATATATATATATATATATATATATATATATATATATATATATATATATATATATATATATATATATATATATATATATATATATATATATATATATATATATATATATATATATATATATATATATATATATATATATATATATATATATATATATATATATATATATATATATGTATGTATGTATGCATATACATATGAATAATTATAATATATTATTTATATGCCATCATATGCGAATAATGATATACATATGTGTATATACGATATACATGTATATAGTATATATATTTATACATACGTACGATCTTTGCTCGGATACCTTTTTATTTTCCAGGCTATTCGTTGTCAGTTTCGGTTGGGGTTAATGACAACCAGTTTGGTTTTTTTTTTTTTTTTCTTTTCGATTCTTCTTCTTCGAAAGACGGAATTTTCATTCGAAAAGAATGTTGAATTATTCAAATGTCTTGAACATGTATAATCGGGGGTGCTGGAACGCCGCCTGCACTGTGAACAAACAAATATAATTTGAGAATCATAATTGCGAGTATAAATTATATTAAATATACACATAGGTATAGATATGTATGTACCTATATACTATCTATAAAAAATTCCACCTACTTTTTTTATTTTTTTTTTTTTAAGTATAAATCATGGCACTCTCAATTTCACTACAAAAAAAAAAGTAATGAGATTTCACCCTATTGGGGTGGAATATTTTGTATCTGAAATTTGATTCAAAAAATTTTTGCAAAATTCTTCATAGCTATGTATATCTTTTCTAAAAGATTCATCGAATTGCTTGAAAGATTGACTAACTAAGTGAGTTCAAAGATTTTTTTATTCTCTTCGAATTTTAATTTTTTTTTCTTACATTTGTGGAGATGTAAGGAAATTCAATAGTATGCATAATTTTTATTCGCAATTTCTTCGTACATACATGTATAATACATATATGTATATATGTGTGTATATACCTATATAGGTTTGCACATAGTTTAAGCGGCGTTCTTGATAATCATATATAAGTGAGAAGAAGAAGAAGAGAAAGAAAAAAAAAAAAAAAAAAAAACTGCTTATAAAGGTATAGTTTCGAAAAAATCGCGCAGGTGTGTGTGTTTCGAAGCAACTGTGCAATTCGAAGAGGAACTGCTGATGTTACTGGTATAAGTGATTGAATTGCAAAAGAAGAAGAAAAAAGAAAAAAAAAAAAAAATGAAATTTCGTATGAAACAAAGAAAATAAAATAAAAAAAAAAATTACAAATTAAACTAAATGAAAAAAAAAAAAAAAAATGAGAAAATATTAGTGAAATAAAGAAAGCACAAAAATTCCAACGTGTATATTATTAATTAAGTTGCGAGAAGGTATAGACTGCAGCGGACAGTTTGGGCAATAGAATTATAATAAAAAATTTTATCGGTTGTTATGACTGTTTGAACTGAAAGAAAGAAAGAAAAAAAAAAAAACGAAAAAACAAAAAAAGAAACAGAAAAATATATAAGATAGAATATTGTTCCGAAAAGGTTTGCGCGAAGGGTGGGATAAGGGAAAAAATAAATTAAAAATAAATAAATAATTAAAAAGCGAGAGGCGGTGAAGAGAAAAGAAAGAAGGAAACAAATGTCTAAAACTAAAGGGTTGCGAGAGCTACGGCAATATAGTTATACACATAAATCGAGTCAGTCTTGGTCTAGTACCATTTTGCAGTAAAGGCTTTTGGTCCGACTTTTGGTTAATTAATTCGATGAACAGCGTGGATGAAATGAAAAAAAATAAATAAATAATGAATATGAAAATATGAAAATTGATATAAAATTGTGGTGAAACGATTTATAGAAAGCAAAAGTCGGATTTCAATAGGCACGAAATTTCTATACCGTTAAATAATAAAATGGTATAACTTGTACTAATTATTATACACATAAATATTATAAGGTATTTGGGACTCGTTTAAATATGAACTATTTAGTCGCAAGCCTACTGTAGAACACTTCCAGGCGTAAGACGCCATCGTCCAACTAATTTTAGGAGGAAATAAAAAAGAAAAAAAAAAGAAAAAAAAAAAATGAACATTTAATGTTACAAGACTGTAAGAACATTATATATTGAACTACAAGACTCAGATTATTATTTCTTTGAAAAAACAAAAAAATACAAAAAAAATACAAAAAATACAAAAAAAAAAAAAAAAAACTTACGATTAATAATAATTATACTATATTATTATACGCGCTACGTCGTCTCACTGGGTAACGATAATTAATATAATTATTACTATTATTATCATTATTATTAATACTATTATTCACGATTATTGACAATTAGGGATAGAGAGAGAGAGTGAAAGAGAGAAAGGTATAAAAAGAATGAAAGAAAGAGAATGAGGAGAGAAATGATTGATTTTTCATATTCTTGTTATACGTTACCTTGGGAGATATTGCAGCGCCGAAGATGCAATTATATAATATATTTTATCTTAATATATTCATTCCATATTAAATGCTTTACGGGGTACCTTATGCATAGAGACGCGCGTTCATTTTTAATCGTTTATAATATTAACGGGCTTTACATAAAGTACCTTATTTTTTATTCACCTTAAACAACAAAAAAATAAAATTATAATAAAATAAAATAAAATAAATACATAAATACATACATAAATACATACTACTACAACTACTACTATTACTATTACTACTACTATTATTACTAGTACTGCTATACATTGCAAGTCACATTTTTATAAACGGGCAATTCATTTTTGCGCATATATTAAGTCTGATTTACAATACTCGAATAATTAACGTAACATTACTCACGTCGTATATATAGCATTATATACTTATACACACTAGGGTGCAACGAAAACTGAAAAAAAAAAAATTACTAAATATATAATAGTAAATTGATTAATTAATTAATTAATTAATCGAAAAAAGAAAGAAAAATCTTCTGACGCCGTTTTCTTTGCCTAAAAAGAAGACCTGTAATATTCATTTCTAATTTAGTGTTAAAATAATTTTTTTTTCAATTTGAAATCATTGTAGAAAAAAATAATAAAAAAAATCAAATTATTACTTTTTTTTTGTTTTTAAACGAGGAAACAGATTTTCTGTACAGGTATGTATAATACACATACATAGCGGGGAATTGAATAATCATCGAATAATACTTTTTTCGTTTCACCCTAACAACATAAACTGCACAACCCCATTAAGTTTTTTTTTTTCTTTTTTTTTTCTTTTTCAAATCTCTACTTACAATTTTTATTAGACTGGAAAATTTCGTGATTATAAAGCAAACGGTATTGAGGTATAATGTTATTGCGATCAAGACTCGCATTCGCGTATATAATACATATATACGCAGGTGTATACCAGTTTGAATTCATAAGCGTATATACATATATATACATGTATATACGTGTTGCAAAATGAAGTAATATTGATAAGAAATAGAAATGTATATAAAAAAAAAAAAAAATGCAAAAACAAAAGCAGAGAAAGAAAAAGATGAGAAAAAAATGAAAAAGCTGTATAAATTCATACCAGTTCAACAATAATAATAATAATAATAATAATAATAATAATAATAATAATAATAATACGGTCCACAACGTTTAAACAAATAATAATGTGTGTACTGAATAATAATAGCCGTATATATACGTATATATTTATATACATACATATATAAATATATACGTATATATATATACATAGCCGACTGGACATATGTATATATATATATGTATATATATACATATATTCATATATATAAATATATTTTAGTAGAACTTTGATAAGCCATATTAAAAAAAAAAAAAAAGAAACTAAAAAAAAAAAAAAGAAAAACAACCTTGAATCTTGATTATATTATAATGAAACGGAATAAAATGAGTAGAATCACGGCTATTTTAAAAATCCGCGGAAATTTCAGAGCTATGTATTACCATTTTATTTCGTGTCGCACGCACGCGTTTCGCGATATCTCTCAAGCATGATATACATATATGTATATATATATATAAAAATAGAAACGATTAATAATAATTCTGGGTCATATTTTTTGTCCAGATTTTTTCTTATTTATTTATTTGTTTTTTAAATATTTTTTCTACAAGCTGTAAACTTTATTTATTTTTATTTTCTTTCCTCTTCCATCCGAGGTATATATATCTGAACTCTAATGTACAAATATACGTACATTACTGTTAAAAAGTTTGGTTTCTTTTTTTTTTTTTTTTCATCAAAATTTCTCGTGTATACATATTTATATATTTTTAACTAAATGGTTAAATTCATCTATTTTATTATGTGTCTTACGAAAATATCTTGCAGCGTTTAATGCATTAAGTATCAACAAGGTTTTAATAATTTTTTTTTTTTTTTTTTTTTTACTTTTTTTTTAATTCACTTTTAACCCAGAAAGCGTATTAGGTAGCTAGAATCCATAGGAAAACCCCATCTATGAAATAACGTAGTCGCTGAAATAACAGCTCACAAAACACAAATCTCACAAATACAAGAAAAAAGAAAAAGGAAGAAAAAAATAAGAAATAAATTAAAAAAAAAAAATAAATAAATAAATAAAAATAACGACAAAAACATACACACAATTAAACATAATATATTATATTTTACAGTAAAATACAAAAAAAAAAAAAAAAAACACGTAGTTATACAAGTATAACACATATATATATATATATACAGAAACATGCACACACACACAGACACACACATAATAGCTAGGCTATGATATAGAGTAATGTAGGATGTATTTAATTGATTTCTCTGAGTGACTCATATTTTTAAGGGTAAATTTTGATTTTCTATTATTCGACTCTTATCTCAATTGTACCCTCTATAAAAATAATTTTCTTTATAATGTCAATCGAGTGATGTAATGATACCGAAGGTTTACTCATTTGTCCGAAGCTATTAAAAAGAAAAAAAAAAAAAAAAAATTTCTTCTGAATTTCTTGCGGTATAAATTTAGAGCTATATATAATTTGTAATGAACAGTTTTTTTTTCCCCAATTTTTCTTTTTGATTTTTTTTTTCGCTTAGTTTTTCGAAACGAATATATACATATGGCCTATACGCGTGATCCTTAGAAATATGCTAGTCTCGCAGAGTATAAAAGTATATATATAAATTGATTAACGAAAGATGAAGAAGAAGGGGAGGAAGGAGAATAATAATAATAATAATAATAATAATAATAATAATAATAATATTAATAATAATAATAATTAAATGAAAGAAAGAAAGAGAGAAAGAAAGAAGAAAAAAAATAATAATGAAAAATGAAAAATCTTTAGAAGGACATTTGGATATATTATAAAGATGAAGAATGAAGCTTTAAATTTATGAAAATAAATAATACAATTTTATGGTAGTCACACGAAAGAACTGATATTGATAATATTTAAATGTAGACTACTCAAGAAATTGACTAATGACTACTGTAAAAATGGCCAAATACGCAAATGGTGCCCGCCCGAATCGCGGGGGCAAGTTATATTATGGAAATAATAAATTATTAATAAAATTAATATAAATTGATGAATATTTAATTACAAATGATATAGTAGTAGATTTTATTTGATTTTTTATTCTATTCTATTATATTCTATTATATTATATTATATTCTTTACAATTTATTATACCGCATTGATCAACAATATCGTTTTATTGTCAAGTTTTTATTTCAATTTTTTTCTATATTATTCACGCTTTGTCGTTATATTTTTAAATTTGTCAAAAAAAAAAAAAAAAAAAAAAGAAGGAGAAAAAGCCTTAAATATTAATTAATTGGCCTGTGATACGACAGAATCGTTGATTTTTTTTCTAATTTAAAAAAAAAACTAAAAAAAAAAAAAAAAAAAAAAAAAGACTGAAATGAGAATCGCATCAGTTGCGGTCGAAACATTAACACGATGGCCATAATTTGTCGGTTCAAAAAATTATTGAATGAATAAAAAAAAAGAAAAAAGGAGAAAAAAAAGGAAAGAATCAAAAAATATAAATGCGCTGTCAGAATTTGAAGACTGTTAAATCTGCCTTATTGGTAAATATATAGAAATTTATTAATCGTTTAAATTTATAGATCGATAAAACCACCGATAAATAATGAAGATATATAGAATAGGAATTGTAGGAAATTCGATAAATAAACGACCAAACAGACAAGAAATAAATGAACGAATAAATAAATCAATCAATAAATAAAAATGAAAAAGAATTTTTTATTTTATTTTTAAAATCGTCGTTTGATAAATTATCAAAAGAAATTTGGTGTATAAGTTTATACCGTATAGACTGCAATGTTTTAAGCTTTATTCGACCGCAACCAATGTATCAGACTGAATTTGGACTGAATTGTCTCATTACTTAATTAGTCGACTAATTATTATTGGACTGATATTACTATTTGACTGATGTTACCAAACTGTTAATTAAAAGTATCTAATGGTTAAGTTGAAATGTTAACAAAAGCAGTAGGTATACATAATTTTCTGCTCCTCGCAATTAAACGTGCGCGTGGAGTAATTAAAATTTCAACAGACGAGCGTTGTATCTTGCAAAAAAAAAAGAAAGAAAGGAACAAAAAAAATTTAAAAAAAAAAAAAAGTAGAGGAAATTTCATCACCGTACCTTAGAAATATTCAAACGAAAAGAGAAAAAAGAAAAAAAAAAAAAAAAAACAATAGTTCAATTCAACTATTTTTTATTTAATTTAATAATATATATATATATATATATATATATATATATATATATATATATATATATATATATATATATATATATATATATATATATATATATATATATATATATATATATATATATATATATATATATATATATATATATATATATATATATATATATATATAATATATAGGTATATTTTTTTGTTTCTGGGGGGGGGGGGGGGGGATTCCATTTTTTTTTTCTTTTTCTTTTTAACTTATTTTTTAACTCTGATTTCCACGATATTTAAGCACGCAAACATAATGGTCGAGGGTTACACACACACACAGCTTATTTCACATTTAAAGTAATAAATAGATTTATGTAATAGAAACCAATATATAATAGCTGATAAAACTTTACACATTGAAAACGAAAAAAAAAAATAAAAAGTTATGTTAATTATAATATACAACAACAACAGTTTTAATGTTAAAAAAAAAAAAAAAAAAAAGAATGAAAAAAAAAAATAATAAGTTATGTGCACTTCTACAATCTCGTATATCGTATATAGGGTACAATTATACAATACAATACAATTCAATATACAGTACATACCTACCTAAATACAATAATTATTATGAAAAAGCTTTCAGAAGATGAAAAATTTTGAGAGCGATATCTATAATATAGGCGAAAGTATAGAGAATAAACGAAAAAACAAAAAATGAATAAAAAAATAAACGAACAGGAATATATAGTAATATAGAATAGAATATAGTTTGTACCTGCAGCGGAAATAATTGGAGAAAAGAAAAAAATTTTTTAAATCAAATTTATATAAACGGACTGACATATTATATTATCGGATAGATTAGGAAATTATATTTTTTGTATAGTTGAGAAGGAGTTTTTTTTTTTTTTTATTTAATTTAATTTAATATTATACTTTCATCTTCAACTTCGACGAGATATATATTTAATATATATGTATATCTACATATATATCGTTCGCGCATAAATTTTTTTTCCACGAAAAGAAGAACTAAAGAAAAAATAAATAAATAAATAAATAAATAAATAAAAACGCAAACAAACAAACAAATAAAATGAAAAAACTATAAAACGAGAAAAAAAAATACAAAGTTACGTTATCTTGCTTACTTATTATTTGTTATCTGCCAAGGTGTTCTGGTAATAGTATATATTTATTGATTATTATTATTATCCTTATTTAAGGCTATATCAAATGCATTTTAATATATTTTCATTTTTATATTATACGAAATGTACTATTTGGTTCAATAATTCCGTTGTGTTTCATTTGTTTCTTATAGATACCTATCACATCCTCAAAACAAAAAAAAAAACAAAAAACTAAAAAATCGATTAATTTATACCATAATGTATACCTATTATAGGTATAATACGATCGATATCAGTCACATATTTGTAATATAGGTATATATTGTATATATATATATATATATATAATTAGATATTATTTAAATCTGCTTTGTTTCAGCATTAAGGTAAGTTATGCCAATTCAATTGTGTAATAACTTAATTGTTAATGCGTTGTTTATATTGTGACGTCAGCCATAAAATCCTAACAGTCATGTCCGGCGTAGTTGGGCATTTCAATTCTCGTATCCACACATCTTTAATCGTTTTTTTTTTTTCACTCTTACTGTTCTTCGGTAAAATTCAGCCTATAATTTTTGTCAGATATTTAATTTATACCATCTGATACATACCAGCACTCGATATCATCAGATATAAAATTATAGGCAGATCGGTTTCACAGCGAAAATTTGACGAGAACGAAAAAAATAAAAAAATTACCGATACTATCGTACGTAGCCAAGGACTAATTATACTAGTTATCATAATTATATTCAAAAATATTCATTATTATTCGACTGCTCCCCAATTGAAAAAAAAAAAAAAAAAAAAAAAATCGTTTAGGCTCGATGCTTGGATGTTAAAGGGAACATTAAAAATTCTGAATAATTCAATCATTTTGTCTTAAAGTATACCTATATAGTATATATATATAAAAAAAAAAAAATTTAATTCACTGTGCCTTGGGAATTGAAAATGTTGACCCACGTTGGCCATGATTACTATATATTTGTAACTACTGCAGTAACAGAAGCCAAAAAAACCAGCAAACAAAAAAATTAAAAAAAAAATCATTACAAACGATCGTTAAACTATAATCAACGGTTTCTATAATAAACATGCTGAATATATATAATATACAAATACATTCATAGTTTAGTTACGTCGTTACTATTTTAAAAATTTCGAGTAATTTTTTAAATGTTGCGCCACTTGCCAATATATATACATATATACCATATATATATATGATTACAAATTGCATGCTTTAAGTGTATCCCAGAATGCTCAGTGTTTCCTTCATCGTCTTATGTTGGATCTCATTATTGAAAAGTATATATCTCCTCCCCTCGCCCCCCCACCCCCCCAAAAAAAAAGAAAAAAACAAAATTTAGGCGCAACGCAAATTTTTATATTTATACCCCCAGTTTTTTTTATTTTTTATTTTCTAAACATCTATTTTTTAATTTATATCTATATATATATGTATATTTGCGAATATATGTATATATGTGTATATAAATATATTCTTTAGTTACACCCACGAAACCCTACCACCCCACAACCCCCCCCCCCCCCCCCCCCCTACCCCCCTTCTACTGCAACAGTTTTCTTTTGCCTGAAGTTTAATGAGACACGACTTGAGAAATTGGATAAAGAGCAATTTTAAAAGGAAATGAATAGGTCCGTCTGCCTTGGCTCGCTTTGTCCAGCCCAGTCAGTATGTATAAAAGAGAAAACAGAAAAGCAAGAAAAAGAAAAAAAAATAAAGAAATATAATTATCATAGCCTATACAGAACGGAATTCGAAATGCTCTCCCTTATTTTAATTAATGAGAAACGTGTGGATAAATAGAGGCGCCCCCTTATATTATTGACGTTTAATTCATTACCACGGAGTTTTCAAAGGCTCTCTCCAACCGCCCCCGCCCCCACCCCCCCAGCCCACCCCCGTCCGAGCCCCACACCCCTTCATTAAAATACAAATGAACATTTTACATCATGTAGATTTTCTATTTATTACTGAAAGAATCCGATACACATACATTATATATAGGATTCACATAGCATATACATATATGTATGTATATCTTTGTATTCCAGGATGAGGTGTTTATCGCTTAACAATTATTTGTACACACATACCCACTGCAGCGTTTTAACATGATCGTTTAAACATCGTATTTTTTGTTTTATATTTAACTCAACCATCACGTAGGTACGATTTGAGCAGGAATTGGAAAGATATAATTATAAAATATTCAAATATATATATACAGAGCTGTTTTGCGGAGGCACGTTAGGAAACATTAATTCATCAATCAAAGTCAATAAAAGCTTTACAAGTATATATACTTATTATATGAAGAATATATTTGTGTATAGCTTTAATCATGCGTTTATGAATACCTTTGAGTAATTGAAATTGCTTTAAAAACGCTTTAACTGTTGTTAGATTGTCGGGTGGTGGTTACTTATTTAATTGATTTTCATTTTTTTTTTTGAAAATTCCCTTCCCCCGATTTAAAAACCGTGATTAACCGACAATTGTTAACGAGAGCTTTCGAAAGTGCGATTATTGCTTGTCACAGAAGAGTGTTATTGCTTCTATAATATATATTCATATATAAAATATAAAATAGCTGAAAAATACCTCATCCTGAGCATTTGCTTCGTAAAAAAATTAAAATTATTCTGTTTTTTTTTTCTTTTCTTTTTTTTTGTCAATATATACTTTTTTTTTTCTATACATATCTGATAGGGAAATTAGAGTAGGATGACTTTTTTTTTGAACACTATTTTTTATATAGGTATACTCGCACACGATTTTTTTTTTCCTTTAGAGTATATATTTTACATATATATACATACCATATGAGTAAAGCATGCTGAACCATACGCGATTCAAATATCATCGCTGATAGGTTGCTGTACCAGTATTACATACGTGATATATACCAAATTTTCAAATGAATTATTTTCCTACGAGGAAACAATTGAAAAAAAAAAAATCTCTATTCATTATAACATATACGGCCGCCAATAAATGAATTAAATGTTTTTCAGACGATGTGTGCTTTGTTAGTTTGGTCACTATCTTGCTATAAGACAATGAAATGAAATAATTAAAGATAAAAATGAAAATCTATATGTATACGTATATTTCAATAACATATTTATATTGACAGTACGGCTTAGAGCGAAGATTAAATTCTAATCCGGTTCAATTTGAAAAAAAAGAGAAAAAGAAAAAGAAAGAAAAAAATCAGTGACTAACTTCATCGTCGTCTGTTTATTGAAAAAGATTTATTACTATTAGTTATACACATATCAATGCCAAAGGCCATAGTTTAACGTTTGCATTAACTATCTTTCTCAATTTATTACGTACATAAGTCTGTTTGTGAAATACTATAATATAATTGATCTTGTTAACAATACGCGAAACGTTTTCAACTCACACTCTATACTTGAAGAAATAAACGTATGTCTATAATGATGATAGTGACGGTAAAAATATGAGTTTTATGTTTTTTTGAATCCACTACCCCTATAGTGTCTCTGTCCAATTCGATCTAGCTGCTATATATCGCGAGCTTTTTACTTTCATTTATATAATAGCGTTGCTTTGTCCTGAGTCATACTGTCAACGATATGTAGTACAGTATACCCTACGATTGCCCAATACAATGGACTGCAGTACTATGAAATACGTTAAGGTACATATTATATACATATGATAATAAATATAGGAAGAAATAGACGTGAGAGTCTGAGATCTGGTGTAGGGGTAAGTGTGGGGAGCTGCATGAGGTGCGTTGTTGTGTTTCAGTGCTCGCCTCGATGCCTGGACTGACCTTGGTGAACTCGCCGATTGCACCATCCGCTAAGAAGCTGTTCACCTGCCAGCTGTGTAGTAAGGTACTATGCAGCAAAGCCTCGTTGAAACGTCACGTGGCTGACAAGCACGCCGAACGTCAGGAGGAGTACCGATGTGTCATCTGCGAGCGGGTCTACTGCTCGCGAAACTCCTTGATGACACATATCTATACCTATCATAAGAGCAGACCCGGCGACATTGACATTAAGTTCTATTGAAGGTTTAGATAAGGTAGGGCCATTAACTTAAAAGAAATTTTAACAAAATTTCAACGAAAAAAAAATTTTTTTGGATTTTTTTTTCTCGTTTTTTTTTTTCATTCTACTATGAACTTGGGCCCTACAGACGCGTCGTTTGTCGTTTATAATATCACAATACCAAATAGAAAGAAAGATTATCTCTTCGGATAGATGAAAATTAAAAATCTTATTCATTCATTCATTTATTTATTTATTCATTCATTCATTCATTCGGATTATAGCCACAGAATTTCGGCTGAACAATTAGGTTTTCTTTAATTATTCGATCATTTCAATATAGAAAACTGATTTCAATGAAAGATGAGGAAAAAAAAAGGGAAAATAAATAATTGGAACATATATTTGTCTGAAACACATCGTTTAGCAAAAAATTAATTCGATATATTTATATAACAATAATTGTAATATAAATTAATGTGCGAGAGATCATTTCGCGGAGTAATTATAAATTTTGCTACTGGATCTGTTTCGGAAAATTAATAGTTAAGAAAGGTAGATAGGTAGCCAGAAAGAGAGAGAGAGGGAGAGAGACCGAGAGCAGGAAAAAGAGAGAGAATGGGATATCTGAAAATGTCTATGAATGATATCGTTTTAGCATGAGTGTTCGGTAAATGTTATCATTTGATAATCGAGAAAGTTAGGAAAAAAAAGAGAAAAGAGAAAAAGAGATCAAAATTGACGATATTGCGATTGATTTTATAGAGAGATACTTTCTTTTGGTAAAAAATTTAAAAAATAAAGAAAAAAATATTAAATAAAAAAAAAAAAAAAAATATATATATATATATATATATATATATATATATATATATATATATATATATATATATATATATATATATATATATATATATATATATATATATATATATATAAAGAGAAAAAATTAAAAAAAAATAAAATTAAAAAATAAAAGGCAAACCACATGTCTGTTATCGAAAACTACTTTTGTTCACTCTATAAAGCACAAATAAGCTATATTAGTAGGAAACTAGGGTTCTTTACCAGTCACATATTATTATGCTTCAGGTCCCCACTAACCCGCCCTTAAAAAAAAAAACCCTGCCTAAGTTTATGCGTTCTCCTGTATTTTTTGTCTCTTTGTTGTTTCTGTTTGTTTTCATTCTGTTTTGTTGGCTTTCAATGTTCGATGTTGTGTGCATGTTCGATGTTGCTTATATTCAATATAGTTTTTATTTCAGCTATCTGTGGGAGGAAATAATTGTTACTATGTCAAATACATAATATTATAACATAATATATATGTATATATATATAAAAAATATATATATATATATATATATATATATATATATATATACAATACGATACAATACATCGATTCTTTCGTATAAATATATATATATATATATATACATATATATATAAATATATATTCATGTATATATATATATATATTTTTTTTTTAAGAAATGTTTTGTTAAATTATTGTTCACTGATTATGATGTCATTAAACAGAAATGATCACTTTATTTGAATATATACCTATATATATATATACCTATATATACATATACATATACATATATATATATATATATATATATATATATATATATATATATATATATATATATACATTATGCTTATTTATCAGCGTGTTAATATAAGCATCGTATCGAAATGCATGCGGCGAGAACATCTTCATTTATACTTCTCCAAGATTCTTTATATTCATTCATTTTTTTTTCTCATAATTCGTTACAATTATTATTCACACAGTGTTGATGCTTCGGTTATTATTTATTCATGGTATAATAAATAGAAGAAAAGAACAATTTTTTTTTACTATGCATGCATGCGATAACAATATTATATACCTATATACTACATAATTTGCTTCCATATTGAAGTCTTTTATAATTGTGCATCTTTTTTTCTGATTTTTTTCATTTTGATCTACATTTTTTTTTTTTTTTTTTATGTTTTCTTTTTCTTCTTTTTCTACTTCTTCGTTTTCTTTCCCTCCGTATAAATTTTTGAACTTTCGTTTAATGTACAATCGATACCATGATTTTACCGATCAATTTTCATTTTCTTATTCAATTATATAATTAATTGGATCTACCGACTCGTTCTTTAATGGGCTTCTGGTATTTCGATGTAAAAGAAAAATGAAAAATAAGAATAAAAAAAATAATATATATTTCACATTAACCAGCATGAGGCTCGAGCCTTTTCAATAAGCCAAACAAAAAAGAAAAGAAAAAAATAGCAAAGAAAAAAACGAAATTACTGACAATAAGAAGAATTCTAATTTTCCATTACTTCTCACCAGACCAAAATCAATTTACTATCGATTAATTATCAGGAGAACGGGAATGTTGCTATAAAGCCGAAGAAGAAAAAAAAAAAAAACGTTGGTGTATCGTTTATTCTATTGACTAACAAAATCGGGGTTTCATTTATTATAGCTGTACAATTTTAAGCATAGATGTTTTACAATACACATGACTAATACTATGAAAATATGCTTGGTGCATGCTGTAATACATGCGATAAATTCAAACCCTATATACTATATATGTATATACACAGGAATTAATCTCAAGAGTCAAAATTTGAACTAGATATTAAATCACTAAAATCATTAATCATAATCACACACATACACACAGCATATATATTTCTATCATAACTTTAATCAATAATATCTAATACCCCTCAAAAAGAAAATGAAGAAAAATTAAGAAATGAAAAAACAATAGTTACTTTAAAAGTTTGCAATAACTGTAAAATCTCTTAAAAATTAATATCGAATCTTTTTCATATTTGTTATTCTAAAAATATCCTCAACATATGTATGTACATATATTCCAATCAAATACGAAAATATCAAATTTACCTTCCGTCCTCAGTGAATTTTTGATCAATTGTTTGAATATAAAATTAGAAGTTTTGATATTTTGATTTTTGTGATTGAAAATTTGATCGATAAAGAATAAAATTTGCCGATAAGATATAAAAAATTTCTTGAAAATTTTTAATAATTAAATTGAATTTCAGGTACGGGCAACGGGATGCAAACACCAACAACGCTTCCCTCTGCCGTGTACCGTATGCCACCACCGACTGCTGGTGGTATAAATGAACCCCAAGAATGTCCTTACTGTCGTCGTACATTCTCCTGCTACTATTCGCTGAAACGTCACTTCCAGGACAAGCATGAACAGTCGGACACACTCTACGTATGTGAATTTTGCAACAGGCGTTATCGCACCAAGAATTCATTGACTACTCATAAAAGCCTTCAGCATCGTGGGTCTAGTGGTATGCTGAAGAGACTGCTGAAGACATCGGCGATAAAAAATGTCCTCGCGCAACATCCCCAGATACCACAACAGCCGCAATGAAAATGGTGGTACCATCATAATTTCCTTACCTTTGACCATTTAACGGGAAATTATGACAGAGCTGCGGACGATACTTCGCCCAGCTTAACTGCATATCAGAAGTAATTATTGGTTTCATTCGTTACTTAAAAGGGTGATAAGAATTTTCTCCTGGCTCGACGCACACGTCTTCCTCTTATAATTACACGAGTAAATGAATAATTTCTCTTAGTACGGAGAAAGAATTGATTAACATATCAAAAGATATATTATATGTATATATCATTTTTCAGACTGAGAGTGAAATTCTTCCATATTACGGTTCCATTTCTACTTTTGGATAAATCTGCATTCTTTTTATTATATATTGTAACTTCGCTGAGGTAAAAGAACATTTTGCGTCTAGCTATATCGGATTATTTCTTCACATCCTTTTATTATTCTTTTTTTCTTGAAGACTGCGTATTATCCAAAGAAGAGGGAAAGATCGACTGAGAAATTATATCAAATTTATTTTAAGTTTAAAAACAAAAACAAAAAACAAAAAAAAGCAAAAAAAAAAAAACAAAAAAAAAACAAAAAAAAAAAAACGAAAAACAAAAACAAAAGTAATAAAATACTGAAAAGCCAATTGATTGGAAACATTCCATATTATAAATACCTATACTGTTAAATTAATTTGAAACATTAAAAAAAAAATAAAAAATAAATAAAAAAGGGTAGAAAAAAATAAAAATGAAATTAAAAACAAAAATCACAAGGTAATGGAGGAAATATTTTCTTCTATATTAACAGTTTAAAATGTGAATTACATATTATTATCTAACGATGAAACGTGCCAGAAAGAGACATAGGGGTAGAAAGTTTAAAAAGATGAAACAAACAAAAAAAAAAGGAAGAAAAAAACAAAATAAAGAAATCAATAAATAAAAAACGATGAAGATATAAAAAAAAAAAAAAAGGGAATCGCTGTTGTAAAAAACGGATCTGAAAGATATGAACAATAGTTTTAAAAGAGCACTAATATGTTATTGAGGTCTGTTACAGTTGTGTAAATCAAAGATTAATATTAGGCCTCTTACATGCAGGGAGAAGAGAAAACGAAGTACATAATTATACTATAGAGTAAAGAAAAAAAAAAATAAAAAAAAATAAGATACTTTGGAAATCCTTCGTTTTCGGATTGGCATTAATTTTATACTTAAATCTTAATAAATTACTTTAATAACCCGGGTAAGAAAAGGTAGCGACAGAAAATCTAATAGAAAAGACCAGAATCGAATATACTGTATATACATGAGAGGATTTATTTTCTTTTTTTTTCTTTTTTAACAAAACTTTGAAGTTGTTAGAGAAGAAAAGAGCAAAAAGCTCCGCTTTTTCACCAACCCCTCGCTTAAACATTTCACGATAGCAAAAAAAAAAAAAAAAAGTTGCCCGATTGATGTAAAATATACGAGTGCGAAAGTTTGATGGGAAATGAATAATAATTTCATAATAATTGAAATGCACTTACAAAAGAAGAAGAAGAAGAAAAAAAAATTAATAAATAAATGGTAAAACAAAATGAAACAAAACAAAAAAAATGGTTATACGAATTTGCTGGTGAGTAATTAAGAAGCCAGTATAATATATATACACACACAGGTATTACGATGATATACAATATGTGTAAAACAAGATATAAATAAATAAATAAATTCTATATATATCTATAAATATATATACATATTTATAGTTAAGTAAATTGAATTAGGAATACAGTTATTTTGTCTTAGGCCTAAAAGAAATTTCAATTACAAGAAAGATGACAAAAAACAAAAAAAAAAAAAAAAAAAGTGAAGATGAAGAAGAAAAAATGCAAAAAAATATAAAAAAAACGAAAAAAAAAACAAAAAAAAAAAAAAAAAAGGGAAAAAAATTATAAGAAGAAGATGAAATTAATTATGCTCAAATTCAACAAAGTCTCACAAATCTAATACAAAATACATATAAAGTTAAACGTAATTATTATATTACGGGCTTAAAATGTAGGGTCCCGCATCACGCGCGCAAATTACAGACTATATTTTTAACTCTTTAAAGTAATATTTTGAACTGTAAATATTCATAATAACTATATTAACGATTTTTCTCTTATTCAGATTTTGTAAGTAGCACAGTTCGACATAGGATATAGGTAAACGCGAGCTGGACAATGGATTCGTGTTCGTGTAATATACTTGGCAAAGTGCAATATTAAATGTTTAAGGAAGAAAATCATAATCGATTAAAAAAATAAATAAAAAATAATAATCATATTAAAAATAAATTTTTTTTTACTTATAAAATAAAGATAATCAAGATACATAGAGAAAATGTTTTATTTTTTTTCTTTCTTTTCTTCTGTTTGAAAGTTATGGTAAAATTTTCCGGTGGTATTGATTTTTTTTTTTTTGTCCCCGTTTAACAAAGAGTTTTATACAAATTTATGACCAATCAGCGAGGTAAAATGCTGTGCTTTGAAAAAAAAAAAAAAAGGTAAAAAGTCTTGATAATCAATTTAATTTTTTCAATTTTTTTTTGCAAAATTTTTAACGAATTTTTTTTTGTGTTCTATTCGCTAAATTATACACTTTAGAATTTATTACGCTGTTATGAAGAGTTATATTAAAATAATAAAAACACGAACAGTTCCATTGGCCAACATTGTACAAGAATACCGATATATCTAACAAAAGGTACAATTAAAGGAACTAAAAACCCTATAAACACAAGTTGTTCATTGCAACATATTCAGGTCTGAAACTCAGTGTAAAACAAAATAATAATAATAATAATAATAATAATAACAAAAAAAAAGAATTGATGTTTTATTATGATAAACGTAAAAGAAATGCCATTATAACTAACACGCAAGTACAAATTATTGAAAAATAACGTTTACGTCTATCTTAGATTGCGTAGTAAAAAAAGAAAAAAAAAAACATAACAAAAATAATAATAATAATAATAATAATAATAAATAAATAAATAAAAATGAATAATTACGATGTCTTCAAATTTAGCGACAATTATTGAGCGAGAAATAGAGAGAGAGAGAGAGAGAAGATGGAAAAAGAAAGCGAGTAGAAAGAGAAATAGAGAGATAAAGTGAAAGAAAGAAAAGGTTTTAAACATATCTTCTAAACAATGTATACAGTTAAATTATACGATTCTAGGATTAGATAATATGTCTCTGATTGAAGCTGCTCTCGGCTGTATAGAATTCAATGTCGAATGAATTTTTAAATGTCGTGTAAAAAAAAAAAGAAAAAAACAAAAAAAATAAATAAATTAATACTTGAGTGTGAAACCAAATCTTCGAGTGGCATGTGGTTCAAACATAATGTGGACAACGATTGTTAACGATCAAATTTTTATATCGTTAAATTTGTTTATTTTCGGACTTTGGTAAGAAAAGAGATCGTGATCTATAATAAGCGTGGAAATTTTTTTATTAATTAATATAGTGAAATTAAAGCTAGTCATTTAAAATTGTTTCTTTATTTTGTTTTATTTTATTTTTTGTGTTTATTTCTATTTCGTTCTGTTTTCTAAATTTTTTATTTTATCTTTTCGTCGTATTTATAACTGTTTTTTTTTGTTTTTTTTGTTTTTTTGATACTTACGTGATTCTGTGATATAGGAGCGAAAAAGTAATTAAAATTAAAATTAATCAATGAACTCGTTATAAATCCACATTATGATACCCCCTGCGCACTATATGATATCTACGAGAATTATAATTAATTATTAATTAATATATTATATATATTGGGAAATTCTGTGATGTTTTTGAGTTGGTATAACTAGAAAGGATAAATTATACTAGAATTATGGAAACGTATACGGAATTACGTCAATGTTTAGTGTTGTAAAGAAAAAAACAAAAAAACGAAAAAAAAAAACAAAAAAAATAACAAATTTGTAAAAAAAAACTCTTCTCCATCAGATTATTTTGTTGTTTGTTTTTCTTCTTTTTATTTTTTTTCCGAGGTTTTTCAATTTTTCCGAACCTAATGATAGCTAGCTAAACTGGAACGCTATTGTACAATTAATTTTTCTTTACTTCCAACAATATTTATCAAGTAGTGAATATCAGTAATCACATATTCAACAAATTCTTACAGTATATTCAGGCTCGAATAATTTTACAATAGTTTAATTTTCCAATAACTGTTTTTGAATTATGTGAAACGGAAGAAACGAAAAAACAACAAGAAAAACTGTTACTAAATTCATTTTCGAAAAGTAATTTTTTCGCTGTGCCAATATAGGCCAGTATGTATATGAACTCCTTCTTTCTCTGTCGATAACTTCTTCTCAAAGGAAGACTGAAAGTGTTTTTAATAGAGTGGATTAAAGAAATGAAAAAAAAAAATATATATATATATGTATATATATATATGTATGATAGAATAAAAATACTTTTATAAAACTGGCAATGATCAAAGAGGACGAAATCTTTCTTTCAATGAAAATTATGACCGATTAATTTACGAACTAGAACTCATATTGGCTCAGCAAAAGAATATTTCTTTAATTGATATTGAAGATATATATTATTGGAATAAGAGAATATTTCTCAAGCCTTGTTGAGGCAAAAGTGAAATTATATAATTGGGTTGAAATTTGATTCGTTTGAAATGGATTTGTTTTTATTTTAGATTTAATTGGAAAAAAAACGTTTCAGTATATTTAGCTATCATGTTTAAAAGATAGTTAATGTTACAGGATTTCAGCAACATATCTTTCCAGGGTATAATACACAGATACCCCAAAAAAAAAAACATTAAATGAAATAAAAATAAAAGTAAAAATTAAAATAAAAATAAAATAAAAATAAAATAAATAATCTGTATGAATGTAATTCTAAATACGAAGAATTAATATGGAAGAGAAGATAATCTATTCTATTGTGCCAACACTCTCGAAATTACAAAGAATTAGGTCTTTTACTATATTTACATGGGAACGTAGCTAGAAATTCGTCATATCTTCTATTGGAAATGATTATTAATTATTATTATTATATTATTATATTAGCGACTAAAACGATTTATTATTATATACGAATATATTATCAAAAAAAAAAAAACAAAAACAAAAAAAAACAATTTTTAAACTTTAATGCATGGATAATTATTCTTGTCTTGTAATAACGTACTAAGCGAATGACTAAAATGAGAAACAAATATTTTAAACTATCTATTTTTATTTGCACTCTTGATATACATGTATATATACATATTATTATTATTAATAAACAAAATAAAAGAAGAAGAAAAAAAAAACGAAAAGAAAACCATCTATTGTAGGTCAGAACGCGATAATATGGTATATATTGGTTTAAATTTGAGATATAGCTAACGAGTATCAATGATCATTGGTATACCATAATTACTGGGCAGAGTAGCCGTCAGTATTTGATACATATATGAAAAAAAAAACCATAAAATGCATTAAGGACATATGATTGCATATGTATATACGAATCGTAGCAGTACAAGGTTATCATAGATTAACATTATCGAATCAACTCTATAATATGTACACGAACGTCTACGCGTTATTTTCTGTTTTTTTCTTTTTCTTTAATATTTTTGTTTGTTAGTGAGTTTAATTATTTGCGAGACTTTATTTAAGAGAAAAAAAAAAAAAAATGTTGATTTTGAAGCTTAAGGGAAAAATAAACTAGTTGGAGCTACAATGATGAGTATTTTATATATTTTCATATTATATGGGAAATAAATTTTGACTGGGCCGTTTAAACTTACCGTTAATAAATACCTGCTCAATAACTATTATCTTACCATTTCAATTAATGAAAGAAAACGAAAAACGAAAAAAAAAAAAAAAATACCAGCTAAAGCTCTGATGGTTTTTTCTCCCTATTAATTGCAGATCATGTTGTTTTTCTGACTGGTTTATATATTACTTATTATTTTATAAAATATGATGATTGAGAATTTATTAGGTATATAAAATAATATCTTTGTTAATTATGGCTGATGATTTTGTTAAATAAATTAAGTTTAATAATTAGACAAGGGTTGAATAATATTAAATTCTTCTTGCTTTTTTTTTGTTTTTTTTTTTGTTTTTTCAATTTCTTTGGTTTTTATTATTTTCAATTATCGACTACATAAATTATACGTATATTGAGCCAAATTACAGTTACAAATTATAGGCTCATATATTCTAGTTTCTTTATTTTATTTTTATTTTGATTTTTGTTCTTTGTTTTCGGGCGCTGTGACGATATATGTATACTTTGATACGTGAATTTATTTTTCGAGAAGGCTGATTTTATAATTTTAGAAGTGAGTTTAATGTAAATCAAATTAATACTTTATTTTGTGTTCAATTATTAATTTTATTATTATGATTAATTTTTTTTTTTTTTTTTCTTCTCTTTTCTTTTCTTGGTTTTTTTTTTATTTTTTTTTGTATGTTCCGATTAAAAAAAAAAAAATTTTTTTGTTCTAATTTAGGTGGAATTGACTGATTAGATTGTTTCATTGGTATAAATTTTTTTTCTTTTAATTAATGTGATATTGATTTACCAAAGATCGGGAAACTTATATGTGGAAAAAAAAAATAAAAAAAATTTATTCTCATTGAAAGTTATAATAACGAATATATCGGATGCGCGTGAGTACGACGTACACGTACATACTTCAATTGATATACGAAATTACGATACATATGATATAGATACCATGTATACCTATACTATAATATCATTTTTCAAAAGAAAGCGAAAGAAAAAAAAAACAAACGGAGATATAACAAAATAAAACTTCTTTATTACGAATGCAAAAATAAAATAAAATAAAATAAAATAAATAAGTATAAAAAATGAAAATAAATAAATGAATAAAAATAAAGTGGAATTTCATGAAATCGAAAAAAGCTTAGGCGGGGTGTAATATTATAACGACGAGACGTTTAAAAAAAATGAAAAAAAAAAAAATGTAAAATGAAAAAAAAAATGAAAAAAAAACAAAAAACAAAAAAAAAAATTGACGAACATAGGAGAAAGACTACTTAGATTTATTTTTATTATGTCTTCAAAAAGACTTTAAATATAATATTTATATTGTGCCATAATTAATATTAATGAACCTTAAGTATAAATTAATTGTTATGGAAAAAAAAAAATTTTTAAATTTATTGAAAGAAAATAATAATTAACAAAAAACAAAAAACGAAAAATTACAAAAAAAAAATAAAATAAAATAAAATAACAAAAGAAAGAAAGAAAGCAGAAAAAAATAATAATAATATTAAAAAACCACAAGTAATCAACATTATTCTATCAATAATTAATTATACGGTTTAAAATAAGAAGTATGTCGTTCTAAGTAAAATTATCACTTTTACCATTAAAACACAAGAGAGAATAAGAAGCTAGAATTAATAATCGATCACCTTACACACATCATTATATACAATTAATAACGATATTTCATATCGCATATCATATTTTTATTATACCCAAGTGTAAAATATAGCGCCGCTCTTATAACACCTTAGGGGTAGTTTATATAATATCATCATAAATAATATATACCTACGTACGCGACATATGAAACACTATAATATCTATTTTATTTGTAAAATCTGTTTCTTCCACACGTCAGTTTGGAAAACTATTATTATTTCTGGAGGATGGACCAAGATTAGCTATCGAAAGATGATAAAACTTGTAGCTAGGTGTTTCATGTGTATTGGTTGGTCTGTATCTATATTATTGGTACATAATATACATAATATGGTATTGTAAGAAATGAAACTGCCAACAGTGCAGCAGATGTGTGAACAATGATAAATAAGAAAGAAAAAGAAGAAGAAGAAGAAGAAGAATAGAACGTGAAGAAAAAAAATGATAAAAAAAAAAAAAAAAACTGCGTATCTCGTCGCAAGGGTAGTTCGCAATCTCTGTTACATCAAAACTGTATCTATTTGATTTTTAACTCCGATAAGAATTATTTTGTTGTAACAGAGCAGCTGCCCACACTTATCCACCTTCCACACTGGCAAATGTAAAAATGAATATTAAATGACATGTATAGTATCATTGTATGGGTATATATCGCAAGAGTATAATAATATAGCTAATCGCGTGCAAGTTTTTAATAATATGAATTAAAAAAAAAAAAAGTAAAATAAAAGTAAAATAAAAAATTAGTTCATGGATAGAAGACAACCAAGTATACTGTACAATATGTATACGTATATGCCAGCGAAGGGTCGTTAATTAAATTTTATAAAGTGATTTTTTTCTTCTCCAAACAGAAATTTATTATCGATCCTTATTACGCTGCGCTATAAACAATTGTGTATCACGAAAGGTATATAAGCGATAATGTTCTGGCATTAGGGCATAAACGATCAGTTTTTAAGATTACATAATACAAGTAGACAAGACAAGAAAAATAAAATAAAATAAAGTAAAGTAAAATATAATTAAAAAACAAAAAAACAAAAAGAATACAAAAAAATGAAAAATAAATAAAAATCAATAAAATTACAAAACACAAACTGAATTACGCTACAGTATATAAGCGATTGGATGATTATAAATACAATATGAATTGTATATATATATATATATATATATATATATATATATATATATATATATATATATATATATATATGTATATATATATATATATATATACACACATATATATATATATATATATATATATATATATATATATATATATATATATATATATATATATATATATATATATATATATATATATATATATATATATATATATATATATATATATATATATACAAGTACAGTTGCATTATCTGAATGGTAACCATATAATAGAAAAATGCAGGAGTAAAATACGCGCATAACAGGACTTTGCAATATTTGTAATATACATTTGTTTCGTTAAAATGGAAAGATAATGAAAAAGAGTTGTTTCCTTTTTTGTTCAACTTTTTAACAGTGAGTTGTATAATAATATTGCGTAATAACGTATATTGTATACGTTTGTATAATATATAATATAATATGGTATAAAAAAAAAAAACCATCAAATATCTGCTACTGAGGATGCATTCGTCCTTAATAATCTAAATAGACAAGGAATATCGTAGTTGTTTTTTTCTTCATTATCATTATCATTTTTTTTTTTTTTTTTTCATAACTTCTTGTTACTCATTTTTTACATACGAATCGTTGATATTTCTTCGCATTATAATCGTATATTGCTTCCATACATTCTATATACTATATGATATAGACGAGGGCATATAAGAAAAAAAAAGATTGCGCGGACTTTTTAATATATGAATGTACATAACATGTTCTTAAGTTCGGGCAATCCTTTTCTAATTTTTCATCTGCGGCAGGATTGAATATATATATATGTATATTATATTTTACGATATAGGCAAAAAAAACAATGTCATGAAACATACATTATATAGATCATGTGATACGTTTGCACCCATTCAAAATCCTCGTAGACTGCAGTTTAATATTGCACTGTGTTTAGTCGGGATTAAAATCAATTATTTTTGCGTAAAAGAACAAAACAAACTTATGGAGTAATCAATTTTCGAAGATACGGTACAATAGTTTGGTGAAAAACTGTTTTACGATTAAAAGAAAAAGAAACAGAGGATGAAAGAAAAAAATGAAAACACTGAATTAAATAGAATCGTTTTTGTTTAATTAAGTGTAAATTCTATAAGAACATGAAAATCCACATATATTAATCATATAACTTACACTTGATTCTTCATGATTATTTTTTGAGTAAATGTATAATTATTAATAATTATAACATATGAACAGTTGCAAACGTATCACAGTAAATTAATCTTTTCCCATTGCCGCCCCCCCCCCCCCCCCAGTCACCCTTTTGTACGATATTTCTTAACTGTAGACCGACCATGAATCATCGTTCATTTATTTTTATGTCTAATAAAACGAAAAAAGAAAAAGAAAATTGGTACGCATCCCCAATATTATCGTGATTTGAACTGTGGGTATTTAAGGATTTGAAAAATCTTTAACATGTGCTTGTCTGAATCTGATTATCGGTGTAAGGGATGGTCCAATTTTAGTTAGTTGATACGATAGATATATCAAATCAATTATCGCAAGTTACGTTAATTTTTATCTATGTACATATACTTCTATATTATATCATAGGGCCTAATTTTTAAGATCTATATATATATATATATTTACCTATTATACCCCCTTCCTCCCCCCGCACCATCACCACCCCCCCTATTGATTTTCATAACTATTATTACATCAGTTTTCAAAACTACAATTGTTGAATGAAACGTGTGTTATATTGAGAAATCAAATTATTAATTACTTATTACAATATTTATGTTCGTTTGAAAGTTTTATAATTTTAATTACCCTCCATATGTGTATGTATGTATTTATATATTTGTATAAATATATATATATATATAAGTACATAAGTATATATAGAATATATTCTGTGCAGGTATTGGAATTTATGAAGGCAATACAATTTATGCTACTGCAGTATATACAGTTACAGAAAAAGAAATAAAAAAAAAAAAACACAAAAAAGAAGAGTAAAGAAAATTAATTTTCGATAATTTATAATTCATTCTCAAATTAAACAAACTGTTTAATAGAAAGTGAAGAAAAGAAAAAATAATTTTTTTTTGTCATCTAACAATATAATAAGCTGAATTTGGCTCAGTTGTAAGATTGTTCAATAATTGTTTCCAATTTTTATCCAATTCTTATAAATACAAAAAAATTAAAGTGAATAAAATAAAAAAAATAAAATAATTGCAAACATTTGATTAATTTTCTTTGTTACTCGTATATCGTCATTAATAATAATTATTCAACGGTTCATCGTTGAAACCACACAAACAACAACAAAAAAAAAAACAAATACAAACCTTAGAAAAGATTTCAAAAAATATAGGAAAAAAAAACAAAGTGTATAAAAAAAAAAAAAAAATGAAAGACAAAAAAAGGAAGAAAGAAAGGAAAAAAAATGGACCGCTCTAGCGCTAAAAATTTCCAAGCGTCAGTTATTCTAAGACTGAAACTTACCAAAAATTAACAACTGGAAATTCAATCAGTTCTATATTCTTATATAGTTTCGGTATTTGACGCTTGGATATTTTACGTGCGATATAATCCAGAACATAATAATAATAATAATAATAGTAATAATAATAATAATATTAATAATAATAATAATATTAATAATAATAAAGTAACAAAGTGCAACTCGCTGCCTTGCTGAACAGTACAAGTACAAAACGAATACAAATACATAAAACAAATGTCTTCGATTTTTGAAATTCTGGTAGATAAGATATCGAGAAAAAAAAAACAAACAAAACAAAATAAAAAATAAAAAAAAAAAAAAATTAAAAATTAATTGTTAATGATAAGAAAACAATCTCTGGTAGTAACGCCGTCACCTTCGGCTGCAACATTGCAAATACCTCATGTGCCGATGCTTCAGATTTTTCATTGAAAAAGAAAAAAAACAAAAAAAACGTAACAACGATTTCATTTTTCAATTTATTTTCCATTTTATTTTATTTTTTTTTTTTAATGTATATTACTATTTTACTTCAGTTCCTATATTATATTAACCCTATAATATCGCGGTTGTAATATATTACATACACATGTATATCTATTGTAAATACGTCGCTGGCCCTTGAACCTTCATGTTCATTATAGCGAGAGATAAAGAATTTGTTTTCAAATTACCGATTCTACTGGTGATGATCATGGTATCGTTTTGCATTCTATATATATATATACCTATTCGCAATAAACTATACACTGCCAATAAACGCATTTAGTACATGAAGGTATTGTATATCGTGGGCGAGTGACGCAGCCGAAACAAAAACCATGTTATACATATATATCATCATTTTTATTTCAATATACATTATAACATAATATACTGTACCTACTTACATTACATATGTATATTATAATATGTACTTCCATAATTCAGAGTCTGAAGCTCGGCAATAACAGTTTCTCAGCTAAGATACAATAGTTGTTTGTACTTACGTCTTGTATTTTATCAATAGTGTCCGGATATAAACGTGAATGGTTGTCATGCTCTGGTTAAGGGCGAAAAATTTACGACCCATCGTTCAAATTTTGTGTAAAAATGAAACAAAAAAGGGGGAAAAAAAAAAATCCCTACGACTGCGATGGGTCGAAATTTTCAAAATGCGTTATTGCATGTTAACTACGAGCATGACAATCGCCATATTATTATATTTTACAGAATATATATTGTTCCGTTATCGCAGTTATTATCTCTCGTCTAACATAATTCTTAAATAATGAATGAATTTTCAATTTTATTAACCTTCGAGCTTCTTGATTGAGCTTAAAAAAAAAAAAAAAAAAAAAACAGCTTTGCCATGTTTCATGATCATTATTATTATTGGTTTTATTTTATCGAGTATTTAGTGTTTGTGCTTTTTTTTTCTTTCTTTTTTTTTTTTTTTTTTTAATTTTTCATTGATTTAGATATATTATTTTGTTATTACTGATCATTACCAACTTGTCTCTTAGAAACTATCGACTGGATGTATAGAAATACTTATTTCAAGTTTTCATTACTTAAAGAGGACACAGCAATGCCAGTAATCCAGTAAATCATTGTCTTTATAATCAAACGACATCGTTTTATTGCGGTCTTTAATTTATATATATATATATATATATATATATATATATATAGATCATTTAATTTCCACTCAATTATATACTTTCTCTGATTTTTGATAAATTTTTTTTTCTTTTTTTGGTTTTTTTCTATTTTTTTTTTTTTTTTTTCTTTTTGTCAAACTTACCGCAACTGAGCATTCCGAGTAATGATAAAGAAAAAAAAAAAAAAAAAAAAAGAAAAGAAAATCAGTTAATACAAAGAAAAAAAAAAAAAACAACAAATCGTACGCACGCATATATTAAATATGTGGTAACGAAGGAAATTAGGTAAATATGACGATTAAAAAAATAAAGTCGGCATATTTTATAACGTGCATTGCATCTTTAGGCTATTAAGATATTAATTATACAACATTATAATTAATTAATATATAATTATATATTATTATTAAATAAGTGTTTATTCGCATTTTTAATATGATAAGGAATTATTATTATAAAAATTCAATAATAGTTGTTGGTGTAATATTATGAAATAAATCTTTACGATAGTAATCATCATGAATTTTCATTCTGTATTTCATTACCCTTACAGATACTATAATAAAAATAACTTTAGCATATACAGCTCGCATAGAGACATACATGTGGGACTGGGTGAGCTTTGAAATTTTTTTCGATCCGACGTTTTTTGCGATGGCGAATTTATAAGGCACTCCTTTTTTCAACGACCGTGCCTAATGATAAAAACTGAATTTTACATTAACTTGATCGATTGGGTCAATCCCTTTTTTACCCTTACCTTTTCGCGTCTTGAAATCTTCCATTGAAATGCCATTCTTTCAAAACGCG
Organism: Macrophya alboannulata; assembly: GCA_949628255.1. Lineage (NCBI taxonomy): Eukaryota > Metazoa > Arthropoda > Insecta > Hymenoptera > Tenthredinidae > Macrophya > Macrophya alboannulata. The sequence continues at coordinate 4,019,913 of OX451209.1, read as the reverse complement.
ACCATGCAGTCTTCTTATATAAATCGGGGTGGTTTGAAATTTCATAACAGTATTCGCTGTGGATACTTTTTTTCACTGATTGTAGGACCGATGGATACTATGAAAGTGCGAATATATATCAGTCATGTCGTCGCGTGTCTGAAGACAATATCCTCGCGGGAAATGGAGTGTGGGTAACAAATCTACTTGAGGATGGTCAGGATACTATTCATTGTAAAATACACGGTTTTCCGGGATCGTGTCTTCGTTTACGTCAACGAGTTCAGCACCTGCAGGTACTTCTAGTATCACGCAGATGATCAAGGTCTTTGCGTGTCGTGTATTATCTTGCTAAAGGTCCTATACAGTCGCGAGAAAATCCTCAAGCAATGCTTTCAGATAAGTAAGTCTCATCGTTGCATGCCTGCAGGGTAATGTTTTCAATTTTATTGGCAGTGTGCCGGAACAAGTCATGATAATCTTATTCTTCACATACTCAAGGGCTTTGAGTTGTTTCGGATCGTTTTTCACCTTGTCTAACTCAGCGCCAAAGTTTACTATCTCCTGCATCAAGAGGCTTTGACTTTTCAACTGTGATGGATCCTCCGCTCCAGTAATTGATACGATTAGTTCTAGATCCGAAATATTTTTTTAGAAGACCGAGAGTCAGTTTTTCAGACTTTATTTTTGGCAATTCAGAAAATAATGACTTAATATCGTTCAGCAGCGTTCTGCGTCAAAGTTTCCGCAGTCAGGAATAGTCGCAAGGATTTTCATAAGCCTCTTCAAAGACATGGGATATTTATTCCTGCCGTAAAATGATTGTGGTATTCGATTGCATACTTTCTTGATTTCAACGAGATATTGTATCGCTTCAAATTCGGTGAATTTCGTTCTAAATTTAGGCATATCTCCTTCACCTCCTGATCACTCAGTACTTTCATCCCTTCGTTTATTCCTCCTGCAATCCTCTAAAGCTAGGATACGTGCTTTTTGAAGTATACGTCAGTGTCAACAACACGCTGTGCCAAAACCTCGTTGACAATATTATTCGCAAGCTCTATATAGTCCTGGATGTTCTCGTATAGTTGTCAAGGACCTCTGCAGGCAGAAGCACAGAGATCGTCTTTGAATAAATTATTTGGATAATACAATCAACAATTATCCGTTCAGCATGGTATGCCTATCCTAAAATAGGTCTCGAAAGGTATCCTAATATTATAGGCTTGTCAAAATCATCAACCAGTTCTTCGTAAAACTCGAAGAGCTTAGCCACTAGCTCTTGGTTCCTCAAGACCTTCGAGACTCGACCCAATTGCAGTAGAAACGTCATCACTGCAGTCTCTCAATAATTGTATAATAATTCAGTCCCGGTAATGCTTAAAAGATTTTTGAAGCAAGGCTCCAAGAAGGGTTAAGCCCCTCAACGAAATTTAGTAGATCCTGATTAGCGTGGACGAATTTGTCATTCGATAGTAAATTCGGTAGCATATGTCGTGCTGATGTTCGTCAGAATTTACTTGACACTGCTCAACTCGAGCTAAATCAGAGTTGTAAGGATTCCTGGCATCGTCAAGGATCCGGAGTAAACTTGAGTCCAATCCAAAATTCAGAAGATCTTGTCGCAAGCCATCTAAAATATGCATGCAAATCTGCGGTGATTTTGGACTGCAGCATGAGATCGTGTAGCAAACTGACTGAAAACTGTTCCAGTGTTTGTCGAGAATCGAGGACAAAATTTAATCCAAGCTTGTTCAGATTTTGCAGTGATCTCACAATCAGAAGTTCTTCGACGGAACCATAAAGGGTATCTTTCAAAGCACTTACAATTTTCTTAAGTCGTTTTACGTCATGTTTTCAATTGTTTTTTTTACAGATTTTTATTCACAGGCTCCCCCGAGAGAGTCGTACCTCTGAAAGTTGATCCCGTGCTCGTAAACGATTGTTTGTTTTCCACAAGTCTCGTTTGATTGATTGTGGTAGATAAAGTTATTAGGAACCCCTCCGAGTTCATCGGATATCTTGACGTTCCTAAAATTTATCAGCGCGTTTACCAGTAACTCGTAAGGATTTCCACTCAACCGAGTATCGCCGAAGGCGTAATTCCGTGGAAGTTTGTCGTTCAGATAAGGCCACAGCATCTCCACGGCAGCTCCGAGTTGTTCAGGCAAACATGGGCTTCGTAAAGCTTTAAGATACTCCAACGCTTGATTAACGTTTACTTCATCGACCGACTCCTGCGGGTTTTCTTTGCGTTAGTTTTGGGCAATAAAAGAGGAGAGACGGGTTACTGTAAATCTGCATAACAACAGCTTCCAAAGCCTGAAGCTCAGTATTAGTTTATAATAGAGATAAATCTTAAGATCAGTCGATTGCACGATCCAAATTCTGCTGGATGTACGTAGCAATCGCGATAACGCTTCGTGGATAAAGATTTGGAACAGCAATTACGTTGAAGAGTTGGGTTGTGTTCCACCTGTGAAACTCTCTACTCGGTTTTCTATTTCGTGGAAATTTTTTATCAGTAAGCCAACGGATTCTCGTAGGATGGGGAAAGACGATTAAGACGCTAGAATCCGCTCGAGTACTACTTTTACCAGTTGATCCGCTCCGGACATTTGATCTCCATTAAGATACTCCAAAATAGGGTCATTCGGTTTCGAGGACTGCTTCGTGTACTCATTGTCAGTGACGTAGGAGTATTTTTCTCAATTTGTGTAGCGATTACCTTAAGCTACGTACGCAGCAGAACATCAAGACGATCAACAACTTCCCATGGACATAATGGTCCCGTATTATCAATTGGTGAAATTATTGGAATATGAAATTTTGAGACTTGTAGAATTGGAAGGTTTCGTGTATAAGGGTTGGTGAAATCTGAAGAAATATTAATAGAATTTATTTCCAAGTTTATTAGCAGTCAAAATTTCGTGAAGTTGAGTCCTTCTTGGCTTTTTATATTGCATCAGAATACGCGAGGTTTGTTTTTGAGGGAGAAAAGTTGAAGGACAAGATCTGGGAAGATTCTGTTTTTCGAAATTCCTGAATAGATATTCGGAGCGCTCCGTCGATTTGTAAGTGTGGCCATAACGCGGTATCTATCTGAATCCGAAATCGAGTGCTGACGAATTCACATATCTCTGTTTTCGAGGGTTATAGGTTGAGCCAATTGAATCGTCGCCCACGCGAATACTCATAGTCGGAAAATATATTTCCTAGCTTCGGGCGCCACGCTGGTTTAGTAGAGCTTAAAGCCCTGTGGAAACTCGGTGTCATAAACTTTATCAATTGTGTTATTATCAGCGTGCAGGCGAAATCTCAGTCTTAAATTACGACGTAAAATTTGATAAAGATTCTCTCGTCACTGTACATTTCCGCAAAGGCAGCTCCTAATTGTCAAATCAATTTTGATAAAAAAAAAAAAATACAATCAATCACTATCAACGAAACGAGACAAACTTCATTTCAAGGAGAAATGAAACGTCATTAGAAAATAACGAAAGACTTTTATCTTCACGCAGACTTACCCCCATAAATTTGAAACTCTACTGATTGAGTGGCGCGAAAAGAAGCGAAAAACAGACCATCGGCATCGCCAATATCTACGGTGGTGGACCAAAACGACGTGTATGAACGACGAGTGGCGTCTCAACGTCGCCGGCACATTGTCCCCAGTTTTCCCCATATCCTCCCTCAGCTATGACAATAATTTGCCAAGTGAAGACTCTACGTCGTTCGACGAGAGGAAGAATTTTAAAAATATGCAGATTATAAATGTCTGAAAAAGACCGGAAAAATAATTCGGGCCACAAATCTACACAAAAAAAGTTGATCACCAAAAGTTTTCGTGTACGTAGCTGACGGTCCAGTCTCTAATTAACAATCACCTAAAATACCAATTTGCAGTTTCGGTGATGGTGCTTTAAACTGCGGTAGTAAATTCGCAAGAAAACTTCTGCGATTATGAAAGTTGGATAATTAAATTACTGACCTTGTGATCCATTATATGTTCGATCATCTTTCCATCGAATTAACAATAGATATCGGGACTATAATTATCGACTGACAAAAGTTTTAGAATAGAAATGTCAACAGCGTTTTATCGCGCTAGTTAAAACTTATCGTAAAGATTCGCATACGAGTTACAACCTTATATATGACATTGCGAAACTACGAATATCTGTATGATGATATAATAAAATCTACGTAGAGTTTCGCCCAAAGAACATCAAATTTTGTCACGAGTGTTGTTCTTATATCCACACACGTAAAAAGCACAGTGTTTTTCTTGAGAGAGAAAGAGAGAGAGAAATGAGAACGAAGTTACTTTCGGAACAGTAAGAAATATGTTTATCGTTTTATTGGCCTAACGCCAGAGTCATCAAGCTCGGGATAAGATTTCACCAACCCCAAAGAATTAAACAGTTTTAGTAGAATATGAATGCGAATGTGAGAGAAAATGGTTTAACTGTCGAGTTCTTAACACTGATTTGTCTTTCTTATCGGCTACTCGTTACAATTGAGAACGTTGATACGGATTTGGCTAAAGTATACGGTTAAACTAATATTAATGATAATAAAGGGAGATTTTTGTCTTCACTGGAGATTGAAGGGTGAAAAAACCGCTAATTAAATTATCGCTCGATCAGGGAAAGTCGAAAAACCGTAAACGAGATAAAACCTCGTATCGTTTCGTTCTGCACAGCTTGTTCGTAAAAAAAAAAAAAGTAAAAAGCTATAAAACAGCGGGTTTGCAAAGGGGACGAGATTGGATGATAATTTGTTCGATAACTCGAGTTTTAAACTGGTTTGAAATAAGAATCAAAAATAATGCCATATCAAAAAACGTCCTACGTTTCCACGTAGAACACATTTACAATGGCACCTTTCGACTGCACCTGTTCTCTTCTAGTATTCTGCGTAGTACATATATTACGTGACTTGTGGAGGTGACTTTATCACCACGGCCCCATGACCAGGCCGCAATTTGCCTCTGGTTTCTAGATCGTGTTTACAATCTACTTGATTAACGCGGGTCTTGAACGAGCACGTCGAGACGTAACGACTAAAGGAATTAAAAATTAAAAATAATAAAACCACAGTTTTTCGAATTTTTTTTTTTTCCAAAATTTCTAATCATGCGCATAAAGTTTTTCAATTTCGAGAAGCTTTTCGGAATAGTTTCAGAAATAATCGAGTAGATTTTCAGACTTTTGCAGTTTTCAGGGTTACAAAAAAAAAATTTTCTAAGAATAAAAAAGAAAAACAGAAATATATTTTCATCGGGAACTTTGAAGTCGTTTGAAATCTCTTTAAAATCCTAACATATTCTGGAAATCTGGCATTATTACACCAAAATCTTATTAGTGATTGACCCCGTTGTTCAATTCACTGCGGTATTGTGTTAATATTCAACCTGGAGAGACGCGGACGGCACAGAGAAGATGCACATTATACCCATGTGTGGTTACATGCATATGCATGCCTCTATACTAGACCGCGATGTACGAGGTAATGAAATCAAATTGCTGTCTCAAAATATCTGCGTAGATGTTGAATTCCCTTGGTATAATAGTAGGGCGGTAGGGAAAGCTTGGAAGCCACGGTAGACCCGTATCCAAGAACCGGAAGTGGCCAGAAATTTGTAGCCCGAAACACAAGATTAACAGCACAGAGTTGTTGGACCTGAAAATAGTCACTGTTCTCTGGATTATACTACCTGAAATGTTAGCAGTAAGGTTTCGAGGGTCGTGGAACAAAGAAGAAGTGAAGAAAAAAGAGGAGAAAATTTAGTGTAAAGCTTAACCCCGCATGTGAGAAAGGTTCAGGGACAACTTCGAAAAACTTCTCACTGCTAGACTCTTTCTGACCTTTTGATAAAAAGCTGCATAGTCATGACTACCATTACAATGGAGTGAAATATCGAGGAATTATGCAGCTGCAGGTATATGCTGATGTAAAAAGCAACGATAAAGTTACAATTTCAGCGACCCAAATTTTTAGACCCCAGGATTAGAAATTGGAATTAGAAATTCCCTTTTCAGAATCTTCAAGATCCGAAAATAATCGTGAAATATAACCAATGAATTATAAAGCTTTGATATTTTGCCATTCAGTCGTATTCAGCTTGTAGATGTTTGAGGTAAAATATGAACGCGTTAGATGTCAGTCTTCTGAGTCTTCGAGCTGGCGGCTGCTGAGAAAAGGCAAAAGTTTTAACATCCCAGGGTCAAGCGGAGTCCCAAAATCTTCTATCTTCGTATAGGTGGATATAGGTTGTTGGTACTAAACACGCAGCTACCTCGAAGAAACTTTTACCATTATTTAAATAACGAGTTCCGACAGCAATTACTCCGGAAAATGTATAGGCATGTGTACGGGCAAACACCGTCAAAATATACCCGGATGTTGAGCTTGTAATTATCTTCAACTCAGCGGAAAATTTTTTAATACTGATTCCATTCAGGGTATAACCTCCGCTTCTCCGGCTGTGGTCACGTCCAGAGATTTTGATACTCTAAAACGATATTTGAGGAATTTAGATCGAAAGGTCTATAGTAACGAATAAATTCACCAAATTCGTGCATATTACTTCAAAACTGAAAATAAGACAAGGAAAAATGGCTTTTTCATGTAGCTTTCATATGCGTCAGACGTGGCAGGCTACCAGATTGAAATTTTTGCAAAAAAGCTCGATAAGTGTTTGACCGATTTCATATTTCCTTATGTCTTACCGTGAGTATAACCATATTTCATTCGGAATTTAGATGACATGAGAGTTTGTGGTTTTATTAAAAAATTTCTGTCCTAAATTCAACAACCGTAAATCACATCTGATCGACAACACGTATAGCAGATTTTTCCGCAAGCTTTGAGCACTCGGTTATTTATCTAATAATGAATTGACGCGAGGCCGAGTGAGGGGGTTGAAGAATCGCTAACCTTGTAGCAATTATTCGCCCAAGGTGGCCCTTGGGTGCGTAAGCTCGTCCCTGACGACAACCCTGGACCTGGTGAGCTTGCGCGAGAGGGTTTTGGCGACGGGAGGTCCGTACCGAGGAGTTGAAGTCGTCTGTGGTGGCATCAGACGCCTGTTAGTCGCGTCTGTAGATTCGTGGCTCCGAATTTTCTCTTCTTTTGCAACTCGTAGCCGTTTGGTAAATTCAGTCGCGAGGTGGAGACCCGAGCTTAATTTCTCCCAGCATCTCACGGGAGTATCTCCGTGCAGGTCGGAAATTTGAGAATAAAAAAGTACGGGGAAATAAATTTTCTTCACTCGCGTCTGGAGACTGGATTCGACCACCTGTAGTGTGGCCAAAGAGAAGTTTGAAGGAAAGGGCTCCAATAGATTTCAAAATCCCTTCAATTATCCGTCACTTATAAATGCAATATTTTTCGAGGTAATAACATACCGCGAGATCACTTGAGCATAGAGATTTTCAGATAAACGCGACGTTCATATAGACAAGCAACAGGCAACGCGATTTTTTTATAAGATTCGAGTTTGCCAGGATTACCACAAAGATGAAGACATCTTCGTTTTCGCTTCGGGTTATGCGTCGGGTAAGTTTGAAATGTCATTTTCTCGATGTTCCAAGCTTATTTGCACCCAGAATGCTTTTTTCTGCTATACATATACCTACATTATATCGCAATTATTATTCAGTTGCGATTAATTTGCTTTTTATTCCTCTTCCGATCGTTGGCTATATATGAAACGTCCAACTTTGATTATATTCAAACGTCATATCAGGCTGAAACTTGTTATAGATTCGCATGTGCTTATAATAACGAGCTTCAACTGCATAAACACGTATTCCGCGATCGTGCAATTATCACAATTCGTAATTGCATTTACATTTTTTCAACGACTACACGTTGCCATGCCGAATCATACCGATAGCAACGAATACGATGAACAAATTGCTCGTTATTTTGTTACGAATTGGACGTTGGAGTGCCCCGAGGTAAATTTATGAGACTCATGATTGGCAATTCTTTCATATTCCCACACGTCTACGTACGTCCAATTTTTTACCTCTTTCTTGTACATACATTTACGTCTGGGTGTGTAGATATATGCTCATGTACAGCCGCCCGATTATGTATACATGTATACGAGTTCCTGTACCCTGAGGCTACGATACATGTAAGGTTCTCACGGGTAACCCGCAATTCGAAATTTGCATAATATAATTCAAAACAGGGTTCGGGTGTTTCATAAAGCTAGCAAAGCCCGAGTATCACACAACTCCGGACCTTTTGTGACAACCAACTTCAAACAAAGTGGTATGAAAGCATAGGAAACCCGTGCCGTCGTCCAATTCTGCGAAACCCATTTTTTTTGTTGCAAGAAATTTACCCACGGAAAGGATTTGGGGAGAAATTGATTCGCTGTTTCGAAAATTATTGACGACAAAAGAATTAGGCGTTGAATATTCTCACCCTGCAGAAACCGGAATAAATTAGACGGGATAATCAAGGTAATAAAAATTTAACTCCGCGAATTTAGTTGGTAGAGAATTAAAAGGATATACGATTAGCTTGAACTTTGAAAGAACAAGGCTCGCCGCGGGTAGCAGATCGTTGAATTGAATTATCTCCCTCTGATTACACGCTTTTCAAAGGGTACGTAAAATATGCATATTTTTTCTCATCAAGCTTCAAGAGAAATGAATTTCGTATATTTTGTAAGAAAAAAATCGGTTGAACTTGTTGCTAAACTATATGGATGTGTACCGGTACGAAGTACCACTGATTTAATCAGCCATTCGAGAAACGTATTCTCTTTCGATACCTTTCACGGATATATTTTTGGGATGTCGCAAAGCTCGAAAGAGCGGTTCGTGACTTGATTTTAAAATTTAACCGAATTTCTTGCGTTATTTTATTTTCTGAGTTTCGGCGCCTTTTGTTGATTAGCCTTTACGTTATTTGATTAAATATACAGCAGCTGCTGTTACCGCCTAGGGACTTCACCCTGTGCTCCCTACCGAAGGAAAATATTTCATACACTTTAGACGAAGGTAAAAAACTCCGTTATAAGCCTCAGAAAAGTTCAGCATGTACAAAACATTGAATTTTCTCTGTACCAGCTACCTACCGGATGTATATTTAATTCAATTGCACGTATACATCCGCATAGGTACCGCAATCGCGTCATAAATAAATTTTCAATTGCGCCAAAGACCGGGTGGTCGCAGGTCGGTATGGGTACGAAAATTGGAAATGGAAGGTTGCAGGAAATCGATGCTTTAGGAGATGAAAATGAATTAAAAATCAATTTATATCTGCATCTCTTTCTTCCCAGATAACAAATAAATGCTATTATGTATAGCTGTGTGTTGTAAAGCCATATGACAGTTCGGATTTTGAAATTACCGTTCAGATTGGTTAGCGTGAAAATTGGTTTTCGTAATATGGAATAATGGTAGGTTTGATTCCGGTGCACGAAAGTCCTCGGAAATGGAAATTCCCCGGGGAAGAGACCGCAGTTCGCTATTACATCTGCGAGTATCAATTATGGGGTGCAAAACCCACATTTGCCAGTTTCGTTCGCATGGCAATCTCACGCAATTAACTTAACAACAATAGCAACCATTTAGTCGAGAAAATAGGAAACAACGCTTCATTGTGTTTTAGAAATTAGTGGAGCTCTGTAACTACAATTAATGGCAGGTAGTCGCCCTTGGGTTGTCCGGGCGCGGCTTATAAGGTCAGCGAAGTGTTAAAACAGAAATTTGTGAAAATTGCACAATTATCCAAAGTTGGATAATTAAAGCTCGATTCTAACGGTGCGGAAGAAAATTTGCGTTATATTAACAAATAAAACCACCAAATACAGGAACAAAATAAACGTATTTGTATATCTATAGTTGATATATGAAGTGGCCACGGGGCATGGGGTGTTTATTTTCTCCACGATCAGGAAGATAAATTTTTCCGATCGGACGCGGTCGTATAGAAATTCCGACGAGCCCCGGGCACTGTTAAATTTATAAGCCTATACCAACGAACTTTGGTCCAGTGATAGAGAATCTCTTCCGGACTTACGTATAGGTATACAGTATGACAATCTTTACTTTTATTTCTTCTTAAAAAATATTAGATTTTCATTTACCTCTCGTTTCCGAGATACGAGGCACAACAAACGCGTAAATTTCGCCAAGATTAGGTATCTGGATGTTGCGCAGATGGATAAGAATCGTATCGACTGTATTTCGAATTTAAAAGGCCCGAATCTTGGCGAATGCAAATTTACCAAGGTTCGAAACAACCCGCGGTTGGGTTCAATTCCAAATTTCATTCTCTATAAAATATCGGCGTGTTTGTTCGTTGCTTTGGCGGAAAGGGTGTCGGATGGTTTAACACGTTCGTGTCTATATTTCCATATCAGGAGATATGAAACGTAACTATTTCTAGAGATTTATGTGAACATTTTCGACGATGTTTTTTGGTAGAAAAACACATAGTTCAACGTTTGATATCCTAGAGGATCGCTCCCCGTCACATATACGTAAAACTTAATTTTCGTCAGCCTCACTCGGCCTGACCCAACCATTTTCGCATTTCAAAATGCAATAAAACGCCTGGAATTCTAGGCCACTGTACATATATCTATACACACGCTTCCTTCCTACATCTTTTCCTCTATTATTATTCTCTCTTTTTCCTTTTTTACTTCCTATATTTCTGGGTCGCCATAGTCTGTTACGCAGACTCTCTGAAGGACTTCTTCTTCCTTACCTCAAACGGAGGATTGCAACGCCTTCCAAATTTGGATAATTTAGAATTATTTCAGATTTTATACATAAGCGTCGAAGCCCATCAAATTCAAAAAAAATCCTAATCATGTCTCAAGATACTGTGAAAAAAAAACTGACTAAATGGAAATTATTTTTTCAAAGGGTACGTAGGTACCCTCGATGAAGATGGATATTTGGGAGATATATTTATTGGTGAACCGTATTGGGAGCAGGTTTATAAATAAATGACTAGATAGCTATTTTGGTTCGAAATTCGGGACTAAAAGTTTAATGTGCTGCCGACCCGATGCGGCAGAATTTTTCAACGACCAATCTTGGCTCGAAACGCGGAAGTAGTATAAATGTGTACGTATATATATGTGTACAACGGCCCTGTATAAAATAAATAAATATATACATGTACTACAACACCAAAATTCTGCGGCATGGGGAAAAGGTTTCGCGAGATTATAGGGACAGGAGTAATTCGTTTTCTCCTGTCTCGCGCTTCAATGTGTATAAAAGGATGTGGAGAGAGTAGGAGACCGCAAAGTGACGACGTCGCTTTGCCTTGATATGGAACTTTTCTCGTTTCATAAGAAAGTACGATTTCCGCGAAACCTCGTAACTACTTCTGTTATTCTTTCATTTTTACTTTTCCCTTATTTTCAGCCAACAATTTTATACTTTCCTACCCTCTTTTCTGCTCCTCTTCATAATAACCGAAGATTATCTCAACCTGGGAAGTGAATAAGACTTTCTTAACCACATATTATGGCCCAGATGGCAAGGACCGTACTCCAAATCTATTACATTTTGTTTCCCGAAACGTTGTAAGTTAAGATACCATAAAAACAGCTACAGTGGAAACCCGTGTCGTCTGTGAACCCCAATTTTTTTCACAGCTCCCCAGTTTTGGCAAGACATACTCAAGAATCAATTATTCCAAAGCCGTTATAAAAATTCTGGAAAGTCTGAGGCATCTAGAATTATAAATGTGCAGTGTATAAATTTTTGGGTTCAAATTATTTCATAGCAGAATTAAAAAAACGCGATGAAATTTCAAACTGCTGTCTTTTCCACACTTAATTTTCAAAATTGACTAAATTCGGTCAAAAAACTCGAAACGGTCATAAATATCAGCTGTCCAAATTTCACGCAAATCGTGCGAACGGTTGACGATATATTGATGCTGCTGTAAAACCGTAAAACGATATTTTGTCATCCCTATTTTAAACCCCTCGATAAATTTTTCTCGAATTCAATATCGTGTCTACAAATTATTCAAAGTATCTGTGTATGAAGTTTTTTTTTTTTTTTCTCAAAATCTGTCGTCTTTTTCGGAAGTTATTTTATACAGAGGAAAAACGTGAGAAAATTACAAGTGTCTCGCTTTATTTTGACAGTGCATAATACATAACCGTTGTAGCTGTCTTCGGTATGAATTCATATAAAGCTTTGAACACTTGTTAAAAGCATGAAGGATTTTTTTTCATATACTTACTACTTCATGGAAATATAAAAAAGTTCTTTCATAACCGCGTCTTTAGCTATGTCACGCGTGTTTGCGTAACGAAATGAGGCGAACCAAGGTGTACAAACACGCGAAGTCAACTCACCCGTAATGTATTCGAACCTCAAACTCCAATTACCATGATTAGTAACTGGCACTATTAAATTGTGTAGAGATACGATATTAGGGAGTAAGATACGTTGCTTTTGAGTAGAAAGGGGGATGAGACTGTCTCGGTTCATTAGTCTATTAAGGCAAGTATCATACGCGCTCGCATAATTATCGAAGGGATCCGCAGCAGTTGAAGGCTAATTAGATTTTCGTAAGGTCTTGGTTCACGGATTATTAACATTTCCGAATTATTGTAGATGTATGAGATCGGACAGCCGTAATTAGGCTCAGAAGTGGCACGAAATAGCACGAGCTGCAAGCCCTAGCGATAATTTATTCTGCTGATGTTTTTCGATAAACGAAAGAGAGGCTCGTATTTTGCTTTATCGTTGATTTTATTTTTATTTAATGTAGATTTTTAGTTCGATTTTTTCACCCGATGCGGACCCCTTCGAAGTTTCCGCACAATGAAGTGATTGAGCTTTCGATTAAGGTGGAGAACCCAACCGACCATAATAGTAGAAGAAATATATCAATCCAATGAGCAGAAGGAAGTTTGAGATTTTTTTTTTTTGTTTCAGCTCACGTCCATATCGATTGCGTTATAGTAACCTTTGCCCAATTCTACCATTCTACTTTTATCCTTTTTCCTCTCCCTTTCATCCACCCTCGTATGAACAAAGGAAACTCGTTCCAATATGTTTTGTAGAGTAAAATAGATTGGGTGAACTGGTTTCAGGATTCATTCACGATACGAAAATTAATCATCCGCCAATCTGTACGGACCGCGAAATATACGTAAAATAAATTCGACTATTAGTGCTCAAAATCGTGACACGATAAAGTGCCTAAAAACTTGACGAAGTTCATTTCAATGAAAATATCTGGAGATGAATCACATCATCTGTGCTCCGTTCTTGATAGGCGATAAATCTGATTCTCTGACTTCAGGTTGACATTCGTAAGAGACGTAAGTTTCCACTGTCAATGAGTTGGGAAGCTCTAAAACTGGGCAAGAGTTTTCCAAAAGTTGGTCAACACGTTCAACGAATATCAAGTCACGTTTGTTCAATATAACTCGAAGCCACGTAGGTATTGGAAGAATTGCCGTAGTCCGCGTTCTCTATTTGTTACAAGGAATCACCATCAGAAAAGTAAAGGTATATGTATAGGTATAGCATACTCATCCCATACAAGATTCAACGGAAAATTCTAGAAAAGTAATTTTCAAATTCTGGGAAAGTAGTTAGGAAATAAAAGATTGATCATGAAGAAGCTGCAGCGGGATGTTAACAAAGTAAAATTTTTCTCTCCCCCGAAAGTAACATTTCGTGTACAAAAGTGACAAGTTTTTTTGGAAGTTCATGAAAATTCGACAATACTTTTTCCCTGTCACATAACCGAAATGATCGTTCTACCATTGACTTATCTTCAAAAGAATTTAGCAATTCAGAATAAAATTTTACGAAGACGAAATGCCCACCCGTTTCCTCAGTCTGAATGCGTTGTTCCGAAGAATTTCAAATATATCCTATCGAAAGAGCCTGCTGATATGAGACTTCCTCGAATAACGAGAGAATACAGAGCTCGAAAATCCAGGAGATATTCGATCCTCTGATCCATTGACTTTTTTATACCAAAGGATGGAAAGAATTTGAGAATAGCTGAAGAAATTTCAAATCGAATAAATAATATCCGAACATTATAAAATGATAATCCAATAGAATCAATTGAGTTTTGAGATAATCTAGAAAAATGCACCGTCCATTCAGTTATCTCGATATTTTAATGTTAATATCGGAGTGAATTTTTTGTAGTTGAGGAGATTTTTAGCAATATTCTTGAGAACCATTCTTCAGATCAATGCAATAAGGTCACATAGGCTGAATGTGCCCTTATTGCGTCCACCAACTCAATTACATCCGGTTTTCAATACGAGTGAGCGAAGCACTTTTCCGGTGAGTGTGAAGGTAAATAAAATTCAATATATCTAACTTCTGTATGGGTCAGAATTAGGTTCTCAGGGCCCTCTAATAAAGGTCGAAGGTCTTCTTAAATACACTTAGGCTACCTTTCGATCCCACATTTCGGGGATAAGAGACATGAGATTTGGTAGCAGATGTGTGCGATGGTGTCTACGCAGATATCAGTGAGATATCGCATGCGATTTACCTTATCTCGAAGGTTTTTACTGGCGAAGGTAGGGCGGCAGCTGGTTTTCGTAATACTTCACGGATAAATAAGTAATGTTAGTGCATGGGTTTTCAAAGTCTGATATACCGAGGTAAAGATTCGTGGAAATTCTCAGCACGTGCCAAGAAATCCTTGAGAAATGTTATCTGGACTCCAAGTCATGAATGGTTCTAAAATAAGAGAGATCAACAGTAGGTATCAAGGTAGGTATTATCTGTGGAATATGAAAGCCAAAAAAGGTAAATAAAACCGCATCGAAGAGGCTCTTGGTTTTATATTGGCTGTTAACATTGTTCGTCTTGCTTCTCTGCGATTCTGTGAATCTGTATAGATCCACCCTTCGATTAATACCAGACAAGACTTGATGTAAAAGTACCGCTCTAAGTATACTAACCACGTGAAACTCAAGTCTCACAGAAGGGTCGAAGTTATAATGAGATGCAATTACGCACTCCTTCGCCTCCGTTGGCTTTTCGAGAGAAAAAACTTTTCCCTTTGAACAGCGAAGAGCAGAAAGTAGATGCATAGCAGAAGGGCTTCTTCTCTCTCGTGGTTTATGATTTTAACGACAGACCGTAAAGATCAATAGAAAAAAACGGAGTAAGCTCGTTCTTTATGAATAATTAATGTTAAACTTTATAAGTAATCGAGATACGTCGCTAAATCTAGACACTAAAAATCTTTTTATTCATTAAAACCAAGAGCTTGGCTTTTCGTCAAAATTTTCAGCAATAACATATTCAAAAATTGAATATCAATTTTATAAGAAAGTCAATCTTATATAGCGACTAAAATAACTGAAAGGAAGTTCAATCATTGAAAACTTCGCTTTTTGAGGAAAATAATTACCTACGTAGGACAGGATATATCTAGGCAAGAGCCAGAAGTGCCGGAAATTAATGCTGAACTATTTCCTTGCATATGGTAAGATGGTTTTGTCTGCTAAGCTATTGTTTTCCTTTTCTCCATTGCCCTGTGAATTCTGAGCAGGCTTTTTCGTCCTCGAGTCTGCAGACTCTTCAGGAAATTGAAAGGAAATTGCTTCCTCTACACGATTCAGTATAGACAACCTCTCTGAATCTATAATATTCTCATTACGATAAAAAATATGAAATAAAAATACGGGAGGTAGTTACAAAAAAAAAAGATTGTAAGTTCTACATGTCAAAGGTTCGCTAAAAAAGCCTCAATAGCCTCAAGGGTATCTGAAGGCTTTCAATTCAGTGTCCTTTTCATTTTTTTTCCATGGTAAAAAATTGAGTCCTGCTGAAAGGAATCCTGTGCCGGTTCGACCACTCAATCGTAGATTAGACCCAACGTAAGACCGTATGTATTTCATTGCGAAGGTTAAAGCGGGGAGCAACAAGTAAAACCGAAGCTTTACCACCCGCGACGAACCGCAAGTCGATAGGTGTGGTATTTCTGCGATTCCTCTTCCTCGTCCTTCACCATTTCATTTCTCTCCCGCTTGCCTTTATTCACCGCAGTGCAGCCCTTGCCATCAATTTCCTTTTCTCTATTCTACCTTCTCACCCTCATTCCCAGGGCGAGAAAATCGAGATCTGAAATTACGAGCCAATTGAATCCCGGCCCGTGCAAATGATTCTTGAAATTCGAAGATATGCGTGGGCGTAGGTATTTACTCAGCTATATTCATATGTGAGCTATTCAATTAAATATTTGAGGTATCCGGGTAGGGTCTGCCGATACTATAGTAATATGGCCCAGCGTTGGTACAGCCTCAACCTCAGAGCTTCAACCTTGAGCGCTGCATGGGCCAGTATTAAATAATGTAAAATCCCACTACTGGGCCAGAATCTGCAGCCCAGGGTTGTCACAAATCGCTGAGACAGTATTGGGTTTCTCTCGCAAAACCTTTCAAGGGTTGATAACAGGAAAGGGTTAATCCCTATGAGAGTTTACGCCCTATATTGGTCCACTGTTCATTCGCAATACTGGCCCAGTCCTGGTCACCAGCGTCGGCACGATCTTATCATTTCGACTATTCACCGGTATTGATCCGGCACTGGGATGAACGACTGAGCTGCGTCGGGATCGCTACCGTTGGCAACGGTACAGGTCAGACACTGGGTCTTTCGTTAAACTCTATTTAGGTAAACAGGGCCTAGAGGAAAAGATACGATGCGATTATACTCGCGTTCTTGTAGACGGTTGTTCTCATAATCACGAACAAGTTCATGTGTATATAATATTTACCAAATGTACATGTAATCTGTGTATGGCGAGAGCACCCCGCGTTGAATATAAATTAGAGCTCTCCTCTATGATTTCTCTTACAATTAAACGCATCGTAGCTTTCGATCCGCACAGGGCGTGCCTTTCATAATTATACATAACACGGTATAGGTATATACACAGATACTAGGTTATCGTAGATATGGGTAACGCATATCGAGTACCAAGACAACACATAGCAGAGTTAATTAACTACTCAAGTCCCTGACGGATGATACCTGGGGGTGAATCTTTACAGCGTATTGTTTGATGTAAGAGAGAATAGAAGGTTCAATATTTGCTGTATTGTCTCACTGCCTTGTGAACCGTGTTCGGATCTCCTTTTATCACAATTTTTGGGAAAGTATTTGAAGTACGTCTATTGATTATTCTTATCTTTTACGGAGGTCTGGGGTCACGGGATGAATTTATGAAATTGCTCGGGGAGCTTTCCTCTGATCAATTAATCATCACAGGATTCATTAACCTAATTGAAATAATATCACGTTCAGCATGCACTTGATTAAAACAACAATTACAGAAGCGTACCTACTCTCACTCTTTATATCTCTTATATCCCACAACATTAACGGCTATTATCCCCCATTTATAAATAATCATTTATTATTATACCTGTATACTACATCCTCACACTTCGTCTGCTCGTTATACAGCCAATATACTTACAGATAGCCTGCCTACCATAAAAGTATATGGGATATTAGTCCTGAACAACATCTAGTACAATGGAGTGCCAATTACTTTGCTTTGCAGTATCGTAACAAGAGGCGACCTCGAAAGGGAGGATGAAACTTCCCATCGGGAGCTTTAAAGTCGACGGTTTATTACTAGCCGGATTTTCGCGTCTGGCTTTTTTCTAGACCTTGCAATAAAGCAATGAAATTATTGCGGCGAATTCAACGAACAAAGGACTCGTACATTTTCCTGAATTTTATTTTTCCTTCATTTATTACATTTTTAGCCGTCTGGCAGAGTTTCTATTTTCTATTTTGTTCAACTGTGAGAATCTGCGTAAAAATACAGTACAGAAAATTTCGCATCGTAAAATTGCAACTTCTCTACGATTTTTAATCCGTAAGTCCTTCAAATGTTACAGTTGAAACTTTTCAGTTCAACTTGGCTTATTACGGCCCTTAATGTCAACCTCGGTGCAACCCACCTGTTGCTAAGCCTATGCCTCACGACTTTGAGCCTAGAAACTTACCCCAACTGTTGCGCAAAAAGTAGGTAGGTACATGGATAACCCCATTCGATGTAGAACTAGTTATTAATTTGTGAAGAGAGCCAATGGGGTGGATAAACTTCATAGAAAGTCGTGAGCTTTACTGCGAAGCTTTCAGGTTGATGAAAAATATTTCAGTTCATTTCTATAGAAGTAGGAAACAGGAATTTCCTCGCCTGAAATTATTTATCACGATATCACACGTTAACGGCCCATTCTAGCTATATAAGTAGAAAGACCAAGGGCAGGGCGCCTACTTGGCGAGGAACGTGCATCGAGATTAAATCCAGGAATTTCATCTGTTATCGACAAAAGCAATTAATTTCCCTTATATACCGCAGTAATAAATAGGCTGTCGTTGAGTTCTGAAAATACAATCATTATATATAGTATACCCACATAATGAATGTAGACGGTATAATATATTATATAATCCAGATAAAAGCAAAGAACTTTCGGTAATAATTCTATTCTATTCTGGAAAATCTCGAATCACCTATAATACGTGAAAATTTGTCTTCGTTTTATATATTTCTTAAATTGTAGATTGGATTATTTTTTCAATCAAATTGGCAGGTTTCGGGTGCATCCGTATATCTTCTTCTAACAACAAGTGCATAGACACATGAACTAGAAATCCTTATTCTCCCAAAAAAAAATCAAATAAAAAAATTGGTATAAATCATTCGAACGTACGAAAGTAATGCCACCTCGTTTCGAATCTGAGTTATAGCGAGTAGAATTTCTGACGCATAAAACGTGAGGGATATTTGGCCATAGGCATCATAAGGCTGGAAAAATGTTCGTTGATAAGCAGCTATTCGCGCGAGCCATTACTTTTTACGTAACCCCAATTTGTAGGGAGAAAAAGAAACAACCCTTCCCTTGCTTGAGGCTTATTGCGAATTCTCAAGTTCGCCCAATGTTTTATATTTCGCTTTTTATTTCTATTTTTTGTTCTTCCTTTTTTTTTTCCTTTCTCGTGAAAGGTGCGGAGCCTTCGTTTCCTTTATCACATTTTTATACAAAATTGAACGAACCACATCAGCTCGCGTAACTACACCATTTATTCTAAAAATTTAATATATACATCCAACTCGATTTAAACCATACTCTACTTCTGGTGTACAGAGAGAATACGACACAGACCTTGAATTTTACGTCTTCAACGCTCAAGAGCTTTTCAAACTTTCACAGATTTATATATGCAAGAAATAAATGACCGTTTTTATAGTCATTCGCTGCTTTTGCTATTTGGAATCCTGAAATTCAAGGATTAAACATTACTGTCTCAATAACGTGTTGCTTCCGCGATCGACTGCTTAGAGCTTTCAAGCTTATTACCTTGAGTCTAACTGCCTTATGAATAATCGTCGTACTTGACTTACGGAACACGTTGAGCTTACGGATTCGCCAAGTCTTCGTAAATCAGAGCAATCGTTAACGAAGAATGAAACGTGAGGTATCACCTCAATTGTTTGCGTTTATTAAGCTCGCGTTTTTGATCCCTCATAAGTAACAAAGCTGGGCACGTACGTGATTAATTTAACGTCGATCAGGTTTCCGGGCGTTATATAGGTAGCCCTAATACATCCAAAGTACTTATTCTGACATTTTGATATATTGCCAGCCTACTGAAATATCGAACAGAATGTTTCAACAGTTGGGATTCTCTCTGTATACTAATTCGCGAATAGTATTAGGTGATAAAACTACAGTGGGTTCAAATCCGCGGAACGATAATTTTTCTGAAACCATTTTTACGCTGCGAAAGAAATATTCTATCGAGTCAGGGTCTTCGTACCTGATTACTGTCATTTTCAGACTCAAGTAAAAATTATTTTACATTTTATGGAGCTTCGCTGCTCGCATAGATTCGTTGTACCGAAGAAAAAGTGGTTGTCGTGTAGGATACAGGTCGTATCGTTCATCGAAACTTCTTCAAATTCTGAGGGAATATTCCACATCGATGTTATTTCAGAGAGGACCAGTAATATTTAGTAAATTTAATTTTTAAACCCAAAAATTTTTGGTTTTAAACAATTTTTTTCGTAAACTTTCAAAGAAAAGTGTATCACGTGGTCATGATGATGGGAGACTGACATTATCTCTATACATATTATTGTGGTTTATCCTGAAACATCACGATTTTGTAATATTGTCTAAAAATTCGAAAATTTTTCTGGACAAGAAAATAATCTTGGGAAAACACATTTTTGGATTCTAATCAGTATTGCAATTCATTAAGAAAATTGAGGTGTAAATTTCTATGACGAGATTCGTCCGGTTGCTTCAATCTTCTGACTAACCCTCGACTGTGAGTGTGGCTTGGTGAGGTAACTGCTAGATATAATTAGCAGTCGTTTAGACAATTTCATCCCCGTTGGTGTACCTACAACTAACTCGAATAGATAAGCCTAACCTTGGATTAAAGTTAGTTTAAACTTGAAACTAGGGCGTTGCCGAGAAGGAAGTGATTTTATAAACCCACCGGGGGCTACGTAACCACAGCAACTGTATCATGGCAACGGATTCCTACCCGTCGAAAACCTTTTCTTACATCAATATAGCGATATCCTGAACTCGAGAAATAGTGGGTGAAATAACATACGGAATTATTTACTTTGAGAACATTTTTTTGGGCAAGTAAAGTAGAAGAAAAATTAAACTTAGAAAATCAGCGTTTCCCTGGGATTCGTAAATTAAATTTATGCCTCGAGCTTGACGCTTCAACGTCTACTATACAGTGCTTAATAAACGATGAAATTTCATGTGCGTTCAATTCGCACGGTAATTTTATTCTGCATAAAGGTATCGCTCTATGATACGAGTATACAGCATTAAATGCTCAAGCATAGGTATAGGCTTATACCTAATTCGAGAATGAACTAAATTTACTGATAAGACCGATAAAGCTTCGAGGATTAATTAACTTGACATTAAGCCCGAATATCCCTTTATTTTATGCGTTACATACTACAGGGGTTTATAATCGAGGCTAGAATCTGAACGGTATGGGATGGTTTAACTTTACCACGAAGATACAACGATCATGTTCGAACCCCTATAGAAACGAAGAGAGATAGAGATAGAGAAAGAGAGAGGGTCGACGGAATTTGAATTGGGAATAACTTTTAGTCTGAGGTTCAAACAGGCGTATAAAATTTTTTTTGACCGTCAATTTCGAAGTTTATCTTTAGAATGTTAAAAACTATTTGTCTGATGAATGCTGTCGAGCATTGACACTCTTGGCTGTCGAAAATCGACACTTTCCGAACTTCTAGCCCTATGCCAAGGACCGCAAATACCGCAATGTCGGGGTGTTTCGCTACTTTGACGTTGATTAGTTTTCGCTTGCATGTTGGTATGTACATTCATACACATACGAGATAACGTATTTGAAGGGTTCCGAAATTGTGCGAAGGTCTGACTGAGTGAGCTTTTTATAAAGAGAATCAATATTTCATGGCCCCGAAGAGCTCCTAAAGATTTTCGAAAATTCTTACTTCGCTCAGAGTAAATTATAGAAAAATGTAGAAAAATTTCTACCGAAGGTATAAAAAGATATTCAATCTACTACAATCTACTAGGCGGAAAGCTGGAAAATTGCGTTTGCTTAATTCGACGGAATAATATCGCGAGCTGATATTCTAGTTTATACCTATACTTATAAGTCTTTGGGAAGTAATAATACTTGTAATGCACTCTACGTGATACTTGACGGCAAGTACTACTCAGTGTAGGTACCTCGATTGGGATTTGAGACTCGTTACTAAATACCGTAATAAAAATTTTCCGTCCTTATCGTTTGCGTTAGGCGAGTGTAAGTCTTTACTCGGGTATTGTTACAGTAAACACCGTCCCGTGAACAGGCTGTTACAGAAGGGCGATTGTTCCGGAGTAACGCACCCGTAAGGGTGTTGGTACATGTACGGTTCAACATTCTGAGTACACGTATAAGATTGGCTTTCCGGGTAGAATCAACTGAAGTTTATAAGCCTTAGTTTATTAACACTTTGGAAGGCTTGCGGAAATGTGTTGACAGACGAGGAAGATCGGGTTAACAAAATTCGCCCAGTCGCCGGAGCAAAAAAATCCAGTTGGCTTAAAAAATTTAGAGAAGTTTCGATTTTTGGATAAGAGAAGTATTTTTTGGGACCCGGAGTAATTCTCTGAGTTTTCGACGTTAGCGAGCTGCCGCTCGCGCGGCCATCTTAGAAGGATGCCGTCAAAAAGTGGTTTTTTCGAAATATTACCTTTCCGAATGGTCCTACGACCGATATGGTTAGAATCAACTTTGTAGAAGAGATAATTTTCGAGAACTTTTATTCGAAACTTTTTTGTATAGGTCGAATAGTTTTTTATCTACAGTGACGTAAACCGATCGACATCGCACGAGCTTTTAAAAATACTCGTTTTGGCCAGGGATTTCTGCAAATTATAAATCATTGATCGCATACTAAGTATTTTACATTCATCGCCATACTACCTGGAGTCTTCATAAGGTAGAGCGGACTTGGAAAAATTCGGGCCATTCAAATGGAAAGTGTGGTCGATTGAGAAATCGCACCCCCGTTCTTACCGGGTTATTCCAGCTTTGAGAATTTTTTGAAAAACCTATGCTCTCTGTCCATTACTTTGGATCAATGATTCTGAAGCAGCATATCTTAACGTTGCTGTATCTACTCCGAAGTTTAAGTGCGATGGATTAAATGCAAGAGTTTGTTCCGTCAAGACCACGTCGAACTTTTCGTCAAACATTCCTTAAGAAAAAGATCACAAAGAGAAGAGTTTCGGAAGTTTACTTAGCGAAGATCCACTCCGTTGACTAACGAACTAGTTCTTCCCTTATTTTTCTTATTTGACCTTTTTATCTCAGCTAGGCCGTGCTCGAAATGGCAACTTGATATTCTACGTGCTGTAAAAGAAAGACTTGAGATAAATTCGTGATATGATGTATAAAATTCTGACAAGTCTGGTACATGGTACATATATACCAGTATAATGGTATACCTATCGAATTGTACACATCCATGGCTTTCGCATCGAGATGCGAATTTCCAATAGATTTTTCTGCTCTGTTGTATTCTGAAGGAATAAAGCCAGTGGCATTGTGTGTATTTACATTTTCGTGGGACTTCGTGTTCGATGAACGACCCTTCGAAAGGTCAATTTCATTCGTTTATAGAGATGTTATTTACTTCCGGGTCCGCCAGGATCTCACGATCAGAATACCAATTTCCCACCTACCACCTCCTACTTTCCAATTTTGTATTGGAATGAAAATTGAAATAAATTCGAAAACCATCCGTTCGTGAAATGCATTAATGTATAAATGTAATAATAAAATCCGGCAAATGGCAACGAATTCATTCATTTCGTACAAGAAAAATTTAATAACGTATATTTTTAGCATGCTTCGATATATTTCTATCTCTCGCATAAAATATTCGGAAAATTTCAATTCATATTTAGACGGGGTGCAGAACTTTTCTCGGGAAAATTCTTCAAAAGAAAAAGCTTTACTTACTAGATTTATTTCATTTTTAAGTACCTACAATAAACACCCTGAAAGTTCGTAGTCTTTAGATAAATGCGAACCCATCTATTTCCATCAAGCCCAGGCCATTGGCGAAAGGAAATAAGAAGAAAAAAAAAATTCGGTCAAGACGTATCACGAACATTTCTCCTAATTTCATCGAGCAGAAGTGAAACGGTAGGTATAACGTATCGCCAGGTATAAAATTTGCGTATTTTATTGCAATGCTTCTGCAGGATCTCGCTGATGAGGACGTATTCGATAATATGGAACCGTACCCGGACTCAGACACACTTTGAATATTAAATTTGATGATTTATTGTCTCAATAAATTGCGTATTGTTTTAACAACCTCGCTAGGGTATATATTAGCCATATTCATACGTACAGCAATACTCTGTATGTACATACGTATATATTTCAATGGTCGATACGCGGAACGTTTTTCTCCAGGAATTTAAACCCAGTTTTCCGAAAATTACAAAGTTTGAAAAATTCGGTGTGTCGTTTATCTCTTCGTTTTTAATAATCTGGTTTTATTCTTTGGTTTTTTTTCTTCAATATGATCAACACTATCTCAGCTGCACAGCAGCACGTAGAGGGGTTATTGACGATACCCACCCGGCAACAGGAATACAACGAAAGAGTGCAAGATGCTCGTTTTCTTCCGGTGAAAAGCGTGGGTTCATACAATAGACTCGATCCACCTACAGTCTTCACATTTCTTTCATTTTTACTAAAAAGTTATTGTTGGATAGAAAGCGCCGCGCCACGGCTCCAGCTGCGAATCCATCTGTTGCGCTGCTTATTCAGCAATATTGTGCAACGCTACCTTTGAGAGCTTTTTTTACTTTATTAAAGTACGTACTAGTTCAAAGAAATAAGTGCAGAGGAATAGACAAGAGGAATTTTTATTTCGTAACGGGTAGCTGCCTGAGCTTTTTCAAAATGGACACAACTCTCTCACTTTTGAGTACAAATCAGAATTTCATTACGTGTACAATCCTATTCTTAAATTGTTTGCTCCAAGGCTTGAGTGAGAATTTGTAGAATGAAACCAGAATTTCAATTCCTACTCTGGCTGGGCCATGAATATGTGTACATAACGAGACCCTCAAGAAAATTAGTGGCCATTAACCATTTTATCACCAAGTCGCGCCGTGGCAATTCCAAATAATTGCAAATCAATTGTCGACCCTTCCGTGTCGTGATTTCCAGTGACAAAGACGTGGGTTAGGTACATTTCCGCACAACTCCAACACGGGGGCCTGGAGTAAAATTGTATAGGGAATACATATTAGGATTTTGATTTTCCGAAATAGCACCGTTTCAAAATTAACGATAAATTTTTTTCACGGAATTCCAAATGTGCGAACATCCTGTTCGGGGGCGTGAACCATGCGTTAGACTTGGAAAATAAAAGGAGAAAAAAGAAGCAAAATCAAAGTAGCGAGTTAGAAGACCGTTGAAGTGTGTAAGAAATAGAAGAAAATCCAACCAGAAATCGCTGAAGTATGGCCAAGACGATGTATCGAAATATTGAAATATGTAGCGGAAGACCTTTTTGCCGTCCGGAGATGACGGAGTGTGCTGTTTTCCAACTCACTAGTTCCAAGCGGATGTAGCTTGTCGAAAAGCTCGCTCCTGTTCGCAAGAAAATAGATAATAATATATTATTATTGTTATCTGTATCGAAGAAAGCCTAAGATACTGCAGGGAACGTCATTAATTAAAATATAATAACTAATGGTTTGGTTTTACTACGAATCAGTAGACAGCAAAGGGAAATAAAAGCTCTGGGAAAAACCTACAGATATGTATCTACTTGGAATTCAATGATTCTTCTTGTCTCGTCTAGGTATCTGAATTCATGAAACAGATTTGTCATTGGTGACAGGTAGACACTTTTTGAGTCTTGCTAATTATCGAGATTCCATCCTCCGTCACTTTTGCGAACTTTGCCCAATTAGACGAGGCAAATGTAATTAAAAGTTTCGTTGGGAGTATAAGTTTTTCTTGACATCGTTTTTCCTGTCAGTTCATGGACGAAAAAAAGAAAAGGAATAAAAAAAAAAAAAAACCATATAAAAAAGCTACACATCAAGTTGATGACCACCGTCATAAACGCCATGCGCAGGTTTACGACTCGCTGAATTATTCAGAGTGCTAGTTGCAAGCATCCATTCAAGCTCTGTACATACCCGTCATATGTTGGTATTAACTTACACATTCACGTATTATAGGTATGAACATACATACAAACATACATACCTAGATAAATTTACGTTTTGGCTTTTAGCTCTCTGAATAAATAAAGCTTCCGATCATGTTGGATGTAATTACGATATTATGTTTGGATATAATTACGATAATGCCAATCCCAATTTGAATCACACTGCAACGTCTAATTGTCACAAATTTAGGCATACAAATTGCGTCCGTTTTTTGCTTTCTAAAATCAGCACACATCGATAAGTGAATCCAATTTCTCGATTTCCGGGCATCGGAGTATTGGAATTTACGAGTACCGCTGGTACCGGAAGAATTGGCATCCAAAATAGCAGATAGGACAACCGAATACAAGAAGAAGAGTTTGAAAGTTCCAAAACAGCTGTAACATCTTACAAAAAAAATTCGGATCCTTTTAGACTCTTGATTTGTGGGAATTGGGGTGTAATATTAATGTCCTGTACATATACCTATGCGTATACACACATCTAAGCCTACGAATGTATGTACCTACGTATACTTCAGAATTCGGAACCGAGTGAATGAGAAAATTCGCGTAGAGGAAGTTGGCCGAATTTATTGCTCTCATCCACTTACGTCTGTAAGTGAGCATTTCAGGAAAGGTACTCCGATCGGCTGAAGTAGATACGTGAGTCCCTGCGGATCGAGCTTTTGTACATTCCGGGTGATTTTATGCTTCCAAAAACTTATGGGCAGCTTTTACTTACGGCTACCGCCTTTCCCATACACAAGCATAAGCTCGCTCGGAGTAAATATCCAAGTTGAAAAATACCTCCTAAATCGGGTCATGGCCTCCTGTTATTCAGAGAAAAAATTTCTTCCCATAATACACGTATTTCAAAGCTCTAGCAGGTAAGCATCGAACAAAAGTTTAGCAAAGTTAAACACTCGGAATAATTATATTACTAGTACCCAATTATTTGTCAGACCATATGCAGAATTTCTAACAACTGGATAGCAGTCAGAATATTGAACTTTAATCATAGTCAACTAGAAGTTCGTCAAACTGCTGTTCAAAATTCGCGAGTCGAAGTTTTGGCCATAACTTGATGTACTTAGCAATGTCAAGACTTTAACAATTGGTGAAATACCATAGCATCGTAATTTTCATCCCTGTGAATGCTCCTCATTGTTATGTACTAATTGATATGGAAGGTTTTCAAAGGAGAGCTTTTCATATAATTTTCGTTGATCAAAAACACTTTCTACTCGTAGAAAGAATAGCGAAAGTTCAGAGTTTCTTTTTTTTTTGGGGAGTAGAAAAGCTTCGCTGAACCGAGTACAGAGGTGGAGTAATTAAGCGATAAATAAGTCCAGTTCTCTGACTGGTGACTTTCGTGAATTATCTGTGGCATGGGGTATCTTGGATGGATTTATGTGTTTGAGAACGAGAGATAAAGGGTGAAGAGAAGTAAGGGGTTGAAATAGCGTATAACAGTTACTAAGAGGTTCTTGTTCTGCCTCGGCATGTTTTTCCACCTCTCGTCTGACGTCTCACCTCTTTTCATTACTCTGCTTATTATCCCTTCACAATATTCTACCAACCTTGACGTTGAGTAGCTGAGCACTTAGGGGTCGTGATAATGTGAACTAATTTATAAAACTAATTAGTGATCACCTTTCGCATAGCTACGGATAGGTCCACCGTGTATCTAGCTATTGTTTTTAATTTAATTATATCTCATTCCCAGCGGCATTATCATTTCTATCCTAGACCCACGCTCCATCTTATGTTACACCTTTGGAATACCAAACTTTTGGTCACCCCTGGGGACCCCTAGCGATGGTACATGCCGAGAATATATGATTTATGAATAGATATATGTTACTGGGTAGCAGAAATAGTTTCATATGCAGCATCCCATTGTACAGATTCTAGACGTCTATTCAGTTCGGACTTATATTACGACAGTAACTGGCATGGCGTACTGTTTCATGGAAATTCTATTCAAAGTTTTCGATATTTATTATTATGTATAGTTGGGGTATGATAATTTGAAGCTAGCGAATAATGTAAGCGCTAATGATACGACCCACTACTGGGCATCAGCTGCAGTCCAGTCTTGTCACAAGTCGCTAGGGCAGCATTAAGCTACCCTCGCAATACATTTCAAGGGCTAAAAACCGGAAGGGGGTGAGCCATGTGAGAGATCCAACTCTTCTCGTGCTTGGCTTCTGATATATTTTTGAGGGAACTTGAGATACCGGCTCAGTGTTCATTCGCAATATTGGCTCAGTCCTAGTTTATACCAGCATCGGCATGATTTTATAATTCCGACTATTTCCAGTACTGGTCCGACGCCGGGCCGTTTGTTAAACTCCACCTGGGAATGAATTCTACTTTAGTAAAACAAAAGCAATATTTCTATTGCGAATTGCCATTTCCCATGTAGATATTATAACGTTGGTAAAATATGTACGAGAAACTTTTCTATTCTGTTGCACGAGAAATTTTTAGCTCAGTTTTTAATTGAGCTCCATCAACCACCTACCTTCAGGATTTTCAGGATAATCAGCCTCTGGCTGGTTGAGAGGCTACCATTGCTTGTCTAGAATAATTTATATGTACATGAGCTCGAGTGGTGATGATGCTTCATACAGGCGGCATATTCAGCTTCGCCTCACGTGCTCCGCTACCTATATTTCGCCCTGTGCTGATACCGAGGCCAAGGTCGATAGTAATTGACTAGCTGAACAGAATGACGTGACAAGAAGATTGAACAAAAAATGTTCAAAAGAACTGTTCAACAAACAGTTCACGTATACATATGAATCTCGAACCATTTGTTGATGCAATGAGCTTAGGTACTTAATTCATGTTGTTATAACCGAGTGACACTTTGATTGCCACAATTTTTGTAACAACAAGTGCTCGTCGGTTTACTTCAAGTTAAATGAAAGTCTCTTTTGTACCTTTTCCTTCTTCCTCGCTTCAAAAAGCTATCAAAGAAGTATGTCAATTCGATTTTATACAAGTATTGCTGCAATCTCGAACGATTCTATTTTCATACTGATGAAAATAAGGTAGCCAACGCTTATATTTGTATTGATACGAAGCTTGTGTGTACATAAAGGAAACGTTCAGAACTTGAAGGTATAACGCATGATGGATGGCTCCGTGTAAATAGCAAATTTGAATAAATATTACTTATGGGATTTGAATACATTGATAGAAATTTATAAAGCTTTTCGAGCTCCCACGTTGATATGCTGCATGGCATTTGAAATGCATGGAAATTTGAAGCATCGGTTTCATTCTCCCTCGGCATAAATGAAGGCACGAAGTTTTGAATAAACTCCAAGTATTTTCAAAAGCTTTTACGATATGAGAAGTGAATATTTATTTATTTTTTTTTGTTAGTCTCCATTCTCGTTTCAGGCTCAATTTTATTTTTATAATGTATAACTTATTATGCTTTATCATTTTAGGTAATTTTATATTTTGGAGCAGTGTGTCAGTATTGCTAAGAACTTTAATTAAATTATTTAAACAACATTTCATAAAATTATTTTCACCGTTTCATGGCTATTTAGTAGTTAATATATTCTCTTTGTTCAATAGGTAAGTGAGCTTCGACTACTAACAGTACCATACACCGTCGGTAAGTCGCAGCTTATTGATTATTGCGTGATATACCGCAAGCTCGGAGCATTCAGCTGTGTCAGTAACGTAGAAACAATACGCAAGCTCAAGTTACCGACACTGCCGGTAACGCAAAATCTCCTCCGTTATTTACCCAGTTGGTGCAAGCTCTGTAGATAAGTTACTATTGCGAAAAACACAAGGACAGTCGGCACCAACATTCGATAAAAAGTATAAACTCGTATCTGTCATACTCATTTTTCCTGAAATTTGCACAGTTACCTGTAAAGGATAAATTTTATCATGCAACGAACATGGTCTAATTAAACAGCTTATCGCAGAAAGGGGCTTTCAAGGAAATTTTATAAAGTCAGAAAAATCCAACACGATTTTATATCTAGTAATAAAATATTTTTCAATAAATTTAGGAGATACTTAGCTACGCAAAAAACACAAATTGGGATTTGAGACTTCCGAAAACGAAGTTCTGTATCTCGAAATTGATGTCAAAAAATTGGTTGACTTGGGTTCTTTTGGGAAAATTTTGAAAGCTGTTATTTTTTAGAAAACTAAATGGAAAGAAAACCTTAAAACAAGAGACGGCGACTGTTGCATAAAATGTATAATGCAGTTCAGAATCTTGTGGTAATTACTCTTGTCTTACAGCAACACATGTTTGTAAGCTCAGAAACTGTAACTTTCTGATTTACATGGACTGTTTATTAAGTGCATATACCTACTGCAACCTCGTCTGGCTTCACACGCAAATAGAGCGCGAGAGAGGTCAATTAATCATACGTCAAAAAGTGGCGCAAGCAACCTCGTTAATTAACGGATGAAATATCGACGTAGCTTTTTGGGGTATAGAGAGGCAACAGATTTGTTGTTAATACACTATTATATCGGGCTGGTCGAACCGCCTAAATATAAGAAGTCAGATTTATAAAAAAACAAAAATGACAGAATTGCAGATCGCCTGGTCTCAGACTTGGTCGTCTAAATCCCATGGCGACCGTCCTCAGTTCTCTTTTCCGAGCCCACAGTATCCGAGATGTCTACACAGATCAAATAGGGCCTTCTGTTTTGTCAACTCTCGGAAACCACGCGACGTTTCTTCTCCCTAGTGACAAATTTTACCTTTTGAGGTAAAAAAAAGGGTTTTGTAACGTGATACCAGCTTCAGATCTTTCCAAAAATCAAATGATGCTATCTGCAGACTCTTTGCGGGATTTTGAAGCCGAGATTTTTCGAGTGATCCTCCTTGTGATGTGCCTGTGAATATTTGAAAAGAAGAAAGGAGAAAACAAAAAAGAAAAAAAATGTGAAAACATTTGTCGTATATTCCAGTGCCTCATTGGCAACGATCAGAACCGTGTGGGTGAAGTTGACTACACAACGGTGCTTTATCAACAAAATGAGGAGAATCCATTCACTAGTTGGCTCACTCGTTTCCTTGAGCCGAATGAACTGCAGTAAATTAGGAGAATAAAGCTGACGCAAGAAAAGAAAAGAAGAGCTTTGGAACACTGCTTCCGTAGTCTTTATCATGTAGCTATTTTTCTACGGGTTGTCCTTGTGTCCGCGAATACTGTTCTTTTGTGTTTCTATATTACATCGGACCAGCAGCGCTCCTTTAAGTAAGAAAAAGTCGGTCTGACCATTCGCCAAGCAACACGATACTCAATCACTGAACTGATCGTTTTCGCCGAGTGTAAAGAACCTGGGTTCTCCTTGCTTCGTTCTAGTCTTCACATGATCCCTCGCTCTTTCACTTTCGGTTTTCTCTTGTAATACACCGGACACAATCGAGCTTCTCACCGTTATACAAACACGCATACATCGGTATATCAAAAGCATTGTTAGTTGAAGAGCAGCTTTCATAAAGAAGAAGCGTGCGAGGCCTTGCTTCATAATCATTGACATTTGTACTCACGTACGACGGTTGAAAATCGATTGAAGATTTTCTCTGAATTTTTCAAAAAAATGCTAATATTCGGGTCATTTTTATTGTTAGTTTAAGAAATGTATGATTCAAATTCCTGTCGTCATTTTAGAAAGCTACTATTTCTTTTCACACGTGAATATCACAGTAAATCGAAACCCTTTCTCCCTTTCTCATCCCCTCCTGCGTTTTTCCTCTTTTCTCATTTCCTCCTCTTCTCCCTGTAGGCCACTCTCAAACCGTGTGTAGGTGTACCTCTGGGCTGTAGAGAATTCCTTTCAGAATTTTTTCTTACCAGCTTCTCAGAGCTGTCGAATATCTTTGGATTATATTTTGAGACTCGTTTGAATTTTGCAAATTTTTTTAGCAACTCTCGAAGTATTAATGTATACCAAAACCTTGTGTAGAAATTGAACCTGAAACTCACCCCCACGCGGCTACGTCAAAATTTCAAAAATTGTGTCATAGGAATTCCCAAATTTGGCAAACAAAAAATAAAAAAAAAAAAAAATTAGTTTTCACTGTTACCAGATCATCTTCTCGTCATATTTCATCGACAAGTACTTGGTAAGCGTCAGGTAAACTTTTGCAAGTTCGCTTCTTGAGGTGCCGTTGTCGTGCCAACGGCTTGGCACTTGTGTGAGTAAGATTGATGCCGAAGACACGTTCGTAGGAAATAGAACTACTATACCTACCCGCCACCCTCTACCCTCTTCGAAAGGATCCTCGATAGGGACGTGGGGTGGAAGCCTAACGTGCGTGCCAAACCTTCATATGAGTTTTACTGCAGGAGTGCGTTTCTCTATTTGGTAAATGGCCAGTACCCACATTTATGACAAAAAAGGAAGCTTAGGGTTGCTTGAATTATTCCCAAAAATGAAAAAATTATTTAACTGCTAAGGGAAAAACGAGCTTAACCATATAATTTTCTACTTTCTGTTCCATCAACGATTCTTCACACTTTGCATAACGCATCTTCCACTTATCGTAAAACAGCAATTCATAGTCTGGTACGTTATTTGGAAGTATTTATTGAGGGATAGAAAATGGTGGTTCCGTCTACACTGGCTGCGAATCGGGCTGTCACATTTTTTGAGAGGGGTGCGAGCCGCCCTCTCAATCGCGAGATGTCATCCCCGCTGCTAAGGGCAGAGACTCTTTTCTCAAACGAAGCTAATCTTCATCGTAAACTAGTCAAGCTCTGTTACAAAGCCAGTTGCATCCGAAAGTACATAAATTACATTTTTACTTTGTCGAATTTTGTGTCCACGTTGTTAAGGAACCAAGTGACATAGCCCAAATAATTGTTCCACTGATAATAATCGGGCAATAAATTTGTCAATTCTTTATTTCATGAATTTTTCCTCGACAAGGACAAACGCGCTGGATGACATGAGATTATAGATATTAGATTTGAAGTGGATATCGTTTGATTCTTACCCTGTGAAAAATTCTGTGAGTGCGGTTTGAAGCATATCAGAAAGCATTTCGGGTGGAATGGGAATGGGGTGGGGTGAAGAAATGTTCTGGTTGAGCCAAGATGTGACTTGAATGCAATACGAATTTGTTTCTTTCGATATGGTCATCCACCGTGCAGTCTTAAAGAATATTGCTGAAATCAGACACTATTCTGCCGAAGGCCAAGATCTTATTCTCGAAGTGATTTACAATGGGATAAGAATCTGTCTTAGAAACTGAAAATAACTTGTAAGTCAAAAGTTTGTTGCGGTTGAACGGAACTTTAAAGTTGTAACAGATTGAATGAAGGGTAGTGAGGTACGAGGGGTAGGGTAAACGAATTAGTAATATATTAATCAACAGGATGCAACGCCTGCCGCTTTTTAAGCCGCTTGTATCCACCAGGGACATCCATTCCTGGTACAATGCATATTTATCTACTAGCTCAAAGCAGTCTATATACTACCATATACCTATGTGACGGTTTATGAAAATGTGATAATGGAATTAGACCTACTTCCCAGCAAAAACTGTTATTCATTAACCGAATGCACCGCAAAAGCTGATCGCATTATCACGCAATTTTTAATTCGTTTTTCTCTGTATTTTGGATCCATATTTTAAATCCGGCATGAACAGCCCGTGAGGAGTACTTCACGGTATCTCTGGTATACCTATACTAGAGACATGGATGCACCCTTGTCCAGAAACTTTACCCGAGAAGTACATAGTTGCAAATGGAATGTTACGTGGGTGCAGTGTGCAGAGCTGTAGATTGTCGAGTTGAGGTAGGTAGGTAGGTAGGTAGGTAGGTACTTGAAGTTTATACGTGACAGTATGGTTTTGTTAGCGGTCGTATCCAGAGTTACAACCTCGTGAAATTCGCAACCAATCCGCGTCCGCGTTTTCTGAATATAATACACATGTGTTATAAAAAGAAAAAATGGAAAAAAAAAGAATTCGTGATTTTGCATGAGAATTAACCGTTCGACGAGAGCTGCAATGATTCCAGCACTTCATTCCACGGTTGTAACTTGACGAGGACTTGACAGGCTCAAATAAAACAACACGTTCTACGTCATCTCTGTTAATGATGCACTGGAAAAATTGTCGTAGAAATAATGATGATCCAAATTTAAACATTTGCCCTATAACGTGTTTCTATATTGTCTTGGTCTGATATAGGCTCGCCAGTTCTTGGCATCCAATGTCATTCTACTATTTTTGGTTTTGTTTTTCATCCCCACTTTTCAAGTTTTCTTATTGCGATTTCTGGCCACATCGTTGCAATCGGGGCGAGAAAAAAAGAAAAAAAAAATTATGCGATTCATCAATAAATTCACCACCCCCCAAATGATATCGTAATTAAAAATAGATCGAATCGTGAGAAAGTAGGAAAGATTCATCATCGTCAATCCAATATCAATTTATCAAATATTTACGACAAGTCTTAGACATCCACGATAATTATTTTCCAATTGTTCGATTAAAGAGGATGTAGACTATCTTATAGGCAGTCTGATTAGACCTGAATTTCTATCAGAATCAAAAGATTTACACAAAAATTGCCATCTTCTGGTGAAGTTTATTTTCGATTATTTTGTCGTTTTTTGAAAAGGGTCCAGTCCTCCTGCACAGGCTATTAAATCCGTAATAATCCGGTGTAATCGTGCCTAACTAGCTGGATGACCTCCGACAGGCTAAATGCCATTTTTTTATGAACGAGATCACACGCCGAAACTCTCTCTCTCTATATATATATATGTACACATGGCTTACGCAAGCAGCCCCAAGCAGTTTTTGCCCGTCTGCTAACTGACCGAATTGCAAAAAAGCTACGTAGTTGGCCAGCTCGGATTCATTGAAGCCGACTCATTCATGCGGGATAGAGTAAAGAGCGTATATACCTATAGAGGTATATAATAGGCAGAGCTTAAAAATCTCGTTATTTGAATTCGTCCCCTTGCAACTTGGAAGATTGATAAATTAACGAGCTTTTTTAATTATTCGTTGCATCGTTAATCCGCCTGAGAGATACGTGTCTCTAACTTTTGACATCGAACATCAATTCCTTATTCTTTCTGTTTCGAAGGTGATCAAACATTTTTTTTTTTTGTTTTTTTGATACAACTTCGACGAGAGAGTAGCATATAGTGGCGTTCAGATAGGTAGAATAGATTTTTCTAACTTTTATTGAGATGGTAAGTTGAAAATCAAAATCTACGACAAAAGTGACAGTCTGTCAAAAAGAAAAGCTGTCGGAAAAAATAAATAATTTCACTGGTGAGTCTAAGTTTTACCCTGCAACGTTCATTGTGACGGAGGTCTGGCTGTCGAGGGGCTGTATACGACTCACCTCTCTTCCATCGCGGTTTTTATGATTTTTCGTTTTTGTTTTTCTTTTTTGAATAAAATCGAGGTCACGGTAAAATCGTAAAATATTTTAGCTTATCAGAAGAATTGTAAAGTATAAGAAGGGTGAATTGTAAAGATGAAATAATCTAGATACGCATATCGCACTTTACAATACAAAAAAATAAAGATAAAACGAAATTCGAGTTTTTCGCAATTCCTCAGAACAAAAAAATTAAAAAAAAGAGAGCTTCTGATTTTCTTAAATGTTATCTACCTGTTAGCAATAATTGTTTTCCTCATTTCTTCGTCTAACTCTACCCTGTGACCTGATATTGTACGGCAGTAGGTACTCCGGGTTGCACGGGCTTGCGCAGTGGCGTATAAATTGGGGGCGCTGTCGAGAGGGGCGCGTGGTTATCGAAGGGGTGTCAGTCGCGGCCCATCTGCCCTCAGCCAGACACGTAAGTCCGTCGCCATATTTGTAGAAAATATATTTGACAAGTATATAAACAAAAACAATGATAACAAAGATAGGAAAAATTTTTTGGTGTGACGATCGCATATTTATTTTCCGTTTTTTTCACGGTTTTTCAACTTTGCCAAATTTCACCACGGTTGTTTATTATCTCGCGATCGATATATACGCGGAATTTTTTTTTTTCTGATCGATTCTCCTCCTCCTTTTTTTTTTTTTGTTTTCTCATCGAAAACACCGATTTCGAATAAAGTGAAAATCAAACCGGTTTTTGTTTTCTTCGTTTTTCTTTCTTTCTAAAAATTATACGTATATCAAGGTGGAGATTTTTTCGAGGCCACACAATCTAAGGGATGATATAATTATTGTGTGTCGAAAAAAGGCAGCGAGGAATCGTTCTCTAAATTCCTTGCCATAAGTTTCAGAAAACTACGGATACTTTTGTCTTTTCTTATTTTTCTCTATTCGTGTGTCGATTGTGCTTTACCACATTCCGAGATAACGTCGTGGAACTTCGATATCGAAAGTTTTTAAAACCCTGGTAACTTTTTATAAATTAATAAGTTACCGTTACTATTATTTACAAGAATTCACGATATTGGTTGTAAACTATCGACGTATTGGTTACATACACCTACGAGTATTACACACGTGTAAAGGCCCCCAGGGGTCCTCAAGCATCGTTAAAAGACTTGGGCTTATGATATGCAAATAATAAAATTTCCCTCTCAATTTTCATACATTTAAAAGTGAAATTAAACGCGTTTGAAAAATCAAGGATTAATTATCTATTCATATTTCAAGACTTTGAGATAATTTATATTAATTCTGATTCATGCCTAAACGCGTGTGACATACGGACAGACAGACAACGTGATTTACGGGGTGGGTAAGCCCTGCTTTTTGAAAGGCTCGAATACGTATGTACGTAAGTACATACCTATATATGTATGTATCTAAAACAACTCGGCGCCGCGACGACCCACATTGTTTTGCGCTTGATACTGGTTGAATTATTAATCGATTAATATCTCGGAATGTCGTGGGACATGCATGGCACAACACACGCTTCAAAGTCCAGTCCAGTCCATTTCAGTACAGAATAACGAATTCATAAAATTTGTATCAGTTGCCTCGCCGCACGATAAAAGTGAATACTCTTTTTTTTTTTTTTTTTAGTTAATTGATAAGCTGTAGCTATCGTTTCACAAGATGTACACAAATTATAGCCATAATGTATGAAGAGAAAAAAAAACTGCCAATTTTTTGGCAGATATTTAACTTCTGGCAATAGTGTTTCCACGCAGGTTCGATCAACGACTAGGTATAGCGCGGTTAATAAAGCTCTATCACTCCCGGGGTTTCCTAATCCGTGAAACGTGTGACGTACTATAATCACGGTCAACGAATTACGCTTAGTATAGCCAAGTATATACATAGGTATATACATTTGATTGGAAAGATTGTTCGACTGAGCTTTGGCGCGAGGCAAAAAAAAGCCCGAGTTTTTCTTCATCTGTATAAATTGAATGGGAAGGTTGTTGAGGGGGACCCCAAATTGCAATCTGGTTTCGGAGAACACAGGTAATGGAATTGTTGAACGGGTGATGGGTGAGCGTTCGTTGACAGTTTGGATATGTGCTTTTCGTCAGGGATTTTATTATTTTTTTTGTTTTTCATTCAATGTCGCAGCGAGGATGTAAAGGAAGATAAAAAATACGGAGATAGAAACGCGTTTATTCGTTTCTTTGCAGCGGGGACGTCAAAGTTCCCCTGAGGATAACGAATTTTTTTTTTTCTTCTTTTCACGATACATTAATCACGTGAATATAATGACATCCAGAGAAGAGAAAAACGATAAAGATTAACGAATAAAAAATGAACGTAAAATCGGAGGGAAAATGGGGATCGTTTTTATAAAGCCACTTCATGCGGATTATAGGTGGAACAGTCATAGTTCGTTTTCCGTATATCGATATCGATAAACCAGCTTTTTGCATGTCTTTATATCGAGTTCCACTTTGATAAGCTGCAATAACTGTCATGAAGGGTTTTCACCTACATTCAATACCTACCGTCGATCTATGAATGGGGTGACTTCAATGACGAGTAAAAATACTAACAGCTGCTAGATTTTATTTCAATTTGTTATCCACTAACGTTTGACGGAATATTTATCGAAGTGGCAAAACGAGAAATGAACACAATAATCTGTACCAAAAATAATTCAACAAAATATACTATGAACGTGCTTCGTTTGAACTATTTATTGTCACTAAACGAGGGCATTTTAATTATACTCGAAATGATACAGATGTATATAGTCAACGAGAGAAATCAGCTGGAATTAATTACCGGCGGTTAAAAGTATGACAATTTTAATTTTCTGGTATCCAACTCTCTTCGCTCGGTAGTATGGCACGTATAGCCGTGTAGGCATATACACGTATATATATATATTTCCTACCTATATACAGTACACAAAAACCCCTCAGCAAATAGCTGCTGAGCTGACGTTTCAATTTTTGTACTAGCGCACACCGGTACGTGGTTTTCTCCCTGGTGAATTCTGCACAAAATTTCGACGACTGCGCGAGGAAAATCTCTAACTAACAAAAAAAAAAAAAAAGAGGATAAATATGAGAGAGAAGAAAAAAAAAAAAAATTGCTTCGTTCCGCAGGCTTTGCGGTAGCAATTCTGGTCAAACCTCCGCTATATATCATCAGCGTAGAGAGTCTACTCTGGAGAATTATTACCTAATTGCTGAGTTACCCTGGAAAATGTACCGGTCAGCATTTGAGAGAAAATCTGTTCATCGATATGGACCGTTTATTCGATGATAAAGGAATGAGGCTGGAAAAGAATCGGCGAAAATCATGTCCGAGGGAAAAAAAATGTAGTGAGACAAATGTGGGAGAAGAGGGAAGGAAAAGGATAAAGAGATTAGCGAGACCGAATCTTCCAGCTCTGAAGTGAAGCATTGAACAGAGAACGGCGGTTTCCTCACGTATCAATTCTGAATGAATCTGAGATATTGAATCCTCGATCTTGAAAAGGTATACATACAGCCAATGACCCCAAAATAGACCGTGAAAAATTTTTGTCGACTCACTTCCAGCGCTGCAATCAGAAGAAGAAAAAGGAAGGAAGAAAAAAAAATGAAATCCTTCGAAATAGAGACGGAAAATTGAAATGCCGGATGATATAGCTACCGAGGGTGGAAGCCCGGCTGGAAATGAAATTGACTTCACTAGGCTATTGACTGCACCGGTAGAGCAGGTGCAATTTGGATTGATAAACCGAAGTACACGGCCAACTGCTATACGTATCACGAACACTGAGATTTTGACATAATTCCAACTACTCGATCCGAATCACGGAAATAATTCATCATACCTCCGCTAAACTCTACTCTAATTTAATAATTAATGTACCTTTCGTTGCTAATTGAAATCGTAGTCAAGTTGACGGAATTTATCAGCCACTGTTTCACACAATTTTCAGATTTGTTGGAAGCTTTTTATTCCCATTATACGATATTTGAAATTATTTTTTTCTGTAACTTTCCGCTGTCATCGGTTTCACATTACGTCGAGGTCAATTTTTGACTCATTTGTTGGACTAGATTGATTCGTATGTTATTTGAGTATATTTTGTCAATACTCATTGAAACTCGAGATACAATATTGATGTAATGTTAAGGTTTATTCGCTGGAAGTATTTTTTATATCGAGATATACAATTAATCGAAACTGTTCTCACAGAAGATAAGACACTAGAGTATTACAGAAAAAAATGAGAGGAATTTGAAGCAAAAGAAACAGCATAAATTTCGTTAATTATGAAGATCAGAAATTTGTTAGAATGTCCGTTCTATTTCGAGGGTTCATCATGCCTCGTATTTCTTGTCTAATCTAGCTCCGTTCATTCAGTATTTCGAAATTATTTTAAATCCATTCTGGCATGATTAATTCCACTTTATTTTCACTCCCAAAAGAAGCGCCTCGAATAAGACTCCCGGTTTTCTCTTCTCGATTAAGCCGTCGACAAATGGAATACCCAACCATTCCGATAGAGTATCTTGAAGCAAACCTTGTTACGTAGTTTCGTTTCTCGATCCACTATGTTCGCAAGTCCTAGCCATACGAAGCTTTGAATTGCGGGATTCGAAATCGGAGGATCCGGAAATGTTACCCACCGAAAATAAAAAACAGAAGAGAGAAAAAAAATAAAAAATATAGTCCTAATTCGGTTACCCCTGGAACGATGGTGCCGGAAGTGGATTAGAAAGTTGCAGCCTGGAGCCTACTATAATGCGATTTCACCCAAAAAGGGTTAACCGACTGGAGCTAGACTGACCCTTGTAGTTACCTCGTAATTTTGAAGTTTGTTAAAGTGAGTTAAACGCTTGCGTTTACATCGAGGTGATATAACGCGTACTTTTAATGAAATGGATCGATGAATCATGCTATAGCTATTAACCGAGAAGTTTGTCGAGCACGTTTAGCTCGATTTTTTTCTACTCAAAGACGTAACTCTGAAATTCTGCTTCCGAAATTTTCTCGCTTCAGGGCTTACTGTAAGACGGATATTAATCAAGATTATCAATAATCTCGAAGCACGTACTATATTGGTATTTCAAAGGACGAATAAAGTAACGTCGATTCGGTGCCTATAAG
Source organism: Macrophya alboannulata (assembly GCA_949628255.1). NCBI lineage: Eukaryota > Metazoa > Arthropoda > Insecta > Hymenoptera > Tenthredinidae > Macrophya > Macrophya alboannulata. Next base: position 3,979,612 of record OX451209.1, on the reverse strand, counting down.
ACTCGTTTAAAAATGGTAAAAAATTTTTGAACGAATTTCTTCACAAATTTACTCGTCAATTAACACCTGCAAGGTCTTACTCTCACTCAATAGACTATTGCAATTATTCAATAGTCTTTATTCGTTGGCTAGGTCATTTGCTTAATTTTCCACGTACATTCAACATTGCGATAGTTAATATAAGTTCCGTTTAATAAAGTAGACAGCATGTGCGTGCCTCGTGTTCGGGATGTGCGTGACACGGGTCCCTCGGCCCTAGTGAAAGCGAAAATTAAGCAAACCGACCCCTGCTCAGAAGTCAAGGCTACTTTCGTGTTTCCGCAGTTTTTAGAGCGCAGAAATTCATTTTGCTAATTGTGTCCACAATTTCTACGTAATTGAATTAGATTACGAACAACAAACTAGCTTAAAAAAAAAAAAAAAACAAAAAATAAAATAAAATAAAAAAGATCTGCTGGACGGAGTTTTACCCCAAAAATCTGAAACGAGGACAAGCCCAAACCAATTGAAGATAAAAAAAAAAAAAATAATTAAGAAGAGAGCTTAGACTCGATTAATGTGATCGTTCATTAGACAAGAACCGTTCTAAGTTTCTAACTATTTTTGCCACCAGCTATATCACACTGGCAGTTTAGAAGTTTTCATATAATTGTAAGAGTACCTCCTAAATACACTGTTACGTTAGTTGACAATGATATCAGAGGGTGTACCTTGGATTAAAAATTTAAAGTGGAAGTAGTGCTATGAAAATATGGCATTTCCAAGCTCGTCACTGTACAGGGACAGGGGATGTTGGAATTTATTATAAAACTTCCTGCCCTTTGACGAGGCTAATTTGTTGCTGTTTTTTCTTTCCCTTTTTACATTTTTTATAAATACTCGCGTGAGTGATGTTATTTCCCGGTGCAATTACGCGGTGTTTTAATTAGTTGTAGAGAGATCTGGAATTGAAATTTACCAGTTTTTTTTTTTTTTTTTTTCATAATTGTTGGCAGAGACTCCATGAGCTCGGGAATTTGCTGTCTGGTAATTTTCGTGTCTAAACTAAAAAGCACAAATTATAAAATGATATCACATACAAAAAAAAAAATACGAAACAAATAAAATGTCTGAAAAGTTTTTCAATCCCTTCCAACACACCAGATGTGTGTAAGGGTTTTTTTTTTTTCTCTAAATGATTCAACTATAAGCGTCGAAACAAAATGTTGAATATTTTCTTTTTTCTCACGCTCTAGTCAAAACGTTCGATCGCAAGAATTTTATAGTTACCGAATTGCTCTCTTATTTATAGTCTGAACGTGTTCCCGAACGGTTTTGATCAATTTTTCTGAATACCCCCGAGGGTGATATTGTGGGACGCACGCATCGGGCATACTTCGATAATCCCGGCTATTAACAAAGTTCCCCTGTAAGCTGAAATTAATAATCGTAATTTGAAAGGTGAAACGATAGAGTCAATGTTCGCTCATGTGAAAACTGTGTAGAAAAAGAAAAAAAAAAAAAAAACGAAAAGATATATACACGTAATACGTAAGAATAGCAGACGAGGTTTTTGATGATAACAATAAACCAAAGCAGCTTAATTCGAATATAATTTCATTTTGCTTTACAATGGAACGCTATTGTTTTGAGATTAGAAACATACATATTCAAAGTGGCGAAATTTTTGCCTCATTAATTTTGATTCGATATCATATAGGTATGTACTAGGCTGTCTCTTCCGTTTGATATTCGCATGATAACAAGTGGATGAGAGCTCATTACTAATACTTACCTATTGCTTATTGGTATAATGGTTGAAAATATTTCTGCCTCGTATTATATAATATTATATTATATTATATACCTCCGATATAGAAACATTTTGAAAGAAAATTGAGGAAATATAACAATGGAGAAAGACAATGAAACGCGAAAGATAAGTAAGCCCCGAAACGAAGAGCGTAACAAAGGACTAGGTACTTGACAGATCGTAACGTTGAGATCTCAACGGTGAAAGCGTAGGCGTATTTATTGAATTACGAAAAGAAACGTGGAAAACAAGAACTGAAAAAAAAGAAAAAACTCGAAAATAGAAACTCTGTCGGAAAGTTAACCGAAATCTACGTAAAATATTTTTAATTGCATTCATTATCCACCAAACCCCGTATTCACGGGGTAAAAAGTCAAGCTCGGTGAATTTTTACCGGCAAATATACGCATCGTTGTACATGTTTAATTTAAATCGCGTATTTGAACATGCGAAAATAAATGCTAGGTATCCTCTGGGTGATTGGCGATATCGATTGGTACAGAATAAATAAAAATTTCAATTGCAGTAGATTTGGACCTTTTAGGAATACCTACCTACACTAGAAAGGTTCGAATGTTGTACAATATGAACAGTTTTCCTCACAATTTTCAAAATTAAACTACAACGAGTATATTATGCGGTTTTTTTTCTAGTTAAATTTAATTTTTGTTTTTTGAGCTTATCTGCGGAAGGGTCTGAAATTTTATTTTATGCATTATTCAAAAGTTAGCAACTTTAGTCTTGACTTCATTAACTATACATCGGTATACCTACCCTAGAAAACACACAAAATTTTAATGATGTAGTGAAACGATGAATAAATTAGTCCAGGAAACGAAGATTAGGTCAGCGAAGGACAGCTTTCTAACAGATGGTTGAAAATAGATAATTTTTCGTAATTTTACTTATCGGTAACTACAATCCCCTGTAACTTGCGGGTGTAAAACCCTAAGACGGGACGAAGTAGGTACTTGCTTATAACATTTAGCTGAAGAAAGCTCAAAACGCTTTCTTTGGCTTCGCACGGTCGACCGCAACGACGAAACTAGATTTACGATTCGAGCTAGGTATTAACGGAATGGAAGAAGTCATGTGCGGAAGGAAGCAATATTTCTTACCAATGGCTTTAAACTACATAGATTTTCATACAAAGTACAGCCCTAGCTCAGATATGGATCTTGCCAAGTGGCAAGAGCTGTTTCACTGCACGTTCTCGCCGATATAGTATACAACTACTCCCTTTGATATATTTCTATGCATTCTTACTCAAAATCGAGCAGCCCTTTATCATCAAAATGAAAAATAAAGGTCTGATCGACCAGAAATCGTTCACGAATATTCTCTGAATCTTATCTCAGCTTGTTTCCGAGTTATCCTAAAAATCACCATCCAGTCCCCCGGGGTCTTGCACATATTCGCATATGTATAATATTTCACATTTTATTGCCCAATAATATCCATTTTTATGATCACTTTATCGCCCATTTAACAATGAGGTTATTGCATCCCTCGATTAAGCAGATATTTTCAAGTATTGTGACCGTTAAAGTTTAAGCTCTCTCCTTGTCGTCGGATCATTATAATTCAGAGCTAGCAATTGAACAGGACCTAAAGTAACGTCCTGTAACGTATAGACGATGAAATAAGTTTTGGGAACGGAGCTCGCTTGGATAAATCGCGAAAACGTGGGGTAGATTTTGGCTGTCACATTTATGACTGATTTTCGCATATACCGACACCTTTGCCACCCTTGGGAATCCCTCGCCCGTACCTTCGCCGTTGCCTTTAGGGCTGAAATACTACCCCTGGTCTGGGTGCTCAAACAGTCTTGAGTTATTCAGACGATAACCTAGAACAATCGTCCGCCCTTGTCACTGTTCGTCAGAGCTTGAATTCAACCAAGCATTCCCTTTCCGTTCTTAGTGATTGACATACTCGGTACAAGAAACGGCACGGTTCGATAAGCGAGACTCAAACTGGGGTACTTTTATCAACGACCCTGCACCTTAGGGTCAAGAAATATACGATATATATATACGAGTACGCCAGCGCTTCGAGAGTTTAAAAATTCACCACGCATTGGGGATCCTGGTAGTTTATATTGCTGAAAACGAAAATCGTTTAGAGATTTCATTCGAGATTGGAAAGCTCAGCGATAGCCGCTGTACCAACCTTTTCAGGCTGAGATTACAAAGGAAAGAAAAATCGAGCTTTCCTGTTTCTAATTTTTCTAAAATAATTCCTTGCTCAATATTCGGCGAAAAATCATCGCCAATTTAGGGGACGGCATGACACGGCGATGTAAGATTTTAACGGGTTAGTAATTAATTGAAAATCAACGAATGGCTGCGGTGTCGAAGGCCTGTGGTTTCCGGGTCCGACGATTCGTATTAGCCAGACTGTATTAGCTGACTATACCATAGGCAAAGCAGCCTGCAAAATGACAGGCTACTATTCTCTGTATCTAGTACCGTATACCGAGTAGCAACTAGCAGGGTGCAGTTCAATACCGTAACTGGGACGTGAACCTGCGGCACGCCCAGCTTTTCATTCAGCGCAGAACGTAGCGCGACGTAACGCAGCTTTCTCGAAAAAAAATATATATTTTCTTTTCAAAAACTTCCACACCTTTTCTTTGAATCCACTTATCGTATTTAGCAATTCACGAAAAAGTATCACCCGTTGAGTCTGTTTTACAAATGATTCCAGAGAGAGAAGAAGAAATGTATCTGCAAAATTATATCCAAAATTAGAATCCCCAACAAAAAACCGTTTATGCAGCTATCAATGGTCGCGTGGTCATCGCCTACGAGGAGTTCAATATTATATTGAAGAAGAGAGAAGAGGTGAGGTGTGAAATTTTTGGAAAATCGGGGTACTTTCGTAGAGGAGCAAGATTCGGGGCTGGTTTGTTAATTGGATGATTATTATACCTTAGTTACTTAATGACCGTAGAACTGGCGAAGGATGGATTTGACACTGACACAGATACAATCTGACTGGCAAAACTGCACATCTAGGATTAGCAACCTCTCTGGCATCGGCCCAAACGCCCATTCCTACCATATACACCAATTCCGTTGCCCATACAAATTACTATCTATTGCTATTTAGGTATCTACCTCGGAAAATTGTTACGTGGGTATCTAAATCCGCGTGGATATCCGGACTCATTTCTTGACCCACGAATTGCTGACGGAATTGCTGTACAGTATAGAAGAAGAAAAAAATTTAGTTTCCTCTAGTTTCACAGAAAAAAAAGTTCCTCCGAGGTAATTATCGGTAAACTACGATTTTATTTCGAGTTTCAAATGCTGGTCTTGTTCTCTCCGGGTCTTCAGGCATCAAGGTGTGTTAATTTGAGAACAAGCTTGAAAAGATTTAGTCGTAATGAATGTATTGGAAATATTGCTCCGGCAAATGGCTCGATCAATCACCATTAAAACTCGAGTTCTGGCAGGGAATGAGAAAGCAGCAAATTAGCTAATAAGAAACTTAATTTCTCATCGGACGTTCGGTCAGGCGTCAAGTGCTATTATTCACCAATTTGTCAAAACACTTCATCCGCTCTTTACTTCTACGTTATTAATCTTGCAGAAAAATTTACCACCCACGAGCTGTGCTTTTTTTTATCCTTATTCCTAATTATCTTTCTTCTTGTTGTACGAGCATAAAAATCGAACTTACGTAAGAAACAGGAAGAGACGGTTATTAAACGATCTCCAAAAAGACGCGATAAATGGATAGGTATATGCAACGTGACATTTCAGTCGATTCCTCGTATCCCAAAAGGACGATCCCGAGCCTTTCTACGTTACTTCATCGCCAACGCGTTGAGCTTTTTTGCTCTATATGTATATTGATCGAGCTAAGCGTGGGAAATTTTTAGTGCTTTCATCCCTGTACGTAGTATATCCAGAAAGCGAATGATTAAGGGATACTCGCGCATGTAAAGTTCTGTATTTCAGAAGAAAAATAGTAACAAAAAAATACGTGGACACTCGAAAAAATTGTTACTCATTTTCCGAGGCTTTGATCATGTCACTAAACGCAGCTAATTTGTAACATCAAACGGTTTTTCACGTGCCTATAAAGACCCTCGAGATATTATGCCCGTCCCTTGATACGTTCAGGGATGGATCTCTGATGTAATACAGTTTTGCCCACTTTTATGCGATAAATTACCCTCACAGTTATTTGATAATCTCCTACACAGCTTTGTGGAAAAGAGTTTTACCTTCACGCAATAGCTGACTACAGCAAGCCTTTACATGTTTGTATATATGTATATATATTCCTCGGGAAATAGCCTTGCCCGTTTAGTCCTTGACGAGCTTTCAACATAAGTGTGACGGTACACGATGACTTCAAGGACTCGAATGTTAGGAAATGCTCTCATTTCCGCTTGGGAACCAGTCTAAAGGATCTCATTCGTTCTGTGACTCCAAATGACACTATATGTATAATTGCTACATATAATTACGCGAGAAACTACAAGAACGGACTTTATTCCTTCCTTTATTCAAAAACAGAATCGATTTTTTACCATCTACAGCCTTTATCTATACAGAAAATATCATTTTTACTCCGCTACGAGTGAAACTCGAAAAATTCATGGAAGAGAGATTTTCAAAGATACCTTTTTCGGCCTGGTCTTTAAATTCCTTCCATTCGATTGGAGAACGTAAAGAGAAATTGACTCAAAGAATGACGAGGTCCCTTTCCCGAAAAAAATAAATCGCCTACTTCGACCAGTACCTATTTGTAACATAAAAGATATAGAAATGTAATATCAAGGACAGAAGGGTCAGGACCCTAGTGAAGTGAGCCGAAGTACCCCCTACACATATATCATACAGGGATAAAAAAAAATAAAAATAAAAATAAAAAATTTTTACGAGTCTCAATCAATTTGTCGCTGAGTCCCGTTGTTTTGTTATTTCGATATGTTACGTACGCGAAATAGAGGGAAAAAATGACTGAAAAAGGGTGAGCCATTTGGATAGGTAATTTGGGCAGATTGTCGATCATGTTTTCCAGATTTTCCTGTATTTTCATTATGCATTTTACCTATATGCACGGGCCAATTATATGATCACGAAAAAGCGCTCCTCAGAGGCAGCGCCGGTTTCCTCAAATCCAAAGAGAAGGCGGGCTGGTCCAGTCGCGAAGAGAGGAAGAGGGTAAAGGACGAGGGATCCCAGGGAGGAGGTAGGACAGGGTGGGCCAGAGCGTGGGTGTGATCAATACTCTCCTATACCATTTCCCGTGAGAGCAACAAAGATAGGGATAGAGGGACTCGGGAGAAGCTGGATTTTGGAATAGAAACCATTCGCGGGTTAGCTAGTTTTTTTGTTGTTTTTTTTTTTTTAATAAATTTCCTCCACCGTTAACCCATTTAATAGTACATCCATAATCCGTATTCTGAATTCTGCCACACCTCAAAACGATTAATTAATAATTATCTGATAATCACCACGCGAGGAAAGAATTTCACGTGTCGTTTTGCCACCGAACCGATTCGAGTCACGTAGAAATAATTTAGTCAACAGTTCAGTCGTGCCAACGGGATCGCAATAATTTGTACATTGAAAACGGTCTTATATTCTGAAAAAATAAAAAAATGACGAAGAAAGAACGAGAAAAAAAAGAAGAAAAAATAAATGCTGGATCAGCTCGTAGTCAAATTTCCAACAGAGTTACGGAAATCCGTTTATAGAAGCCATTTCTTTCTTTTTTTTTTCTTCTTCAAGGATCAACCCTTTTCTACAAAATATATTATCAATTCAACTTCCCATTTTACTCATCAGAATTTGCGACTATAACAATCGTGCTTTTTTTATTTTAATTTACTGAACATGCGCATCTCTTTAGGAATCTCAGTCCCCATGTTGCACTCCGTCCGGTTAATGAGTAGGTAATTTTTTATATTCGCACCTGAAACCGCGTTGCAGTCGTAACTACGATATCGACAAAATGTTGATAACTTCTGCAGTTTTCTTTGCGTGCAAACGAACTGTGCAATAATTGTAATTGATTATAGAATCTCACTAACGTACTAGGTGATAATAATTAATTTCACCAACTGCAGTGCAAGTCATTCAATGATAAATAAATTTATCAATGATAATATTGAGGAATAAGTATGAGTGCAAAAATGGCTCACTGGCTTTTACTGAATGACACAAACTACTCACTTTATAGTCATATATTAATTTAGTTGGCGATAAACTGCAATGAGTGTTTTTAAATGACTGTGCAATTAGTTATACGAGGCGTTATTTAAAGAACAATTAAGTACTTTGAACTACAAAAAAAAAAGAGATAGAGAGAAAAGAATAGTTTACAGTCCCTTTGAAGTGGTGGTGATCTTTTTACGGTTTTTTGACATTTTTTTTTTTTAGTGAATTTGGCAAATCTGCTAAAAGCTTCGGATATCTTGGTTACGATGCTATTCCCTCTCGTAACGAGTAATTTGATACATTGCCACCCCATCCACGTTGCGACACCCTTATAATTGTGTGCGTTAACGGCCCGCAGTTGAACCACGGGCCACTATAAACTGACTATGATATATATAATAAACTTTACGTGTATGTCCATAATCTACTTCGGGAATATCATCAGGTAGGTAATATTATGCGTGACCTGATAATCGGACGATTTAAATGAATATTGTTACTCTATGTGCAGATTGTCGAATTTTCGATCATTGAACCCCTGCGCCATATTAACGATAGATTATAGATTACAGATTTTCTGTTCAATGATTTATCTTTATAGCGTATGTCGAAATATATCGTGTAATGTTACTTTAAGATCCAGTAATGGTAGTTTCTAGTTACGTGAACTATCTACTCGTATACGTATAAGGGTGAAATAAAAGAATGACTATTTTTCCCGAGAGTAACAAAGAGTCCATGACTCGTAGTTTGAATTTCAAATAGTCTTGTGTAACTCAAGAATGGTAGAGATGTATTCGTTTAAAGTTATGTACACGTAATTCTAGAGCGCAATTGTGTCTTTGGAAGTTTCTCTTTAGAATAATTAATGCGACACGGAACTGAAACTAGAACTAAAACTAAAACTAGATTTCAAGATATTTACTCAAAGGCAAAAACGCTGAGCTACATCCTTCGCACAGAAGAACTTATCATATATTTCAAATCACGGTACCCATGATATCTGTCGATGCAAAAATCAGAAATCACATATGAGCTTTAACTAAAAAAAAAAAAAATAAAAACAAAAAAAACTATAGTGAAATGTCTCGGTGAAGAATATTGTACAGAGCTTTTTCCATAATAGTTGATATATTCCAAGGCTGTTTGTATAAAATGGTAATTTCCGCTTTACACCAGAAGCTGTATTTTAATCCATTGGAAAACACTACCAGATATACATGTACACGTCAATGCAACTCCGTTTGGTCCGATAATCCTTTGACGATATATCTGATCAATGAATCATGCCAGGCTGCAAAATCCGCACCTACACATGTACGTACACTACTAGGTGGGATATATAGCGATGGTATGATTCACAAATGAGTTAATAATCATGGCCATTGATGATCGTTGCGGTTAGGTGTGAGTAAGACTTGTCCATTTTATATATGCCCATGTACAGTCAGACAATTAAGTTCTTGTAGGGTCGAAATTTAGGCTCAGGCGCTTCAGTGTCTACGCTGTTGAGCAGGCCCATCGATGCGTTATTTATTATATACAGGGTGTCCCAGAACTAAATGTCCAAAATGAAAGGTGGCCTAGAGGAGGTCGAACTGAGTAAATTGTCCCGAAGAACATGAGGTCTGCGAAGTCGCGTTCGCGAGATATCACAAGTTAAAAAAAAAGTATCGCTTTGCGCCGCCGCGACGCGGCGCAAAGCGATACTTTTTTTTTAAATTGTGATATCTCGCGAACGCGACTTCGCAGACCTCATGTTCTTCGGGACAATTTACTCAGTTCGACCTCCTCTAGGCCACCTTTCATTTTGGACATTTAGTTCTGGGACACGGTGTATATTTAGGAAGTATTTCTTACTTTACTTTGAGTAGGTAGTCTGTCCGATTCGCGTTCTCAGAGAACGGGGTATGCGGAGCGAGGGGGCTGCTCAACAGCGTAGACACTGAAACGTTTGAGCCTGAATTTCGACCCTCCAAGAACTTTATTGCCCGACTGTACGTAGGTAGGTACATACATATATATATTCGGGGTTTAAATTTAAAGGAATAAGTTTTATGAATGAAACTAGAACGGTTCTTAAATTGGCTACGCTTACTGTATACAAAAGAATACGATGAAGAAGCTTGCTAGTAGTAAGTGGTTACGAGATCGCGATAATAGTAAAAAAAGAAGAAGAAAAAGCCGCTTCTCATAGTCGTGCAGAACGAATAGCGAATATCGTGGGGTTCGCGTGAATGAAAGGTCACTTATATACACACCTATACTGAAAAAACGATAAGCTACTCGAGCTCGGAGGGGGTTGTTTGTTCCAAGTGTGCTTTGAAGGTAGGCGAGTAGAGGTACGGTGGCTAATTGATTCATTAAACTTTACAGTAGAGTGAACGTGTGTGTATTATATGGAGGGATGTAATTCCAGTTTTTTCGAAATTTTACTCACATGACCCTCCAAAAACTCGTTACCATTCGAACTAATTTTTTCAAGATGACTTTTCAAGTGTACCAAAGCGTTTGATTGGTGCCCATAAATTTCGCAAAATCAATTTGCTAGTCACATGGATGAGAAAATAATTAAAAAGTTGATTGCTAAGTGCATCCTTCGACTCCAAATTGTTCGATTACCTTTTTTTTAATTCGAAATAAACTGCTGGGTAAAGACTTTATTTTCCGAATAAGAATGAGGCACTTTTCGACTTCTTACTAGGAAAAGGGGAAAACTTTATCGTCAATTGAGTGAAGAGAAAAGGCTTCAGAGTGGATCAATAATCGAGTTAAAAAGTGACCAGTAGAATGGGCTGGGAGCTGTTGGTGAGAAAAGTGAAGTATTGGAAATTTAAAATTTTAACTTTGCGCTCCTGCGAATTGCTTCGAATCCACTTCGAAACTGCTGCTCGATTTTTTTTAAAATAACGATTTATACGTATTTTATGGAAGAAATTCGTGACGAATTGGGTGGGAGTATTTTTTGAACGAACTATTCCGCACGACGTTTCGTTAATTATAATTAAAACTATGTAATTAATTACCGACTGCACCCTTTTGCAGAAAATTTTGGAACTTTCCTAATAACGAACTTTCGACACTTCGGCTCTACGGGCCTCAATTATTTTCAACCAAGGTTTTAATTAAATAACTAAATTTTCGAACCTGGACCCTCGCGGTTCTGGTAGGCTTTCAAAAGTCGAACCTCCATGATCGATGAACTCATAGTAGATATAGAATCTATATACTAATCGTATAATATCCCGAATACGAAATTCCAAATCCAAAAAAATTTGAAACCAAAATGCATATCAGTGTAGAATGGTTTCTTTCGTTTCTTCCCGGAACTCTTATTGGTTTTGTCTTCTGCTGACTTGCGAATCTTTATAAATAAATACACGTACGTCTTCACCCAATATCGGCTGTTATGGTGGATTTATGGCATCAAGTAACAGCCACCCCCATCCCAGAATTGAAGAAGACACACGGTTGTTCTGGACATTGCTTAGTTCGTTAGGGCAGCCTCTCTGGAGAGAAGGAAACCCCCAATTCCTCCCTTGCTACAAAAGTGGATCATAATATTATCCAAATTAAATTTTCCTTTTTTTTGTTTTACATTTGATCTACTTCTCACGTATACCTAGATATTAATTGCATCGAATATGCGGAAGAGCTGAAAAACCTCCGTTAAACTCACTACATAATTGATATTTGTTCGATAGAACTCGTCCGAGTCCTTGACGAAATATTTTATCGGATTTTCAATGGCCCCTGAAATCGAAGTTATTACTTCGAATGGTACTCCAGACCCGGTAAAATGCGACCCGGACAATAGCAGACCGAAATCAGGTCCGTTGTATAACATGGACGGTTTTATACAACCGTATTTTTATTTTTACACTGAGGAATAGCCCAGAAGTAGTCAAAGCTCGTATCTAGTCAGACTACTTTCAAGATTGCAGTGGACTCGCGAGCAGAAAAGAAGCCAGAAGTAGCTGGTATTTCTTGTACAGTTTTACAAAGTGGAAATTGCGGGATAAATCACGCACGATATATTATATAGAATCCCATAAAAAATTTCTGAACAAAAATGATAAATTTTTTTTATCTTCATGAAGAATCGTCTGATCGTTCTTTTATTCACCTGCATCAGATCCAACATTGAACCATTAAATTTTCTTCCCCAAAACTTTCGCTCAGACTTTAAAATTCACCCCTATTTGGATACCGAATTTGTAGTACCTACCTCATTTGAAATACTTCGAGGACTTTCCCACCCTTGAAACTTGAAAGAATTTTATTTCTGCAATTTTCACTGCCTATCACATTGGTGAATAATCTTTTCTGCTCCCACAGTCGCCGATTGTTTATACATAAAAGAAAAATTCCGAGAGGCATTATTTTTTGAAAATTTAGTGCCAGCTCTTCACTGCTGGGATAAATACAACAATTTTTTATAAAACAAGGACTCCATCTCAGGGTCTGCAACCCCAGTCCTCTCCCTTCCCGGAGCTCTAACCCAACCCCTAAATCCTGTCTTCGCTTAGAGCAGCTTGTCGTACCTTGAACCACGATGACCTTAGAGTCAGTGAGGCGGAAAGCGATTCGCACCGAGCTGATAAAAAGGTGAAAGTGAATTTGTACTCAAGTTTTACTGCTTGACGGGCAATAAAAGCCCGATAATCAGACAGATATTTGTGTTTAGGGCGAGTTCGATTTTTGCCTTTCGTTCTCAGAGGATAGTTTTAGAGCCCAGAAGGGACGGGGTAGATTAGGACTGGCCGATATTCGATAATCCCCTTCCCGAGCTTATTGATAAGCATAAATCCGTTTCTAACCGAATTTCATTCAAGACTCTCGAACCGGAGCTAGAAAATCAGATTTTCAACTACGTATAGAGGAGATAGTTACGTCTGGACGTACCTTAATGATGTAAAATTAAATTCACTTGACCACTCTAAGTTATTGAGCTGCAGGGAATATCATGATTTTTAAAGAGGTCAGCCGGTGAAATTCCAGGTTTAAATCTCAGGGGAAGGAAGTGCCTGAATTTGCTGTCTACTTAGCGGTCTTGTTAATTTTGCAAAGCAGGTAAATCCGCTCCTAACCCTTTGCGTGTGCATACAGATGTATGTAACTATGAACCACTTTACCTTTAGATTTGAATATACAAATGGATGTTAGTAGCTTTGATAGGAGAACCTAAATTCGTTAGATACTAGGAATTGCACTAGGGACTTATTCCGATATTGAAATGAATACAAATTCCGCGGAGCTTTGATGCTAATATTTAATGAAGTTCGTCGATTTTACAAGCTGACGGGCAGATTGACGTATAAAAGGCTTGAAAGCACTTTGATTGATTTTAACAGTGACGTGGAACAAAACGAGCGTCAACGTTGGCAAAATTTCGGGATAATGATACGGCGGACGAAGTGTAGTTCATTATACACCTTTCGGTTGATAAATTGATTTTAGATAATAGAAACTCGTTCAATTAGCGATACGAACGTGGAAGTGGCTGAATATTTGAACAGTTTAGGGAGAAATTTTGTTACGACGTGGCTCGAAGTAAAAAAAAAAAAAAAAACGTGACGAACTCAGAGAATATTCATCAAGTTACTGGAGACAACCCCCTCCCCGTAACGGGTATTCAAATAACGCAATATAAATGCTAATCCTAAATATAAGGAATCGGCAATTTGGACTTTCCGTGAAGTGAACGACGTGAACTTTTGCCATACACTCGACGCGAAGTACGTGTACACATAGGTTTGTCTTTAATCTTGAACATTTCATTCCGAACAAAATTGACGCTAAATGAGTCACGATTTAGTTTTTTTTTTTTTCAAATAGATTTATCTCGTCTCCCGAGATTGCGCTGTTTAGCAAAAAGCAGTTCACTCGAGTTCTTCTAATTTTTCTCCACGACTGTCCGGTAATTACGGCCGAGTTACGGGGGGATTCAAATTAAACGTAGCTCCAGGGGGGGAAGACAATTACTTTGTAAATTAAATCGTTGTAACTTACACCGAAGAGACGGTCTTCTAACCGTAAATGAAAGAGACTGACACGGACTTACTTGTTCTACGTGAAAGCCTTTTAATCTTTGGAAAAATAACACAGTCATGCGAATTCCAAGGAAAATTCAGTGAGCAGCTTCAACGTTACTCAGATTATATTATCTATTAACGGCTTACACTTTATAGGATATGAAACGACGACTCTTCTTTTTCATCCTGCCTTACAGTGCCTTGAGTAAGACGTATATTATTCGTTTTGAAGCTTAAGGGACTCGCTGTTCCCAAAGTAATAGTAAAGAAGAAGCCCGAGGCAAGGGCGAGACGAACGAAGGTGTTAAACCAACGATAAGAGCTGAAAGGAAGGACCATTTTTTCCGTAAATTTTCGATCTTTATAATATTTATATTTGTAGTTAACTGTAGCCAAAATATGTATATATCAACGTATGAAAATGAGACGAATAACATTTTATAACGCGAGTCTCCGTCATTCGAAAGAATGAATATTTTCTTCAAGGAATTGTTCCACCGAGACCTTGCCTCGCCTTGTACTTTGCGGATCATTTGTAGACTCTCTATTTTTTATTTTTGTGAAAAACGTTGGAATTTTTGTCCCTCGTTTTTACCCAGAGGACCCGGGAATTCTCGGGAAACACCAATTTACATCTCTTCAAATTTTGAATAACTAAGCGCCTTTCAGTTCGCATAAATGCCGAGACTCTGGGATCCCTGTTATTTCCTATCCTCAAACGTACCTTCAGATCTCCCCGTATTTTTTTTTTTTTTTGCTGAGATTTTCCGATCGAGATATCAATTAAATAGGTACATCGATTCAATCAATTGGAGATAATTGAACCACGCGTTTGTCTCTTGAATATAAGCTTGCAAAAATGCAGAATATCGTTTACAAGTTCGAGATCATCATTCAATTTTTTGATCTTGACAAAGATTTCGATACCCCGATGAGAAAAATTGGCAAAAAAAAAAATAAGAAAAAATGTCAAACAAGCAAATTAAAATTTATACTTTCTACTTTGAAATGCCTTTTTGAAAAAGCTTGTACATATATATTTCAAAAAAGTGCAAGTGTTCAAAAAAGAAAGGCGTAGACAATCGCGGGAAAGAAGTAAATTCAAGAGCTTCTATTAAGCGGCAAAAAAATCGTAGAAAATTTCTGACGGACGCAAATTGAAGCTCGTTCTTTCTACTTTGAAATCCTTTTTGATCATTTTCTTTTTTCATTTTTTTGAAGATTTTTTCTCACCTAGACATGGGGCTTTTTGTCCCGATCGGTAATTCGGAATGTGATTTCGAACTCGTCGACGATATTGCACAGCATATTCTCGCAAAATTTCAAGTCTTTATAAGAAATATAATCAAGAAATATATAGTATAATATGCATGTGCACGCATGCACTCATAAACTTGAAAAAGTTACTTTATAATCGTTCTGTAAAATGAAGTAGGTATGTACGAGTATACTTATAACATAAGAGCGGTTGCGAATATTTTACCGCATAACAAAAGGATCTTATGTAAGTTTGTTAAGTCGTATACAAACTTGACATTCGTAACAGTATTACACTGTACGTATACATACGCATATGCATTGCATTACTTCCTGCCATAGTCTTCCGGTATATTAGAGAGAATGTGAGAATCGTTTGTTTCAAAATTGGCAATCATCAATTATGAACTAAAAGGTCTTTCCATAAGATTTACGTTCCTGAATGACGTATTTTTTTGTTTCATTTTTCTCATTTCTTTTTTATCTGGAAATTGCTGCGAGCAAATTCAATTAGACAAGCTGTTGAAGCTCTCGTTAGTCGTGAGAAGTGGCGAGCTCGTTGCAGTCGTTGTCTGTATCAGCCTGACGGCGACAGCTTTTCCTTGAGCTCTGAGGGAATTTCTCATCTTGCCAGGTTTCACTGTCAATTCTTTATTCTCATCACAATCATCATCATATTCCCTTTTTCTCTCTACCCCCTACCCTTTTCTCTTTTGGCGTTCTCGCGAGGTGTTTCACAACAAGAAAATCTAGGACAATAAGAGAGGGTAGGGGTTCTCCAAGAGAACAAATACACCCTTATACTTCCGCCGACTTTTCTTCTCAGCAGGGAATTATACCAAAGAAACAAAAAATAATAATAAAAACGAAACGAAATAAAAAATATAAAAACTGTACAACTTTTTTTTTCCACCACAGTTTTCCGGTTACCATCCAATCTTCGAGGATTTATTTTCCCAGGCTGAGGGTGGGGCTCAATTAATAAAGTTTATCTTTTTCGGAAATTGATGAAATTCGCTTGAGTCGATACTATATTAAAACGTTCGTAAGACTGATCAAAGGGATTATGGAACTCGTCGAATATTCAGATTCCATATTTTGTGGCTCTTCGCGACGTTGGAAATTCCAATTTTGTTTTTCATATCTAGAAGTATAATATAAGACGTATATTCTACCTTCAACAATTTTTAGATCCAGCAATATTCAATTCTAGAAAAATTTGATCGAGGGATTTGAAATATGTATAGTGAGTTTTAATATCATGGTAAACGTTTCTATATTTCATATCAGATTTGTTTGCTCGCGCAGTAATTCTCTATAATGATTTCAAAAAAATTCGCCAACTAATTTGCACCTTGGGAATAGAGCTTATGAATTTAAAAAAGCTACGCTAATGTCTTCGAATTTCGGTCACAAATGAGCCAGAAAAGTTTGAATCGAAAAACTTAGTATCTCTGATGCAAAGAGCACTTTGATTATATTCCAAATATATTAAGGTTTCAAAAGGCTCCTTGCGTCACCAATTTTTTAAGTTCTTGACTTTAAACTTTTCTACCACATCTTTGAATATAATTTGAACAGATTCAAGTAGCTTCTTTTCAAATCAGTTAATGCTCTCTAATAGTACATCAATTATTTTGCAGTATCGGTAAAGTCATCTGCATATGGGCCTTCTTAAGGCACAGAGCTTTTTGCCCTCAAATAGCACAATATGAAAACTAACTGTGGGAGGGATAGCAGTTTGTTTCATTGTGACGTAGTTCGATAAGCAATATATTTCCATATAAAATTTTTTGCCCAGTATTAGACTAACCTGACTATTTCGATCTATACGAGACGTTGTATTAATAATTTTTCTGAAAGAATACGTGAGAACTGAATATTTATTACAGAATTTAAAATTCTTATTACATCATACGTTTTCCATAACTTGTTTCTATATTGAAACAAATTTTGTATGCGGTATACAATCTTGGGTAAGAAAATCTCGCCACGTTGCGTTGATCCTCGGCCCCTCTATTTTCCACAAACTTTGAACCTCGAACAAGTTCGTATATACCTATTTATATAGGTACACGAGCGTGACGTTTAATTCCGAGTCAAGGGAGACAAACGTTGCCCAAAATAACGAGCTGTAGTTCTTCGTCCTTGCTTTTAGACGGCGTGATTTTCCAGATAGAATAAGGGCTCTGCGTGAGTTGCGATAAGGTTTTATATGGCCGAAATTTTCCCAGATCTGACCCAGTTAAGTTGGACGTATTTATCGATAACCGAATAAATTAAGTGCTCTGACGAGTCCCGACGACGTGTTCTTAATCAGTGCAGACGCGTGCAGAGAACAGCTGCTATAATACTGTGCTAAAACCTAAATTGAAACCCTATTCGAATCACGCCAAAACACTCTGGAGGCGAATTTCTTCTCATTTCTTTGACCGTTCAATCAGTTTTCGCTCCGACGAAGCAATTATATTTTCTTTTCCTTCGAAAGGGGTTGCTATACGAGTATCAGTCGAGATTTGAGGCTTGAGGCTAGAAGCTCATCCTTGAATTCAAGGAAAATTAGGCCAGAAAATTTCAAAGCTTTATAAAAGCTTGCAGGCTTAGAATGCGACGAGGCGAATACGCTATTAGTTTCCAAAATAGTTCTAATTCATTGTAATTCGGTCTAAAACTCAGCGGAGACAAACGCCCGGCGTAGGCGTCTTGAGTCTGTTAATGAAGAACAGATTTATCCCGTTACGGAATACAAAGCACTTGTGTGCGATGATTTTTGTGAAGAAATCTGTCACCGTAAACTTCCTTGTTCTGAAATTCTTTCTTTTTTTTTTTGTTCGTCGGCTCAGTTAAGGCGTTATTTAATTAAAAATACTCAAGTGATTAGCGGTTTGAAATTTAGATGTAAGTGAGTTTGTAATTGCGTTAATCTCAAGTGAATTTCTTAAATAATAACTAAATAATTTGTCGCTTTGAGTGTTTTTTTCTTTTTTTATGTATATAATTTTTGCGTTTCTGAAGGAGATTTATTAAAAGGTGGAATATCTTGAAGATGCTAATTGGAGTTGTAATGATTACGGGGTTGAGCACACATAACGCCAATTAGCTAGGAATTAAGCCAATACCTAAGCCTGGGATAATGTCTCCACTCTAAACGTGCTGCTGCAATCCTAATTGCTAATTGCTGCCAACTTCGTACCTCGTTAAGATATCAACAAACAAACGATGCGTAAAATCGTGTTTCGTTCTTCAATAACTCCCTGATGAGATTGAAATGAGAAGAAAAAAAAACAAAAATTTAACGAGAATTATCGATATAATGGCCTCAAAATCACATATGCGGAAAAACTTCACCCAGAAAATTCACATTCTCAAACTCGTTTATCTATTCGATCGATAAATTATCCGTACCATATATTTGCCTGATTAATTATTCAGTTTTTTTTTCTTCTTCGTATGTAAAAATAAAATTTATAGAATATAGAAATTTCAAAATTTTTTTCTTATTATTCCTTGCTTCAAGACATCAAGAATCCATCAATTAATTGGACAAATCTTGTCTGGATATACTATAAACCTCGAGTTGTAAACTGATTTCATTTTGACTTGAGACAGAGGTTTTTTTCTTCTCGTTCTCATTATTCTATCACCTTTATACCGTTGACGTTTAATTATAATCGTATATTATTACGTTTAATAAAGAATGGATACATATATATATATCCACTAACTAGATTATACCCGAGTATCGTTTTCACGCTTTATGCTCACCCTGCTGTATTTTATAGCTCTATCAAAGCTTCGTTGATCTCTTTTAATATATATACCTACATCTTGGTGTGGGTGGAGTTAGATGATTCGATAAACTTTACGAATTACGATTACGTGTATACGATCTCGTCATTATATTGAGTTAATTGAATCTCGATCGTCATTTTTCGTCGTGGAGAAAAATTCTTCGGCGAATGCAGATCGAACCGTGTTTTTTGAAAGAAATTTCAAGGCTCTGTAGAATCATAATGTTCGAAATATAAAAATTGCACAGTCTCTTCTCTAGGAAATAAAAAAAAAAAACTCTGAAACCGCGAAGTGGAACCGTGCCTGTTGGAAACACTATTGCAAACGTATGACAAAACTGTCTATAGTTGGTATACCTATATACTATGAAATGTATTTTTCTTGTAGATCCATGGCCATATCTCTCTAGCTGTCAATAAACCCCAGCCAAGCGAAGATGCAGCCGAGACTCAAAGATTATAAAGAATAATAATCGTCGAAAAAAAAAAAAAATTCAATTTTATTAAAATACCATCAGCTTATATGTTCAGTGGAATTGGAATGCAGTGAGAAGAAAGAAAAAATATTTAGTTTATTGTCAAAAAGGGAATAATTTTTAAACGAGCAATAGATAAATCGAAGAAATTATTTCTCAAAAAATTAGCACACAGATAAAAGAAGAAGAAAAAAAAAAAGATATAAAAGAGTAACAAAATAACAGAAACAAAAAATTGTGAATGCCTAATTTTAATTAACGCGCTAATACCGATATCGAAGTCTCAAAAAGACTCTGTCAATTCTATATACGAAAAGTGTAGTCAATCCTCTGGAGTCAATATGGCTGTGTTTTCCTAAGATTAATAATCGATAGTGTTCAGTTCGATAAGTTGACCTGCAAGGAATATTATTTATATATATATATAATTAATATATAACTTACAGTAAATAGAAATGTTTAGTCAGTGATATGGTCTAGCAATATATAATAAAGTATTCAAAGTAATACGCGTAACTATTGTAAAATAATAACGAAACAAAAAACTAACAGTAATAATAATCAAAGAAATAATTAGTGAAATATTAGTCGAAACTAAAGTGCAATAGACATAGAAGATGGCGTTCGCCGCTGCAAGAATGATACTGAAGGACAAAAGGCGGAAGGCAAGCAAAGAAGACTTCGCACCCAGAAACAGAAGCAAGGTAAAAAAGAAATACTCTAAAAAAAAAAAAAATTGCACAGTTATCTAATCAATTAGATTTTTTTGATTTTATACTGACATATAAATCTTGACGCATGTATATAGGTATATATTTGGATGTAAAATAGGAATCGAATTTTACCACAATTCAAATCGAAGATGGGATTATAATGCTGCGACATTTATGTTGGCTCTGAAGTCAGTTTAGCAACGAATGCTCTCTAAATCAGGAAGTAAAGCTCACTAATGAGCGGAAGCAATTACGATACTATATAAAAATATTACGAGGCTTTGGTCCTGCGTTGCTCTCGCTTTGTTCGAATCACAAGTGCCTACTCGGAGAAAGATTTTTTTCAGCATTTTTGATCAATCATCTGTTCCAAGTTCAACGTAGAGTGTTGGTGATAGTTTTTCATTCTTTTTTTTTGTTTCGTTTTTGTGTTTTTTGGGGTTTTCGTTTTTTCCATCTCCTCTCAAAACTTGATCAACGCAGACCGTTTATATTATTTTCTTTTCATCTTCACACAAATTTTAAAGTCGAAATTTTTTAAGAATAAAACGGAATTCGAGATTGAATCTGCAGCCTTATTTTTAAATTTCTGAACATGTAACTGTCACTCATCAAAAGTTTCGCCCCAATTCTCTACCCCTATCGTTTCGTTCTATGATATGAAACAGCGATCAAAATGTTCGATAGAGAAATTTTGCATTGTTATAGTTTGTACAAAGTTTGAAACTCCAATTTCTACAACAGACAGACGCACAAACGGAAGCAGTTACTAAACACCCTGAGGGTACAGAACAACGTGACTTGCGATCCTCTTCCTCTTTACACTTAGGACTAAAATTAAAACTTGGCAGCTATAGTTGAGATAGAATATTTTTTTTATTTTTTCGAGATTCTAAAACTATGCGATAAACGTTCCTGTATCGATTTTCATTTTTGATATCTCTGTGCAATTCAAGCTGCGGATAATTCTCGTGCTAGCTAATAAAACGAGTCTATCTGTAACGAGCTTTAAACCCTGAATCGGGTTTTTTGATCATTGATATTTAGCTACCTGCTACAGTTACTGGGAAACAGTTCTGAATATTCAATATCGCGTGTATAGGTACACGGATATATGTCCGATCGCGGTTATCAAATTTCAGAAGCTTGAAACGCGGGATGAATTTAATTTGACGAATCAATCGAAGCCTGGTTCTAGCTGGGTTACAGTTTATTGAATTTTTTAATCAACCGGGAATAGAACACATCATGAAAAATTATTCAATAAATTTTCTATGGAAAAAAAAAAAATTAGTTCCTCCTCCGTAAGTATCGTTAAATTATTTTTCTTTCATCCTTTCCATACGTTTGAAAGATGGAGGAAACTTTTTACAGAGGTTAAATAGAGTTACGTCTTATCGATAAAGGGCGAATAGGCCAAGAAGCAGGTTTCCGCTAAGACTGCACAATTTCCGGGGAGTTTCAACGATGGCGTACTTATATACTGATGAGAGGATGGAGAGAGACAGAAAGCGGCGGGTCCTTATCGGTAATATCCTGAAGCACACCGCTCCCCCTACTGATAAATACGTTCAATTAAACTTTGTCAACTAACTTTAAATAATAATAAATTCACCGAGTTTGGTACGGTGCCGGTTATACCGCTCAGGAAATTTCATTCGTAACCCGATTTTACCTTAAATAGACAATTCCTCAGATCATCTTGTGTATGCCTATGTCTATCGCGATGTCCTCCTGAGTGTGCAGACAATATTCATCTCTCATCGTCTTTATATACGATATCCAGCGATTATCTCATGGCAGGTACGATCTATCCATTCCTTTTGCAAGAAGTTTGCAATTTTGTTCAAATTATTATATATCTTCATACTAATATACCTATATAGTGTCATTTCAAACAGAGTTGTAGATTCCGCACTCGATTATAGTGGGCGTAGTACCATATGCACAGCTACATATATCTAAAATTTCAAACTGTGGCTATATGCTCTGTATCTTCGTATCGATCTTTCAAACTACGACTATAGGTATCCCGATGAAAGGATATGACGGATTATTTTCGAAAAAAAAAAATCTGAATCACTCCAAGAACTGCAAAAACTGTTGAAGTTTTATACTCTGCAAAAAAAAAAATTCCATACGATTTGGTTGTCTTTGAAGCTATTCTGAAAATATTTTTGAAACTGAAACACTTTATGAGCGTTATCAGAAATTTTGAAAAAATTTTCAAACAGTTTTAGAGTTTCAATAAAATTTTAGAAGATTCAAAAAAATAAAATGAACTGAATGTTTTCAACTAGATCTCAAGTTTTCACTATTTTTTGAGAAATGAAAAAAACCTTCTGAATATTTTTGAAAAAACTGAAAAATCTACTGAATTTCTATTTTTTTTTTCTTCACGGTGTTACAATTTCGAGAATCTTATTTGAGTATAGAGTTAGAAATAATCAGTCTTGTTGTAGTCAATTCGAAAATTTTACCAAGAGAAAAACAGGTTCGTAATTCCATGAGGGTATTATCTTTGGAAAAATCGAATTACGAATTTCTATTGTCAGATTATTGGAAATATCGATCTTTCATTGTGTAAATTGTGAAGGTAAAATGTTGATAGTCGAACAAAATCCTCGTGGTGTAACAAAACGAGAAGTTCACTTTTTGATCGGCCTCTTTGAAAAAAAAAAATAAAATATCCAAAATTTAAAAACTATGAAGACCTAGAGTGCACTAACTTTAGATTCCTGGAGCCAAACCTGTCCATGTCACAAATCGATATCGTCGATTCGGTATAGTAGTTGAATTCGAATAGATACATCAACGTTGCGGAAGAAACCAATCAACTTGGTACGGAATTTCCGGTTACGGTTTGTCGGCTGACCGTGGCCGGCGTGGTCGGTTCCCACGAGGATATCTTCTTATCGTATTTCTCGAGGACGGATTTAGCGTAGTTTCCTCATCGTCTCTCCATACACCAATATTACCATCGGTTCTACCTTCGAGCTTGCAGGAACATCTTTTCTTCCAGAGGAAAATTAGACTCGATGCAATGGCCCGAGGTTAATTACCCAAACTCGTACGAAGTCCGATACTCAAGTTTATTCGTACTCAAGATCTCTCTCGTTCTCTCTCTCTCTTTATCTCTCTTTGTTGTGCACTGGAAAGCTCCCTGTGCATCCCAGAATCCAACATCTCGCTAGTATATTTTAGTTTTCTAAGAAAATTAGAATATCTTAGTATTGTCGAAAAAATTTTGGTGCATAATTTTCATTTGATAATTCTCTATCATTATTATGACTAAGTCTCGCGCGATTTGGGGTGCGATATCCAGGTCCATTAAGAGCAATTTATAAGGGTAGCATGGAATTGTGGAAGTCCCCATAGGATCCCTTATATTCTGACAATTTATGGCCGTGTATTACCGAAGAGATCAACTTTGAAACCAAACGAAACCCAGAAGCTTATGTCCTGCTTGTAGACAATAGGTACACCCACATATAAACACCCTCCCACGCTTATACAGAATTTTGATCCTTATATTACCATCAAAGCCACCGTTATTGTTTCTGCGGTGGAATGTAGTCGAAAAAAGTAAAAAAAAATAAAAATAAAATTTAATGTATGATTGAACTTTCTTCTTCTTCTTCATCTTCTTTTTCTTCTAAATTTTCCCTCTGCATCATCTATCAACAGCGAAGATTTACTTCCTGTGAGATGACAACGCCTCGACGTTATCGTAATCTTTGTACCACGTCCTGAGTGCCATGACTTGGTGTAATGCATCCCTGATGTTCCTCGTATCGGGAAGGTGGTTTTCGAAGGCCAGAGTTTATTGTACATTTTCTATACAACAAAGCGATAAGACATGATGTGAGGGAAGAGGGCTCTTTGCTACAATCCCCGAACGTATCTGTACTGAGATATGTGTGGGCGGTATTATTGACAATATATACAAGGTATATGTAGGTATATATAGAAATGCTGCTTACTTCCGTCCTTACCTTCATCTCATTTCCATCGTATTATCGTATTTACGTCACGAAACATTGCTGTTATACATATTATGTATATTAATATCGCAATTTTGGTTCAGAGAATTCGACCGATGTCTGAAGCAACGACTACGACTATAAAGGGAAACAAATCTTCAAAGGGAACCGTAATTAATATTTTATTAAAAAAGTTTTGCCTTCTTTTTTATATTTTAATAATGCAATAATTAATTCTGGATTCCTTGGCCTTTACTTACAGTCTGATTACCCAATTTTTTTGCCTCGTTCAGGTCTATTCGAAAGAATAACGTCATCATTTTTTAAAATTTTTTTTATACTTGATAATATTTTAATATTTTTAAGCCACGAATCCGGGCGATTTACCTGAAAGCACGTTCTTCGCTGTAGCACAAATGTATTAGAATGTAAATGAGGTTCGCTAAGGTGTATAGAAAAAGGTGGAAAAAGTAAAGAATAATTTCGAAATGAATGACGAGGTGGGCTTAGAGCTTAGACGCCGTAATTATAAAGAATAAAGCGGAACTAAAATCATATTAGCAAAAATCTTAATTTACACAATTATATAAATTTAAAACCCATAACTATATACGCGGGTATATAGGTATATGTAATAATTAAATCTTCGAAAACTCTTATCTTGCAATTAGTTTTCCTCTCGTTTATCTTCCTCGATAAAACTTTGAATAGGAATCAATATTATTAATTAAATCCTTAAACGACGAGGTTGAAGGTTTACTTATAATCTTCGATAATTAAATGACCGTAGATTCATTTTCAGATATATATTTCTATAGAAAATTTCTATACATAGCTCACGTATAAATCGAACCAAATAATTCATCCAGGTATGTACGTAGGTACGTATACATACATACATCGCGAAAAGTTCGAACGGAGATATACTCACGGTAGAATAATTTATACCAGATATATCAGGGCAACACTTTGCCTAGAATCTAAAGTTTATCGCATGGTGTGCAGCCGCGTAGTGAAAAGCTCGGGAAAGGAAATGGCCAGAATTTGTTTGTCCTGGTTAAAAGACTGCGTTGAAAACGGTCTTCAGTCTGAAACGAATGACGAGGGAAGATGGTAGATGGTAGATGCATTTTCGTAATAGGTAGAGCTTAAAGAGGATGGAAAATCGGCGCTTGCAACTGTCGGAAGGAGAAACTGGCCTTACAGAGCCAGGCCATGGAGGTGGAAGTACCGTGAAGTCGAATAAGCATTATAGGAAATCAATAGCAATAGTTCTCAAACACTTCAGGGCCAACTCCCAAGAATTACGTGTCGCCAACTTTTGCTATTTTTTTTTTTTTCTCTTATTGCTTCATGAGAAACAACTATATCTCATTGTTTACTGGACGGAAAGAGAGCAGGGGAACCTCCTTCGCAATGTAATTGGAAAAATACCGAAGGCATAACTTTTCAAAAAAAGGTCGAAGAGAATATAAATCATCGACTTTTCAAATGCGGTTTATTTCTTTTGCAGGAACCATCTATTTTTCTTAAACTTTCCAGGTATAATCCATACATACACCTTGGAAATTAATTCTGAGTCAATGGAATATTTTTCCAAACGGTGGCGGTGTTTAAAAAAAATAATTTCAAAGATGCGCGGCTTAGACGTCATTGAAAATTATGAAATAATAGATTTTTCGATTTTGAGGTATGCTGTGCAATAATCGTATCCTTTATCCATCCTTCCGAATAATTGAAGAACTTTTGATGAATTAATAAAGTGAAAAATGAACCGAAAATGATTTTTTTTGTATTGGATGGTCAAGTCGTGGAATTGAAATGATTTGATTTCAATCCCGAAACTATCGTTTCGACTCGACGAGGATAAAGTATCAAATGGTGTATGTTCTTCTCCTGTTTTTTAATTTTTTGTTTAATCCAATGATAGAATAAAGAGAGCGCGTCGTTGGAGTAAGAAACCTGACGAGGGTTTGACACGGGTTGACGCGCAGATTTCCCCTATCAAACTTCACCTCCCATCGGCACCCCCATCCTTCACCTAGAACTTTCCTTCTCTATTCACTTTTCTTCACACTCTGATTCCTCATAGAAATCTGCGAGCCCTGGATTGATTTTTTCGTTTACATTTGTCTCTCAAACATTTTCCCCTATTGTACATACAAAAATAAGTTTCCCCATTTCATTCGAGAGATATTTTCAACCGCATTAAATTGTCATCGAACTTTCACAAATTTTCTAACCGTATGATAACACGCAAATTTTTGTTAAGAAATTGAATTAGAAAGAAAAAAAAAAAATGAATTACTTGAAATAGGGGGTATAATATAAGGGATGAAATCCATGAATTGCAAACAGTGTTTACATTTACATCTATAGTCACATAATTCCGTATAGGGTTATACAAATTACGTGTATATTATACCTATATATATATACACCTATATACCTCCGTATAATATGTACATAAGAATACATACAGGGACGGGGCTATTTGTTCGTGTATAATATATCTATATACATACAAAGCGGTTAGAACTGAGAATGGGTATGTAATTTAAGTACAAACAGCCGTTATTCGGGTACCTACATACAAGGCCACCGCATTTTTCAACATCCAACAACGAAATGAAATCCATTTACAAGATTCAAGTCGACTTACTATCGCATTATGGAGTCTGCAGTTCGCTCTATTCGGTATCTCTACTTCAGAGTATAAATTCAATTGAAAAATCTCAACAATTTTTCTTCGTTTTTTTCTTTCAAAATTTATATCCTGAGGTTATTTTCCCCGACTATTTTATACCCTTGATATTTATTTCTCGATTTTTTTCTGTTCTTTTTGAGATACATTATACATAATGAAACAGCACCGTGTATATGGTAAGCGTAAAGAAGAAAAGAATAAGCAAAAAAAAAAAGAAACAGAAAATTGCCCCAAAGTTTTCTTGACGGGAGATTCTCGAGCAGGAAAATTTAATCTTGGTTAAACGGAAATAAGAACGAGGAATGGGAAAATAACACCAACACATCTTCGTCAGAGTATTAAACCACGTGGAATTTTACAATTTTTTGTGAACAGAGGCAATTATATAACGCTAACCCCTGGGGGCAGCTATGGTTATGCCAACTTATCTTAATACCACAAACTTCCGGATCTGTTTCGTTTATTTTTAATATATTTTGAGTCAAGAATTAGGTCCTCGCAGGGTTGTATAATAATTTTATGGTATATTAGGTCAAGGGAGCTTCTTCAATGTATGGTAGTTTTCAAAAAGGAAGTTTGTTCTCGAGTTTCCTTGTCCTTTTCATTTTTTTTTAATTTATTTTATATCTTTTCCTTTCTTTTTCTTCTTCTTCTTCTTCTTCTTGTTCTTCTTTTTCTTCTTTGTTCAGGATCGTAACTCACCCTCGAACAAGCGAAAGAATACATCAGTCACCGTGCCCTGAATTAATTATAACATTTGCACGAGCACTAACAGCTGCGGAAAATTCTTCCGGGTGAAATTTCAAGAGCTGTTTTCTTTTTCTTTTTTTTTTCATTTATTTTTTTCATATACGTGTATGTATATACCTATATATACCTATATTACTGCCCGGGTTTTACCTAACCAGACGTTTCCAATTTCTGTAGCGTTTCACGACCACAATGCATTTCATCTCGCGGTTTTCCGTCCCCTAGCTTGTTATACTCTTATTTGAAAATTACTGTATAGGTGTAGGTACATACCTACGCTCTGACGCCCACGTTTAGATTCAATTCCTGAAATAAAATGACAAGGAAATTGCTATTAAGAGGAAACAAAAAAAACAAAAATTAAATCAAATAAAGAAACAAAAAAACGTTAATAAGGTTTTTCGAGATAAGCATCGTGGTGCAGGGGATGCGGAAAAATTGATGACGCGGAAAATTGCGGAAACCAATAGGATCTAAGCCCCGATTAAATCGGTATTTGTTCTGCTTTAATTGACAGAAGAGCTTTAAACCTGCTTATCGTATTTGGACAATTGGATGAGCTTCTGATACTGTTGCAATTAATTAAGAAATTATTGAACGTTAGGCGAGTGGCTATAAAATTTGTTTTAAATACTAACCCTGAATTTGCCTTATTGAGGAAAAAGGCCAGAATAATTTCTCAAACAATACTCGATATACAGTCGAGTGTTTTTTTTATTGTAAATACGATCCAAAACGGTATCCCTATACGCATATATCCATATATCAATTAATTAACGATCAGATAAGCATGTAATCCAGCGAACCTTAATCTGGCTAACATATAGACGTCGAGTGAATGTTCACGTGATGTAAAAATAGTTGGATAGCACCACTCTGTCAAATACTATAGCCTACTGTACACTACCCCAGGTAGAGTATAACGAAAGGCCCAGCGTCGGACCAGTGCGGAATGATAAGATCGTGCCGACGCTGGTAACCAGGATTGGGCCAATATTGTGAATGAACAGTGGGCCAGTAGTATGGCTCAGTACTGAGCCAATATCTCAAGTTCCCTGAAAAATATATATCTAAAAGCCAAGCACGAGGAGAGCCCAGTAATAGGCCGTATTAATAGAGCTAGAAAATTTTTTATTATTCAACGATGGCCCAGCGCTCAACGTCGACGCTCGGCTGTCGAGGCTGGACCAGTACTGGGCCGTATTACCATTATCGGCAGACTCTACCTGGGTCTGCAGACAAGATGTCGTTGCACGATGCACTTGATAGCCACATACATACACGTATGTCCTACTGTCCTCGTATTTTAAGCTAGGCTGGCATTACGTCGGACTCTAAAAATTCTTGAAAAAGTTTTTTTTTTTGTTCGAATCTGTTAGTATCAAATGAAACGAAGAAAAGTCTATAAAAAAATAAAAATAAAATGAAAAAGGGGAGACTTGTTCACGGTCAATGCCAGTCTATGTCTTGTTCATGTTATAAGACTATTCGAAGGTGTTTAATCCAGTCCGTATTAAACGTAAATGATAAAAAAGGATCTCTTATCTACAGCTCTATACTTACACAACTGTATTCTTATGATCTCTGTGCCATAAAGTAGTGACTTATAAAATTGTAGTACCTGAAGAAAAATTTTATTCTATACTTGTAAATAAGGGTAGAAAAAAATATGTACAATACAATACTATACATGTTTAGGTACATACATTATTTGTACTATATGTTTGTACTTAAAATATGCCAACTTTAGTGAACGGTGATTGGTGACCGAATGTACTTGTGTTCACAGGCTCGCAGCGCCAGTACAAGTAGCTTTAGAAGCCTGAGTCAGGTACATACAAATCAAGTTGACATAATCCACATAGCTAGAATTAGATTAGACCTAGCTATTTAGTCAGATAGACTCATAGATCGATAGCTAGACTTAGACATAGATATTGCATTTCTGCATAGACTTAGCCTAGTTCATATTATACACACCACAACTGACAACAACGTATCTCAAAGTATATCATCATTTTTTTTTCATCTTTCCAAACGTTTTACAAAATTATCCAAATTCTTTTAAGACGTATTCGGCAAATCTAACAATAAGAGCAATGGCATATAATAATTCTGTGACAATCATCGACTTGTTAGAGTCAAGACAATTCCCTTTTCTTCAACCAAAGAAAAATTTGTCATGATTATCATACACATGTGTATATTTATATGCATGAATTACAGTAAGTGCAGATTACTTTCGTTGGCTAAGGCATGTCACCAAATTTTGCATATATGTAACTACTTAGCAACTTTTTACCCAGATTAAAGGTTATTTTTTTTATTGTTCAACATACACTCGACTCGTATTAAACGCATGATGTAGCTACCTATACTTTGCATCAGTTTTTATATATATACGTTATTATGTACTCGTATTTACATATCTGTATGTGTTTTACTATTCTCTTATTCTTCATATACTGCATTGAAGATCGATCGCGTAAGTATTAATTCCCACATTTCTTGCCTATACATGCATGTATCATCCAAACCATATACATTACTGGATGAAATTCAGGGACTGACAAAATGAATTTTGAAAATCTCAGGAGTAGGTATCTACCTTTTATCCTATTCCTCTGAACTCTATCAGGAAAGCAAGCGTCCAACTCGAAACTCAATTCTTCTTTTGCTCTCTCTTTACCCTCTGACCTACTTGCTCGAGAAACAATCACGAGTATGTAAGTCCTTAAGAATAATGTCTTTTCATTTTATTTTTTCTTCTTTTCAAGCTATAGACCTCTTATGTATGTAATGTCTTTTTTTGCTGTCCGGTGAACCCTGGCGTGTATTATTCATTGTCAACCCCTTGCGGCATCATCTCATCTTTTATAATCACTCTCGACTCGTTCGAGGCCTTGTATAGCTATAGGTATACCTATCCTACGCCTATGCCATTTTCAGCCCCAAAACTAAACTTGTTAGCATAATAATTTTACCCTACAAGCCTTTGGCCTCTACGGTTTCGACAAACGCTCCCTTGGGGACTTTTACCCCATCTGGAAGACCGTGTCACTTAAGGTACCAAAGTTTGTAAGCGATTTATGTAGTGCATTTTTTTCACCACTTCGTTAACGAACAATTGGAAAATGATTTTTAGGAGAATCTTGGTCAGGTAATAAACTCGGTATTCGAAAACCCTGTGCGATCCAAAGGATGGGAGCAGAGCTAATGATGTGAGGGTAGCTGTTGATATAGTAGAAGCAATCAAAAGACCTCGAAAGCCTGATCCCGGATCCTCGAGTCCGGATCCCGGATTCGGGTCAAAGGAAAAGTATTAATAAAGTAGAAAATGAAAAACACCCACCTACCCTACCTAGTCAATTTATTTCTTTGAAGAGAGATACAGAGAGAAACCGATCGCTGTTTGGCGTGCAAATAGTTGATGGATATGAAAGTGATCTGGGGGTTTAAAAAACCTCGGCAAAGCGTATGTATGTACGTTTGACCGATGACCCAGGTACACGCTCCTCCATCCTCCCATGATCGTTATAAACTCGTAATTTTAATTGTGAAACTCGAGTCATTTCCAGTAGACTTCCGGTTTTAGGGATATCTAGAAGGAGCTTCCATTGGCTGAAGGAAAGGTCACATGGAGTTGGGTCTACGCTGTAACCGATTTCAATGCTAATTTTCTACGACAAGGTAGAAAACGGCGCCCATATAGAAGAGGGAAAGTGACAAAGTGGAATAGAGGCTTAGCGACACGCCTATACCCGTCCTCGTGGATGATGCTTGTCTCTTATCTTCGCGAGGGACGGACGTAATTTAGACCCCATCCTCCTTACCCACGAATTTTGAATGTTATCACTTTCGATGTGAGGGGACTTCCGTGGCTAATGGGAAGCAAACAGCTTTGTCTACAAATCCGGGCAAGGACCCCTCTCCCCTTACTTACTCAACCATTTTGGTATCTTCTTTTTTTCATTTTGTAGAAAGTACCAAAAATATACAGCAATCGTTATCTCGGCAGTGTGGGTTGTCGCGCAGGGTACATGTCACATCGATTATCAAAACTTTTTGAAATTTTGAGAAAAAATTGTAAATTATTGTAATTTCGGGGCAGACCGATGATATTCGATGAATAGTCAGGGAATAGAGAAATGAAAGGATCTTACATACACCTAGACAATTTTTGCACACTCCTAACCCTGATTTGACCACAACCTGGTGATTTTACGCAGCTGTTTCATGAAGCAGTGTTTTTCTTATTCTCAAGTTAAGCCCTCTTCGCAGCTGGGAACCCTTGGACCAACCATCCGGCGCCTCGTAGAATTAGGAAGACAATATCCTTCCACCTCGTTGCACAACCTCATCGCACGAGTGACAAAGTCCTTTACGCGATTTCGTGGTGAATTTATAAATCACTCGTTCAACGCACAATGAACGCACAAAATTGCTCTACTTAGCCAACAACGGAACGGAAAATTTTGAATAATTAACCGAGAAAAAATAGTCGCTGATATCGTTTAGATTTCTGTCATTTCTCCAACGAGATACGCGGATCTTTATAGCATCATGATAATTATCTTGCTTTTGGTAATGAATTCCAAAATACACACGAGATCAAAATTACTTGTATGTATTACAGGCCCCAACACATGGCATATAAACAGGGTGAGGTGCCACAGTATCATAGAGGCAAATTCTTAATGCATAAATTATTGCACGCGTGTTTGCAGAGGCTTTGTAGGCACAGGTTTCGTCGTTTCTATGTACAGTGTACCCACATACGTACACTATGTCTTCTCTGAGCTGGGTGTACCGAATCTACACATCTAAACACCAATCTCATACCTTAACAAGTTCACGATTCGATCGTTCATTAAACTAGGTCGTAAGTGTGCAGGGTCACAGGTATAACAGGTATATTGCGCCAGTTATCTGGTACATAATCACTCGAAACTTTCAACGGAAAACAATTGGCATCTAACAGAGCCACAATTATCCCTCGGCTAATGACTCTAATTATTTCTATTACTACAGAACTTCACGTAGCTCTGTTCAGACCAAATGGGCGAGCCAAGAAGAAAATATATATGTGTGTAAGACCGCTCGAAATCGAATACCTGACGACCTCAAGGGCTGTTCAAAAAGTTACAGTGAAAAAAGGTATTGCTATAAAAATATCGTTTTTTTTTTTTGCTCTGGCGACTGGGCTATTGTGGGAAATAGTTTGGCTGATGCATATTTCATAGACAATACCTACTAGCGAACGATAATAGCTGCATTTCGGACGGATTACGAGTACACAAATTGCACTTGACGATAAAGTTTCCTCCTTGTGGTGAGCGGAATTATCCGTACATTATATGGATACCTGGATGGCACTTGCAACTGCGGTTACATGTAACTAACGTTGGCGTTAATTAATTCACCAGTAAAGCCAGTAAGCTCAAGATTGTTATTTTAGATTCCGGTTTAGGCTGTTAATTAGAATGCAGATCTCCGAATCATCGGACGTGCATAAGTTTGCATGTATAATTCGTCATCTCATTTCATAAAAAAAAAAAGATCTTACCGAAACAGAACCTGAGAGCTTTTCGTTTAAATTCAAACTTCTTCGATTTAACAATTTCTGAATATTTTTGGAATTGAAGTTCCAGTTTTATTCTATAAAAACAGTCTATCGGAAAAACTAAAAAACCAAAAAATGAAGAGTTGAGAGGATCGAACTAGAATTTCTATCACGACTCAGGACTGCCTCGTCGATATTACGGTCTTGCATCGATGCATGAATGCCCCTATTACGTGGAAAAAACTAAGAACCACGAACCTCTATAGCTTATTGTTAGTTAAGCGATGAATGTTGGCGGTAAGGGGTGCGCTAGAGACAGGGTGTAATTTGCTCGAGCCATGGCATACATATATAGGTACATACATGCAAGCACAGCCAAGCATGGAGTAGACAGGCCATTAGCTTCCACCCCGTGCGCTGTCGCACCTTGGGCGAGGCTTGCGCCCTACACGCTAAACCTTTCACACCCTTGAAAGCCCCGGAGGTGAGGCGCAAGCGCAGGGCTCACATGCCTTGCCAATGAATATTTAAACGTTACTAATTATTGTTATATATAGTTGTAGCTTCGATTCGATTTTCAATGCATTTTCTCTGCAGTTTGCAGGCGTTCCAAAAATTGTTAATAATGTAAAAAATCGAAAAAAAAAAAAATATTAGGTTTATTAATAAATTTTCTCCAGAATGCTTAACGAGTATATACGTATGTGTTGCGCAATTAATGAACTAAAATTGTCCATCGTTTAATTAGTATACCGCAAGTTAATATTGAATTTGGATTAATTGGGGACTGCTCATTTGCTTTTGGAACAATTATGACGTAATTAAACAATTCGGGTACGTATATTGATTGGAAATTGACTGTGATTCAGACCGAATTGCTAGGTATTATAAATAAATATCCTATAATAATTGCTATCCCACATATACATGGGATAGCAATTTGTCAATCAATCTGTAAGACGAAAAAATAAGCAAAGGTTTACCTCGATCATGTAAAAGTTATGCATATGTATGTATGTATGTACCCATGTCTCGTTCAACGAATATTCAAATTAGAGCTTCCGATCTTTTGAATAAAGTTTAAAGATGATTGATTGCCCGAGATGAACCACTCCGAAGAGAGAAAAAATTTTTCTCGCCGGTAATTGACGGTGTGGAAACTCCATCGAACGCGAAAGCCTTTATCAAATAAATAATTTCCGTTATTCAGGCAATTTTTTTTTTTTTTTTTCTTAAAGAGCTTAAGACTTTGGTTCAATTTTCTAATATCTTTACTGAGTCGGTTTCGGGGGATGAAATAATAGGACATTATACATTTAACGCTTACGAAACGTTTTATACAGTAAATATAATGAAAATTTATAGTATTTTCAATATACATAAATTATTTATTTTCTTTTTTTCTTTTTCATTGATAAGCTATACAGTATGCAGTATGGAATTGCGATTTAATTTTGTTACAGCCGTTGTGCCAACATGGCAACAACTGTCGACGATGTGATGCGATGTGTACGACAAGCAGTTTTAGATATTCATAATCGTGAGGATTAATCGCCGGTCATCATCTCCATGAACTCTGTAACAAAAAATCAAATTTGTCGTTTTGACTTACGGGAAAAAAATGAACAAAGAACAAAAAAAAAAAAATCAAGACCCCCTGGAGCGTCGTTATATGATGCGAAATCATCATTCCCACAGAGAGTTTAATCTTTCAACTCATTTATGCAAATTTTACCCAGGGGAGAATAATAATTAATGGAAAAAATAAATAAAATGTGAAGTAGAGAAGTATACCAGCCGCGCAAACCGCTTACAATTAACGGTGAAAGCATCATAATTAAAATTTAATTATCTCATCCTATATCGTATAGCCTATACTGAATTCTTTCACATCTGATCTTTCTCCTCGTTCGAATGGCACATCATTTCTCACCTTGGGGATTAATGTAAAAAAACGCGTTGCTCAAATTTTAGAGCCGAGGAATATGAAGTGGAATTTTAAAGCACTACATAGTCGTACATTTAAAATCAAACCTGTTTCGGTACTTCGATTATCATCAGTATGGAAGTGTCTACTCTGCACGTTGAAGGAGATTTCATGATATTTTCTTAGCATAGCCACTCCATTGTAACTTCAATTTGAAATTTGTCGTAGTCAAATTTGAATATCTTTGATATAGAGGGGGATTTTTTGAAAGAGCTTTTTCAAGCTGCATATACTGCCGGGATTTTCCCAAAGATTATCCCCATTTGTATGAGAAAATAGGTCACCTGGCTTTCGAAAGAGCCTTCTTGGGTTGATATTAAGATATCCCACAAGGCTTAATCAAGTCCTCGGTCGAGTTGAGTGGATTCGAGTTAGTTGCACGACACAAAGCAACCATAATTAAATCTTTGTGGTATCGCATCCCTTATCCCACTGCAGCCACGGGCTTCGTATGCAATTAAAACCGTAATTTATAACGATGCATGCCTAAATGCTTTCAACTTTGTCCTGATTATAGTTCTCAGGAAGATCAACTCTACACGAGCTCCTCTTACTCGATTATTAATTATTCTCTTATGAAGAGTTAAAAAAATTGTAATTCAATCTGTAATTAAGCAGGTAAGTCGGCTGACCTGGATAGGTTAATTTTCTTTTTCTAACACAAAAACTGCTGGATCGAGTAACTCCGAAATTCAACCAGATTCAAGATGGAACAGACCCTATCGATTGAGACCAAAATCATGAAAATCCGTTGATCGGTTCTCGAGATATCGATGGACAAAAAATTGATTACATATTAGACGTTCATCTGAAAAGGTGAAAGCTGGACTTTTGATTTTCGGGTTGACCATAATAACTTGAATTTTCGTTACAAAGGGAAGTGAAAAATGATGAGACCTCTTATATTTCGTATCATAAAATGATATCTGGACTGCAGGAGACTTTAAAATGCTATTAGAATTGCCAGCCATTTGAAACTTGCAGACGTGTTATATCACGCTTGACATTTTGCGGTCTTGGCTTTTGCAGAGATGACGAGTAATAAAATACGGCCTGACGCCATTTTATACGACGTAATAACCTCCCAGCGATATATTTTAATCCCGAATAGTGGCTCGGGAGTGTCCCATATGTCCCGCTGGTCCCAACTCTCAGGTTTTTCAGAAGTACCTACTTACCACTTTACCGCAGTGTCTCGCGTCGGCGTAGCCAACGATCAAATGAAACCCGAAGTTGGATAAAAGAATGAATAACGACATCGAGTGCAGAAAAGTGAATGGTTTTTCTTTTCCATCCGATGTCTATTATACGGGGGTTTTTTCACTTACCGTCAAAATCAACGGTTCCTGAACCGTCGGTGTCGATTTCAGCGATCATGCCGTCCATTTGATCAGGTGTTATTTGATCGTCCAAAGCGGCCAAGATCTCGCGTAAAGAACTTGTCGGGATGTACCCGTTACCCTCCTTGTCGTAAAGCCGGAAAGCTTCCTTCAATTCCTTTTGCAAAGCCTCGTCATCCTCCTCTTGGAAGTGACTTGCCACACGGAAGAACGAGTCGAAGTTAAGGTGTCCGCTACCTGAGGGAGGAATTCAATGATTTAATAAAATATTACGGTGCTAATGGTGCATTCATAGTCCAACTCTGTTCTGCACTGTTTAAAGAGCGTGAAAAATTACATTATATTCAATTTCATGGTTAATGCTCCCGAAACGGTCACCCGGGTTATATATGGATTTACCAAACTTGGTGCATGGAGTTTCAATTCAAATTTTGCCACCGCGAAAGGCTGACAACAGTCCGCACCTACGTGATCAGCATCACAATGGGGATCCACGTAGATTGCGTCATGGGATGTAGAGATCACCCGAACCTATTGTCGCGGTTGCAAAATTGCGATTTCTTCGCATGCTACTGCGTCCTTTACTATTTTATGGATTTTATTTTAATTTTGAACCAAGCGCGTGGTAATTAGTCGTCATTTTATCGAGATGCTTGTTGCTTCGCTGATTATGCGCGACTTTGAACTGTGAGAGAAAGCGAAAGTTTTTTTTTTTTTTGCAAGTTCTATGAATTTTGGAATAACCAAATTCAGTCGGCAGCCCCAAATGATAACGAGCAGATAAATCTTGTGGGGTAAATATTACGTACCGTCCTCATCCTCCTGCTCCAACAAAACCTCCAATTCATGATCATCGAAGGTGTGCCCTAGGGTGTTCAGGATAGTTCTGACCTTCTCCTTCTCAATTTTTCCAGCCTTGGTGTTGTCGAACATGGAGAAAGCTCTCCTGAGCACTGCGTGGATAAAAATCATGAGACTATCGAACTGACTATGATGTAAATTATTCAATGAACAATCGCGTGGAGTTGTTTGAATAAATTGTGAAAGGTACTATTTTTCAAAATTGAAAAAAGTGTATTCGAAGCTGGACAGTTCTATTGCCAAATAATACGCGTTAGGGATTTATCACCCTGGAATATTTTCATCAAGTTAGAATAGCAAATTTAATATACTAAACCGTATACTTACTTTGAACTTGTTCCTCATCCTGAAACAAAGAAAACAACAACGATTAATTAGCTTCTATAAACTCAGCTGTCAAGACACTTGGCTAATTATTATAATTTACTGCCAAAGTTTTCAGCTTGCAAGACCTGGTATATCACCCTTCTAACACCGCGTGCGATTTTCGATAAGTTATAACGATTGGCTAATAGCTACCCACAGAAGCTAGAATAACGTTTAATATCTACATAAAATTTTGAACATGATTTGAATTAAAGAAGAAAAAAAAAAATTGAAAAGTTTGATCTGACTTGAAAACCAAGACCTGTTCATTTCAAGGCGTTGATTCGTAACGGAATACGAAAATTTCACTGATCGAGATATATTCCAGATCTGATTAAAAAAGCTTTTCGTTCTTTCTTCCGCGCGGAGCTTTTCACTATAAATTGACACAACGCGTTGTGTGCGAATCACTGTTCTATGACACTTTATATGTAGGCACAATATATCCAATAATGATAATTATTATTTGGTAGCTGATAACTTAGGCTGAAGATGTGTGTATCGTTGAACAAACCATTATTGGTCTGGTGGCTGGGAGACTGTGCGATCTGAGTGCGTTACACTAACGTGTGCGATGGCGCCTCAGAACTTTTATAAGTTCTTCCAGAAATTGAGACGCCGTAACCCCTCCACGTACTGTCAACCGGAACCGTGGAGTCTACTATAATGCTACTAGCCAATGTGAAAATGCCAACCAATCGGAGCACGGCTGGGACAAAATACTCGATAAAAAAACTTTTTCTCATGTATTTTACAACGTGCTTCATGAAGGTTTGGTATAATACCACCTTTTACAAAATTCAGGCTATTCATACGGGGACGCAAAATTTGAAAAAAAATTACAAATTGATTCCAGATTATTTAGACTTTTGAAAATCTTCTTAATCTGTGAATAAAATGTATTTCTCATCATTTTGTAAAAAATTTTTAATCGCTCTGAGAGCTGCGAAAATTCCGATAAGCTCGGATTGTCTCTGAAATCTTATTCTGAAGATATTTTCGAATTCGAGAACACTTTATAAGTATCATCAGAGATTTTGTAGAAAAGTTTCAGAAATTTTTGATAAAATGTTAGAAAAAAATTGAAAGAAAGAAAATCAATTTTTTAAATTTTTTCATAGTTCATTCAAATATGTTAAGAAAATTTTCGGAAAAACAATAGAAATTATTTGACAAAATATAGAGATCAAAGTTGTTTCGCAGTGTAACCAAATCCGTGGCGATAAAAATAGTTGAAAACAAAAAAATAAGAAACAAAAAATTGCTCAACTCAAGAGAAACGCAAGAGATCTAAAACAATTTTCTATTCTTCTTCTCTAAATTGTGAAACTCTGAATCATGTCTGAGCATTTTTTTGCAATATCTTCGAATAGAATCATATAAAATCTTCCAATTTCGAATATGTTAGAATTTGTGAGACTTCTTAGTTTTTTTTTTTTTTTTTTTTCGAAGTTATTAGAAAAAATTGTAAAAAAAAAATCTGTACGTGTATTCCGATCAGAAAATTCATGCGGATTTCACAGATTCACTGAATAGTTGCAGTGCCAGTACCAGTGTGTCAAGTGTTAAAGTATAATTATAATACTTTGTGCGGGGGTGGGTATAGTATAGTCAGTTTTTACGCGTGGGAGTTTCGCAAGGCTTGCAACCGCGACTCGCCTCGCCGTTATAATATCCAATTCGTGCGCGGATTCCATCGTGTAAAATGTAGATGGTTTGGTGGTTCGGGTATAGCGAGAACCAAAGAAGAAGAGGAGGCGTCGAAGGAAGGAGTAAAAGAGGAGAGAGAAAAGCTATTTCCAAACATTCCAGACTATGATATTGCTGCTTTCCAAGGGCCACCTTCGCGCGGAGGATATTTCTGGTTCTTTTATCACAGTTTTGCTTTATTTTACAGCATTTTTATCGCAACTGACAACAGGAAACTTAATATTATGGAATTTACGAAACTCGATGCCTATAGCTCGTCCAATTCGCTGTAACCAGCTGCTGCAACTCCGAAGATCAATCTTAATCCGTCCTCCACTCGTTTTATAACGAATAACTCAGCCTCTCGTAAACTAAACTTTATATTTAGACAAAATTCCACATCCATCACGAATCCATTTAATTTCAATTATTGGACGAGTGCGATAAAGCTGCGCTACAAATTTCTAGTCAATGGTTATAAATCGGAAAATTTTTGAGTATAAAAATTTTCACCAATAAATTGTGTAACGTCTTTAGTAATAACATTTATTGAAAGCTCAACTTGCCATTTTGTTGAAAAATATCGATAGTCATATCACAGTTTGGAAAATTTACGGTAAGCTGTTTCATCTGACAGCGCGTTTCGACCAATTCAACAATAATATTTTCTACATTCCAACGGTAATCTGGTATCCTTGAAGTTTATTGAAACAACTCTAAAGTTTCATACAGGCAAACTTCGAAGACGGATATTAATATCGCTTCATGGTTATGCCAGTACGAATTGCAGACGATAATAATTACGGATCGGTGAGTTGGATTGAAAAAGGCTTGATGAAACATGGATTGAAAATATTTTTGATGAAGAACAAGCTCGGTTTTATATCGGCTGTAGATTGGACGCCATGATTTCCACTCCGTTAAATAAAATTCCATATTTTTACCTCCCGTATAGAAATATTCTCATATACAGTGTCTGGTCGTGCCAAATGATAGTCGGAAATGACATAGTAGGTATGCAAGACAGCGAGTATTCGATTCGAAATTTGTTGTCGTTTGTTAATGGGAAATATAGTGCTTGCGATAATGTTCTAAAAACGTTATGATTCTACATGTGTAATTCCGGCACGATAATAACAATAATTTCATGGACCATAGCGCGATCCGTTACGCCTTGCAATGCGATCCAAACCTTGCAATGAATCACTGCTGCACCGCTTTGCAGAATTAATCGCGTCTTGATTTACGAAGTCGTTAAT
This sequence comes from Macrophya alboannulata, assembly GCA_949628255.1. Lineage (NCBI taxonomy): Eukaryota > Metazoa > Arthropoda > Insecta > Hymenoptera > Tenthredinidae > Macrophya > Macrophya alboannulata. The sequence goes on along the minus strand of OX451209.1, from coordinate 3,938,861 downwards.
GTCCGGCTTGACAAAGCCTCGGACAATACTCCAGAGTTGCAGTGAATTTGAAATTCAACGTTACATATTAACGGGGTGTATAATACACCTCGCAAATATTTTTCTTCAAATTACAAGGGAATATTCTACATCGACGTAATTTCAAGACTAACTACCGTAAATCGATCAATTCAATTTTTAGATCTAAAAATTTTTGATTCTTGAATGATGAGACTTGTATTTGCCCCTGAACAGTATTCGCGATTGTATGATCGTGAATAGATAAAAGATCGAAAAAAGGGCCAGAAGCAAGATTCTCCGAATTTTTTCTAATAGCTAAGAATCATTTGTGGAATGGTGTAATCTGTCAGTAAAAGACGCAGAAAATCTCCCAGTATTATAAATAACCGTTTAGATATTCTGGCAACAGGATTACCGGAATGTCAAAACAAATTGGTTCTTAATGTCGAACTCTAGGCCTGGCACGAAGTCGGAAACCACGTCGTTCTTTGATAATAGTCATATGACTATTTTGAGAAAAGTATAATCAAATTTTCCCGAATTAAATCATCAAATGGAAACGACGACAGTTGATCGAGAATGGCATGAAAAAAGCGTCCAGAACTGCAACCTTCTATATCATTCGTATCACTGCTCCAGTAAGACTTGGATATTTTTAGTTCAGTTCTCGTAGAAATTTTCTGGCCACTATATATTCGTAAGCGTTCATATTCATGCCTCGAACGCGATGGAATGTGACGAGTGAGTCCATGGTCAGGATAGTGATTCGAGTGTTCTAGAATTTACGGAATTTCAATCGATTTAGAACATAATTTCGACTCCAATTTGATTGGAATTTGAATTTTATTAGAAGCTCGAACGCGCTTATATTTGAACTGTTAAAAGCTTCGGTTGCTGGATAGGATTAACCCTTCGGAAAAATTGTTAGTATTATTTTTTTTTTATATGGAATTGAGTGGTCCGATTCTAGTGCTTCTATCTCTACGTTCATTACTTACACAGCTTAAAGCGATGAGCAGTAAATTTCAAGCTATTTAGTTAGAGGCATTGCAATCCCAGACATATCGATGGCTTGAGGAAAATTGGTCATTAATTATTCGAGGATTCCATCCAGTGCAGCATATAGTGGCATTACGTTGATGCACAATCTTACTATTATAACAGTTTACTATTTCACCGAATCGATATAACTTCACTTTCCACAACCTCGACTGGCGTAAAGATACGACTTTTACGACTGATGGTTTGAGTATTTTTGACTCAACTCAACCTGGAGTGGTTGTGGGCGTGCTGGAAATACTCATTTTTTATTATCACATATGTATGTAAAGATTTTCTTCCCACGCGTAAATTAGGTTTGTTATTCTGTTATTCATCTTCTCTTACCCAATTCCCAATTTGAGGATCTCGATATGCAATAAGTAACAGTATGAATAAGTACGAATATGAATCGTAACAGCTCTATAATTTTCGAACGTATTGTACGCCGAATGTCGTATTTCTACGCAATTTTTCGCAATAACGGAATGACGTAGCTCATATCTCAAATTTCATTTTGCTCAATCGGTTGTCCAGTTGATATTGTCACGAAACATTTATCAAATAAAGATCGCTTCGAAGTATCCATGACTAAATGAATGATAAATTTCTTTCAATTATAACTCGAAACTTGAGAATTCACAATATGCCCTTATTGCATATCCAGCGTCTGATATCACCGGACGAATAAAATACGATTTACGATTGCTCCGCGAATATTTTATCAGCTTGGAAAATATCGCGGAGTAAAATAACCCCGTTTCGAGTATAAAGATAGATATAACTTTCCACGATCGTATAGACAAAAAAAGAAAGTTTTCTATCTCCCGAGTTGTACGGAATTTTCTATGAGAATTGTCGTCCAGGAAGAAGAAAAAACAAAGTCATTTCATCGAGGAGTATAGGCAGGGGTTGCGTGTCCTATAAGGATACTAAGGGTAGATTTGATCCGTGGTATAAGTGCGAGCTACGGATGAGAACAAACCCTCGGAAATGTTATACCTAGCACACAAACGTATTCATACACCTATACCTATACACGAGCCTATATTCTAGTATCTTTGGAATTCCGGACGGAAACAATCAGTTGATTGGAACACAAGAGCCAATAGTCAGGGGTGGGTATAGGGAAGGCGAGAGTTGAGAGAGGGGCAGCCCTTGTTTACAAAGCTTTGACGTCGTTAATTATTTCCCTACGAATGCACCGGGACGTTGATCAGCTCGAGTATCCGGAATGGGAGAAAATGCCTTCGTTCCTTTTCCAAGCAGCTCAATCAAAGATCTAGTTTTAAAATTTAGATTGATTTGCGGAGAAGATTCATATTTGCATTTTAATAATTGCGGTCTTAGAACTCTTCCAGAATTTCTGCACAGAGCTTGAAGATAAATAATAATTTATCAAAAATCTTGAAAAGATAATGGCAAACGCAAACTTGCGACATCTGAAATCTGAAATTCATATGAAGTTATATAACGACCAAGTGCTGACACAGAACTGCAACAAATCCTCAGAAAAAGAGAAAAAAAAAAAACAGTTCTAAAATTTCCGGCATCGTATTTCATCTCGTTCACCACGCTGCATGGTTAGAACTGATAGAACAGCAAAGCGGATAACCATTGCAGCGTTCAAACAATGGACCCGGAGGCTCGCTTCGACCGGGACAAGAGTCCATGGCATTGTTCCCGTCGGCATCATTATCCGACGCACCATCCAGCGAGCTTTTCAGTCTCAGTTACAAAGCTCATGAGAATGTATAGTGTTTCGAATATGTACCAGAATTATAGTTTCGCGAACACGTGAAACACTGTTTTTTGTCTAATCCTTCGCAAGGAAAAAAAATACAAAAAAATGCAAAAAGTGGCTCAAAAACCAAAATTTTTGCATCTAAAAATGAAATTCGTCGAATATCGTTGGCCTGCCCCGAAATCACATGGACGTAGAATATTTTCTCAATATTTTGAACAAGTTTCGATGGACGATGCGATCTGTACCCCGTACAGAAAGAAAAGTCTACATAAAATTGAAAATAATTTTGAAAAATGCTGGTAATGAAATATAAGAAACCTGGATCAATGAAATTTTTCTTCACAGAGTACCAGAGATTTGAAAAAGAGTTATTCCCCAGGGTTTTGTTGTTACCGCTTTTTTGAGTCAAATAATGAAAAAAAAAAAAAAGATTTTTGAAAATTCGGGTATATTCTGGAGAGTTTTTGACCTGCAGAAACGGGGAAGAGACACGTTGGTACAAACGAGCCCAACGGACGTATTTTGAATCTAAATTGAGACACGAACTTGCGGAGCTTTATACATTCGGTACGGTCTCGTACTCGAGGGAGCGGTCTCTAGTTGCGGAGGAATCTAGGCACCAGTATATTACACTACGACCATAAATTATTCGGGAATATTGTTAGCGCCAAGTTATTGTGCAGTCTGGAAGCTGCAGAAGGAGGACAATTTTTCGTCATTTAAAGCTATATATAACAGAAATATATATACAATCCGAGGCATTTAAGTGCCAGGAACAATTTAAGGACATTAATTACCTAACTGTTGAGTGGAATGGAGCCCGAAGTGCCATCTAACGCATTGCTATCCGGTTTCCCTTTGGCTAAAATCGCGTGATAATTTTTTATTTACGACGTTCATTTGTTTTTTATGAAATTTTTTTAAACGGTAGTTCAATAAATTATCATTTGGGATTTTGGCCAATTCTTTATGCTGACTCCATGCTGTACGGAAAAAAAAAAAATTGAAAAAATACAAAAAAAAATAAAAAATTGTAAATTATTGACCCAAGCTGCGTGTCTGAATTTTTTTTTTCTGTTATTTTTCATTTTTTTAGTTCTTATTATTAGTCACGAAAGTTTCGAGCCACCACGGGCAAGGTGAGATTGGGTATGACGCAGAACGATAATACATTATCTAAAAATCTCTGGGGTAGGTATTTGTCATCGCTAGTACCGCAGCTTTGGAATTCAATGATTTTTTATGATTACCAAGTGGCACGCTAACCTTGTGGTCGGTTTATTTGATATTAAAACAACGGAATTCTAACCCACGTGTACTCAAATTCACGATTGTATAACGTAATTGCGTTATCGTAAAGTACAGGTCGCTTCGTCGATCGTACCTTCTTGAAATTTGGAGGGAACATTCCAAAATAATTTCATTCCAACGCAAACCAATAATATTAAGAAAAAAATCGTTTTTTCTCTAAAAATTTCAAAAAATGTGGCTCAAAATAAAACATTGAATATCGTTCAGGTCAGCCCTTAAATTCCAAATATGATAAAGTCCAGAATAATTTTTTGGCATAATGTCAGAAAATATACCAGTAATCGAAGGAACGAAAAATCTGAGTCGATAGAATATTTCTTTAAAACATGCCAGTGATTTGACAAAAATTATTGTTTTTATCGTTGCCTTGATCTGTGAGTGAAATAAATTATTGACAGTCTAGTTCAAAAAAACGCCTAATAATTTTCAACGTCTGAATAAAAATTGACTAATAATAAATGAATTTATTTTCCAACGATAAATAATACTCAAACCGCAAGTTCTTGCGTCACCGCAGGGGCATCGGACCTGAAATATGGAGAAAAAAAAATAAATAAAACCGAGAGAAAAACTAAAAATCTGTAAAACTTTACTGAAAGAGTAACTCGTCGCAAGCTCAATCGTAATTCGACGTATCCGATATTTGATACCCGTCCAATCTGACCGTTTCATACCTCGAGTATTGGTCAGGATAAATAATTCCGTAGGTATACCAATAGCGTGTATAGTTCGGGGTTACACGTCGTCGGTTAAATTACGATGTCTTTCGCAATAAAATCTTATTTGCGACGTAACGATGCGGGATGCGGTGGTTACCACGTCTTCATTCTCAGAACGTCGTGGTCGACTCCCGCGAGCTTTCAGATTAAACAAAAATAGTATCGATGATAAATATAAGATAAAAGTGTGAAGGAAACGAAAAGAAAAAAAAAAAAAAAAGAACATAGAAACACACATTATTTTACACGGAATATAAAATTTGTCAATGTTTCTTTCGAGGAACAATTCCCTTGACGTGAGTTAACTTATCGCTTAGAATTAGACATTTTATTTCAGGACTTAGGTAAAAGCTGCGTGTGATCGGGGGTATAAAGTTTTTCGTATTTTTTTTTCTTTTTTTCTTATACGAAAAGCATAAACAGGCCACTCACGAGTTTACGATAATAATAATTAAAAAATTACGTATTCACGTAGTTTTATCGGCTAAAATATTCACACGTATTTATGCCAGAAATTTACACCCTCCGCAGGGTTACAATATACCAAATATACATATCTACCAATGTTTCCCTGGCACGCGCTTTCCCCGTTTAGAATTTATAATTAAACTCGATTTTTGGTGAATAATAATCGTGGTATAAGTATATGATACATAGATCGGTAGAAAAATGTTAAACACCCGTGAAAATTTGTCTTTCTTATTTTTTTTTTACCCTTGTTTCAATTTTTTTTTCCTTATCTTTTTACCATATGGGTGAAAAATCGTAGGATCGAAAGTTTGAGTGAAATTAAAAGCGACGTGACTACGCGAGCTTAATATACATATACGTATGATATACAAGTATGTTTGATGCGTATATATATCTATATATAGAAAAGCAACGAAGAAGCACATGTTCGTCGGAAACGAGGCGTCGTCTACGAGACCAACTACGCCCACGACTGCGGCAGTTGTGGACAGGCATGCGACAATATTTACGAGGGTGTCGCACGATGTATTTCTAAATTCTAACCCGACCGACCTATACGTATAGCCTCTATCGTCTATTCTGTATATATAAAGAGACACTGTGCCTGACCACTTACTGACTCACGCTACTGTGCCACATTGGTAATTATACATTTTCATTCTATCGGAAAGCTCGCAAACGTCTTTACCAAAGAATCTCATTTATTTTTTTTTTCAAAGGATTGCGAATCGCAGACTTTAATAAGGGACCATTTTTTTTTCATCTAACGAAGTTTCAAATTTCTTGCGAAGTTCACGGTGAAAGCTCATTTCGGAGTGTTCTAGTTTATATATTCGAGTTATGGGTGTGTTGCAGCGTTCTTTCGAATCATCCTTCAAATTATCGAAATGAGGATATATCCGGATATTCCTCAAGGAACCCTCATTGCATCAAACTCCTCAATTAACATTAGGAAATAGGATCTTGTTAATTTCCAAATTTTGGAGGAAAACGAAAAATTGATTATTCGTATATTCGTTTAATTTTTAAAGGATTTACCTCCTTCCAAGATACAATTCAATACCCTCCCATTGTACATGCAAAAGAATTTCAACTTTTTCGATACTAAATTTATGTATCGTTATTGGTATCCCTATATGAATATTATTATTATTATTATATTTCCAAGAATTCTGGAATTTTGATTGCACTCTCGAAGAAAATTCCCGGACTCTTGATATCACAATGAGATTGTTATTATTATATTTTATTATTAATATTGGCTCCGGTCCCATATTACATAATATACCTGTAGAGATATATATAATATATCAGTCTAATATACCTACTCATGACGATCAATATACGTATACATTTTTGCTCCTTTTACTTTTGCTTGACTGGATCAGACGCGAGGTGAGGAGCTTCCTTGCAGGAGATAAGATGGCGGTTTTTATCACCTTGGAGCTAAACGATGGTTCGACCAGACCATCTGCTCCTCGTCGAGGGAGGGTGCCAGAAAAATGGAATTTGTCATTTAGAATTTTCTGTCCTTTTGCGATTTTTTTTATTTTCAACTTTGAAGACATTGATCAGAATTTATTCTGTACCATTCCATATAGGTAGAAGAAAAATTGTACTGGAGCGTAAGAATTTCAGTAATTTTCGAAATTTTAAATAAAACTTCGAAAAACGTCTGACAAAAATTTTCATCCTAATATCGAAGTGTGAAATCATCCCTAAGACCGCTTTTTTGAGTTTTGGTTGAATATGGTTAATACTCTTATAAAAAAGCTCAGATTTTTTGTTTTTCAGTTTTTGTTATTTAATAGTCTATCGTAAAATGCATATTTTGTAGAATTGAGGCTTTCAGCTCATCTATTAATAATCAAAATCTTACTCTTGAGTATGAATCGATGTCTGTTTCACCCGCCCTTGATCTACCCTTGAAAAATTTCGATTTTCCGGAAGTATTACACCAAAAGTTGGTAAGAAATGAGTAATACTTGAGTCTATGGACTATGGGGAGAAGCGTGAAGTTAGCGGCATATAAAGTAGAGGATTTAAAAATAAAATCGAGTTGTAAAGTAGGTAAACTGGCAAAACGCTTATGCAATATAGATGAAGAAGAAGAAGTAGAAGAAGCAGCTGAAGAAGAGGAGGAGGAGGAGGAAAAATAAGAAGAAAAAGTCGGTGTCTTAAATAAAAATTTTGCAAAGCAAAAGCCGAATCGGAGAATGCATTAGGCAGACTTCCCTTTCCCACGTGCTTGAGCAAGTGTGTTCCTCAAACTTTAACCGGAATGGTTCGAATCGGCGGAAGTTTTGAGCTTGAAACTTTCGAACGCTGGTGCAGATGCCCCAGTTTCAGTTAGCGAAGCTTTGGGACTACCGCGGAGATTGTAAACAACGTTATTTTTACATTTTGCAACAGACTTTGTCTGCCCCGCGAATCCGCGATCCGCACACCGATCGTAAATCTACCCCCAGGTTTTGGCCACCCAAAAGAAAAGAAAAAGAAAAAGAAAAAGGAAAAAAAAAAGGTAAAAAACAGAAACTAAAATCAATACCTGTCCCGGAATAAGTTATTTCAAATTATTTGCATATTCAAGCCGAAGACCTCAGAATCTCAAACAATTTTTGATCGTCTTTCAAATTCCAGGTAATCGGATACGAAAAAATTAGGTCAAAATTTATTATTTCTCAAAAGCTCTACCAGTGATTTGAAAAAAAAAAAAAAAAAAAAAAAAAATTTTCCAGTGTACTTCTATATACCATGTACCCTCTTAAACTATTCGCAGTTTTATTACACATAGTCCATCATAGTGACGGCGGGTGTAATTTCGCCTCGTATAAGGCATCCGAAGAAAAAAAAAAAAAACAGACATGGCAAATTTATTGGCTTAAATTTTTCCCCAGAATCGAATTTTAAATGAACTTTGCCGCCTGCAGTCGGGGGGGTTGTAAAGCGATTTGGGTTGATTAAATTTATGAAAAAAAAATTTGAAAACTACACTCGCTTAGCTCTATACTTTTCGCGCCCCTATTTTCGCGCCACTTGATCTAAGACAAAAAATGGTTCGTGGGGTAAAATTGTAGGGTGGAAGGAGGGGTGCGATGTGCCGAATAGACGTTTTGTTCCTTATCACAATTTTTCATCCAGCTTTAAAAGTCATAGAGTTCGAAAACAATCCACTATATAAGCTCGATATCCTGTCTGTTACTCGTAGCAAGCTCGAAGACTCGTTACAAACGAAACGGTACAAGAAATAATATCTTTTCGAGAATAACCGTCTAAATTTCCTGTCAAAAATTTATCTCGGACTTTCTGAGTTTCTGACAATTCGAAATCGTCTGTAATGACTTCGTGATTTCGATCGTTCGGACCTTTTAAAAATAGTACTTTTGAAAATAATTTTTGATTTTTGAAAATTTAACAGATAAATAGAGAATCGAGGTAAATAAATTTGATTAAAGTAAAGTTTCCGCGGGTTTAATTAAGAGATCGGACAAACGTACGGCCGCGTCCTGCAGCATCTGTAATACGCATATCGCGTTATAAATTCCTTTGAATTGTTCAACCTGAGATTAATCCATATGCTCTGCAGTCGAAAGCGTAATCGCGGCCCTCCCCAAGAGGGTTATTAGTCCTGGTTAGTTGCGCGTAAATATTCCCCTTTGCGAATAACCGCTTGTTTTTAATCCTCATCCCGATTCACTGGACTATATGGTGAATATCTCTTCTGATTTTTTTTTTTTTTTTTTTTTGGCATTTATTTTTTGCGCCATTCAATTTATTTTTTTCCTTCAGATATCTGATTAACTTTCCAATCAACGGGAGCGAGGTCCGCGCTCCCTATACATCGTCAAGTATCTGTTATCGATTGTTGTTCCTTGGTAAACAAAAAAAAGACAAAAAAAAAAAATTCACAAAATACGAAAATGAAAAAAATTTTCAAAAAGAAATAGGCAGGTAGATACCCACTACTCGATCAACTCCAATACCTCAAAAATTTAATCGATGCTACAAAAAAAAAAAAAAATGAAACGATATTTGAGAACTTATGGAATTTCAGTTCGAACTGATTTCAAAATTTTTACAGCTTAATCCGTTCATTTTAAAATACAGCTTATAGCGACAGTTCATGTTATCATTTTTCAAGACCAAAATATAATTTGCGAAATTTCCTGATAATGACTGAAATTATTTTGCAAATTATCTAACAATACCTATTCGCAAATTGTTTAAATTTTGAAAAACCTTTTTAGAATAGTTTCAGAGAAAATCGAAGCTTACAGGACTTTTTTTCTTTGAGTTATTTCATTATTTTCCGGATATTTTATCGTGGGAGATTTTCTGGATCATTTTTCTCAACATGTATTTCTAATCGCAAATTATTTCGTTTGTTGAATAGGCTCGCAATAAACCAGCAGATGGAGTTGGACATGTTAACCAGAAGGGAGCGGCTGGACAGAAGACGCCATTGGCAGGAGGGCAGAAGGTCGCACCCGGAGCAAAAGCTGCTGCTAAGCCCGCGCAAAAGCCCACCGCGCAGAAAGGGCAAGTCAAGGTTACCCCTAAGGCAGCTTCCGTAAAGACGGGAAAGAACAAGAAGAAAGGACAACGACAGCAGTACGATCTGATCGTCACGATCAACCTGGTGAGTGAAAAAAAATTAATAAATAAATAAAAATCATTGAATACGAGAATTCAAAAATTAAAAGGACATTTTTCGAAACAAAGTTATTGCTGAGACGACAAAAAATAATCGAGAACTAGTACCAGCTCAATTATCGATGTAACGATGCATCATGGTCTAGTTTCGCAAGCTCACCGTCTATAGCTTTTAGTTACCAAATTTAAGATTGCTGGTTCAAAATAATGATCGATGAGCCAAGAAATTTGAGAAAATATTTGGCGCACGTGTCTGCACCGGCGAAATTGGTGATTAAATATAACCTCGTGCGACAGCAGCTGTTGCCACAGTTATAATTCAACTAATTAAAATCTAACCATGTAGAGTGAACCGAAATCCAACAGGGTTGATTAATTTTTATTATCCACTTGAGCAGAAAATTTGGGCTTTCATTCTAATCATTGGGGGTATTAATGTATTATAGGCTCTGAAATGCTCGAATTTAAAAACGATATAGGCTTTGAGAAAAAAAAAATTTAATTTTTCGAACGCAGATATATTGTTCGTATGTGTTAGTGAAAAAAATGTTCAAAAATAGAGACAGCGTCGAGACTGTAGACTGGCGACATCTCCAGATTCTCGGAGAAAAAAACTTTTTTTTTCCCCAACCAGAATTATCGTGAAAATCGTTGTCATTGACTGAGCTTATTTTCGACTGATGGTACGAAGGTATTCGGAGATCAATATACTGCAATGATAAATTGTTGAAAATCGGGAAACAGCCGTCGAACAGTTATCCAGTAAATTTTGAATCGGATAATGATCGATTATTGGTATAAAATGATCAATTTTTTTCTATTTTGAAAACAAGGGAAACTGAGTAGAAATGAAAGTACAATTTCTTATTGTTCTTCAGTTTTTCCGGTAGAAAGATAATTCTCTTTCAGTCTAGAATGGCCCTACATGAGGATATAGGGCTCCAAATAAAAATTAGCGATCTAACTCGAAAATCTGATCAGCGTCGCTATACGTCCTAATAAATTATCAAATTCTACTAACAGCCTAAAAAGTCTGTGAAAAATCAACTCAATGATCGATTTTATTTTGGACTCAGAATTCATTCGTCGATACAAGTTCATAAAACTTTTTATGGTGCGGGTGCAAACTAGAATTTCAAAAGCCTAGTTTGCGCCTAAACTTTCCCAAATTAGACATAATTCTCTCGATTTTCGTTGCAAATCAGAATTTCAATGCATGCACAATTCTACCCTGAAATTTTTGTTCGCACCCCCAAGTCTAGAGAGAGAACTTGTGCAATATTAAACTAGAATTTCTATTCCAAAATTGTTGGGAATTTTAATTACTTTTGTATTCTGGTAAGATCTTCTTTGATAAATGATCGTCATTTTGAAATTGTTAGACTGATTCATTACGAGGGACGTAGAAGAAGAAGAAAAAATCTAATAAATGGACAAACAAGAAATAAATCGTAATTGATGTGTTCAATTATTTTTGGGAACTGCACAACTGCTTGATCACTGTCTTGTTTGAACGAATTAATGCGGAGACTTGCAGACCATTGAAATAAACGATCCTATGTATTTTAGCCTGTGAAATTTTGCCCCAGTTTAGATGCTTCGGCAATAATCAATCAACAAATCCTCACAACTAACTCGGAATTCAAGGTATGCTGACATATGCTATACTCAAACGGGTTCTTCGTGTAAATATAGACAGAAATACACTCGTGTATTTTCCCACTCGCGGATGCCTATTCGCCAAAAATTTCTCAGCTATCCTGTTCAGTCTATACCATCATCGGCCGTCTCGAATTATAATTAAACTGCATCACAGGGTGGAACAAAATTTTCAAAAAATTGATATACATTTGAATTTTATTTACTATGAATTTGAGGAGCTTTTTTACGCTTCGATTCATTTCTCGACTGCTCAATTGATTCGATGGATTCAATTTTTATCGCAAATCAAACTCGCGAAGAGCATATAAGTATGTATACCTATATGTATACCTATACCTGTCCTGAAAACTTGATTACTGCTCCTGTAATCGAATCAAAAAGGTTATAACCGCGCTCGATGCCAGATGCCAAGTTCAATGGGTCAAGTTCAATCGAATCACCGTGAAGCAAAGGAAATAACTTCTTCACTTTAAAAATATAAATTTCAAAGAAAAAAAAAAGAAAGAGAAAAATCGTGTATAAATTTGCGAGAAACATTTCTGAATATACTTATCTCCTGTTTCGAGAAGAACGTAATTAAACCGTTCCGCGATCTTGACTAATTAATTTTTATTAATTTTTTTTTTTTTTCCTTCAGTTCAAAGATTCTGTAATGTTATATTTTATTAAGTTCAATTTTTTTCATTCTTTTCTTATTAAGTAAAGCGTGTTCGAAGTAAGAAATGTGTAAGCTTTGAACGATATTACAAGTTTACATTAATTAGTTAATTAAAAAATGAAACGAAAAAAGAGCAAAAGAAAAAAAAACTACCCTCACGTCTCGTTGGATCGAAACATTCGCCAGAATTTTTCGTTTCTATGTCTCGTAATTATTAATCAACGAGATGCTAATTAGAGGTTTATAATTCTTGTTAAGATTGTCATCGATCGTTTTGAGATTCGGCTTCCTGAAAATGAAAAAAAAAAAAGAATAAAGAAAGAAGGAAAGAAAAGAAAAAAATACCTCCGATCCGTTGTAAATAAATCCCAGGCGATATTAATTTAGCCAAAAAGAATCTACCACATTCTTGGATTTAGTGTAGCCACAATAACCGCGTTTACACGAATACTCGTAAACTTTTTTGGCATTTGGCAAGGAGGATACATTCGGTCGACAGTCGCGTCGGTTCGGCATCGAGGACACAAAGGTCTGGGCTAGTCAGCCAATCCAATAGTAGACCTGACAGTTAAAAACAGCCAGCTACTTGGTGGTGAACATTCCTCTATACTTTTTAAGTTTCTTGAAAAAAAACAAAAAAACCAAAGACAATCAAAAAACAATCAGAAAAACAAAAAAACTGAGTAATCCACGGATCGTCGACTGTACGGTGGTTGAAAAGAGTAAAGTAAACCATACCCCTTTTTTTTTTTTGTATTTTTATTTTTATCATTCATCTGTGAAGTGAAATGTAATGATTGTTTCGAAAGTTCAACAAGACTCGTGAAAGTAGCTGACTTATACATATATATATATCAAGTTTTTTAATTTACAAAGAAATCTATACTCTATATCCACGAATAAAATAAAAATATTCAATTTACCTAAATTATACGATATTGTAGCGTAAAATTTTTTCAAACTATATCCTCATAGTATTAGTTTTACACACAGACAAAAATAATATTATCACGGTAAAATTTCCGGGGATATTTATTGTTATTCGTAGCCCCACCCCCCTGTAGCGAGGAAAAACAAACCGACGAAATAGAGGCTAAATTTTGGAAAATTGAACTTTTATCGTATATCTGCTGTTCAGAGTTCGGATAAAATTAATAAATAAAACAAAAATAAAGAAAAATTTAAATAAAAAATTGAAATACACTGATCTGTTACGTGTGAAAATAGACATAAGAATAAACGTCAATTATTTATAAAAAAAAAAAAAAAATTCGTCTTAAAACGGCGAAATCCTATTAAACATCAATTATGGCGGAAGCACCCCTCGCAGAACGGAAATACAGCCATGAATATGGGAGATTAAGACGTCTTACAAGCACAATTGATGGTCAAATAAGGCAAATCAGTGTAAGTACTCATACATCGAGTATAGCTGCAGTATAGAGGATCAGAAATTCGTAATTAATTATTCATTAAAAAGTGTTAATTTTACTCCCCTCAGATTTTTAATAAGCGATTAAAATTCTATTTAATCACCATTTAATTAAAAAAAAAAATTTCTGTTTTAATTAGCAATTAAAATATTGTGGAAGTGGTGCTATACTTTTTTTCTGTCGCTCACTTTTATTTTCATTTATTTTTTTGATACATTTTCGGATATGCTTTTGGCATTATAAGATTAGACTTATATATGCACTACGTCACACTCGTACTTACGCGTCTGGCGAAAGCTCTCGGTCCCAACTCGAGTCTTTCATTCATGTTTAAACAAAAAATAATATCTACGCCCTGGTATCTGTGTGGGTGTGTGTACGTACAGGTATAATATAGGTATACGTTCAGTGTCTGTTAACGAAGGTTTTTTTTTTACCGATATTCAAGAGATATTACTCCGCTCAGTGCAGGAATAAAGCTCCGTGCTTGTTGATGGATATAAGAGTCGAACGAAACTGCAGCATTGTTGTATGCGGAGTTCATTTTTATTTTTATTTTTTTTCTTCTTTTCTTTTCTACAGATTCCATTTTCATCACGTTTCAAAATCCCATTGAATCTCTTTGTTTGATAAAGGAGAACTCGATTGTTCCCTGTAATCTGCAGTCCTTCAAAAAATCTAGCGTCAGACTTGAAGAGGAATAAAAAAAAAAGAAAAGAAAACGGTAATTGAAAATACAGAAATTATATGGTTTTCGAAATATTTTTCATTATTTATTCGTAACGAAGTACTATCGTAAGATTTTGTTAAGTCACTCTTCTTTTTTCAATTGAGGAACTTCACCTCTATTCTTCGAACTTTTTTCGCGAAATATCTCCGTCACAATTTCGCACAATTTGTTTCAAAAAAATAACTTCAAAACTCTGTCTAAAACGATCCAGAAAAAAAACGAAATGTCCAGATAAAAAAAATCCCTGTAATTAAATCGTTGAATAAAAATCTGTTTGGGCTATTCGCAAAAGTCGAATGATGCAGCATGACTGAGACACCCGAAGCCAAAAATTCTTTGACTACTTGACGTTGCACAATTAGGCGGGAGATCAGGCTGCTGTGACAGTAGAAAAGTTTAAACAGGTGATGAAATATAAAAAAAAAAAGTAATAATACTGAAACTAAAAAACCTACTTCACCTCAAGCTCGTAGGGCAGACGGTAGATTCTGTCAAGCTCTATTAATAGACAGAGTCTAGCTGAAGCATAGATTAACGGAAGTGGTCGAGACAAGACTCAGAACGATTTTTTTTTCCGATGACCGTGGACTGGTATTCTATATTTACCTATTATCTCCCCTCTTTTGTATCAGTCAACGAAAGTGCGTTGTTCGTCACTCAACGAGTGCTTGCAAGAGGAAATTTTTTTTTTTTGTTTCTTCTTCTTTCAAAACATAAAACGCGATAATATCTGTTCAATTGTGAAACAGACTCTCTTTTTTTTATAAATAAATAAAATCTTTCTCAATCAACTAATCGACGTGTCATCATCAAAATTACAAAAACTAAAAAAAAAAAAAATCGGATATTTTGTCAGCGTTGAACAATCAGTGTTTGCTAAAATATCGCGAACCAGGCTTTGAAGTTGATTGCTAACTAACTAAACTATGCTGAACTGAAATTGGCAGTTTCTGACAGATGGTGAATAGAGTCGCACGTGACAATTCGGGTGACACAGTATTGTGACAAGAGTTAATTAATCAAATGATTAAAACTTACGGAAAATGAAAATGGGCGTTTTTGTTTTTTGTCGACGTGACAGTTGACAGATTCGCGAATTAATGAATTTTGATTATAAAATTTTTTCCGGAGACAGAGAGATCGGTACCTTCAGATGCCAATTCTGGTCGAGACTAGACCCGCCGAATCGTCTGAAGTTGAATAAAATCTGTTTCGATGATACACCATCGAGTGCGCACGGCCTCGTCGAGCTTTCGTCGCGTCGTTGCGACCCTATTATATTTATTAATAATGCGGGAAGTCAGCACTTAATCATCGAGATAGTTTGGCCTGCACAGCCAGGAGCTTTAAGAAACGTTATAACGAACAGGCAAATGGCCAAGATCGTCTTAGGAGACAGAGGCGACGAGGCATAAACAAGGAAGATAGCAACGGTCGTATTCTAGCGACAAGAGTTCAAACAGTTTCGGTTCTAATCTACCGTAAGACCGCAGCTAACAGTGTACAATTATCACGATCAGATCTGTCATCAATTTACACCGAGAATATGGCTGAACAACAGAGCAGATACACAAGCCAGTATTGCAAGCTTCGAAGACTCACGAATCAGATCGACTTTCAGATACGAAATCTTTCCGTGAGTTCATACTCCGCAAATATTGTCCGGTACTTTCAAACCCTTCAATATCGAACTCGGATTAGACCCTTTATCTTCGAAAGTAACAAAAGAGTTGAAAGGGTAGCTTTTATACTGAATTGTAGGAAATGGGCACGTAATACTTCAAATAATTACATCCCTTACGAATGGGGATAATTACACAGAGAATTGCGGTCATTTTATGTGCTTTTTGAAGGGGGAAAATTGATTTGCAAATGAAATGAGATAATTTTTAGAATATTACCTCGAAATCTGAAGCAGTTTCGACCTATACCCTCTACGAGAATCACCTTTTCTTCCGTACAATCATTCTATGCAATCCAAAGCTCCGTAAAATCCGAAATAATTAGAAATAATGTCTGAGAATACTGGTAATAGATTGTGAAAAAACTGACCCGATCGAATAGTTTTTTTCACAGTGTATCGGTGATTCGAAAAAAATATTCCCAAGGTGTATGCCCTCCTTAGCTCTATCATTTAATTTTCAGGATTGATGCCAAGATATAATTGGCCCTAATTTTTCTAGTTTTTTGATTTCCGGAGTGTGTTTAATGGAGGAATTCTATAAATCGACAAACAAAGAACCGTCATATGTAAATAATTATGTTGTACTGCACTGGACGCGACTTGTACAGATTAAAGCAATTCATTTCTTCCATAATTTCCAGCTGTGCTTAATTATAAATGGATCATTAAATTTATGCCAGAATCGTTTTATTCATGTTACAGTCTGAATATGGGCTCACGGAGGACCAAGTTGCAGGTAAGCTAAGCCAAATGTTGGTTACCTAATCTTTACTCGATGGTTGAAAGGAAACACGCGTTACGTCATGTCAGCCTTAAGTAATAGCCGTAATTGCACGGAGTCCAAGCAGTGTGCAGGTAATGACTTGCAGTTACGTATAGATTTTACCCTGCAAAGCTTTTGGATAGATTTTTAATTGAAAATGAATTCTTGTGTAAGAATTAGAAAGTATTTAACTGCGTTTTGTAAATCGTTAACTCAGAGTCCAGTACGGGTTAAATATATCTTCAATTTTAATTAGCAAATGCAAAAAAATGTATAGGTATAATGGAAGGTTATATCTATGGCTGAATTGGATAATGAAATGGAAGTAAAATGGAAAATATTTCCGTATAAAGGCAAGCTTGAATTTTTCTAGAATCTTTTTCGACTAGCTGCGTCACGAAAGTGCACTTTGCAAAGCTGCTTACCACTGGCGAGCTTTTCCGTCTTCTCATTCAGCTCGTATAGCTCGCGGGGAAATGGGATATTTAAATTCAGTGAAAACCCACGCGGAATTCTCGCGATGAATTATAACCGCGATTCTAGATCCGCATAAATGTTGACTTTGATAGACTCGGAATAAAAATTCGTATGGCATAAACGCAAGCGGAATCAACGGTCTCGTATATTTCCCCGGTTCGGTTCCACAGTTGTTGTAAATATATATATATATATATATATATATATATATATATATATATATATATATATATATATATATATATATATATGCATATAGTATATAGGTATATATACCTACATAAAACGTGCATTCGGCAACAATTCGTCGAAGCGCCAGACCGCAGAGGCCAGAAACTGGCTCAGCTCAATTTAGGCCGACTAAAATTTAATTGGAATCAGCAAAACCGAAATGATTAATCGCCTATCGTTAATTAAACATTCACTTGCGGACGTTGCCCGGCTAATGTTATACGTATTACCGATTTAACAACTTTGAAATTAATTAGTCATATACCGCGTACGTGAACCCACCCCGGAAAGAAGCATTCAGCTATTCTGATCATATAAAAAATTAAGGAGATCGAAAGAAACTTCAAACATTTCAAGAAAACTTTATAAATGGTAATTTGAAAATGATTTTTTAAATCCAGCGTGGGAAGGGTAGAAATTTAGAAATTTTATTGCCATACGAGGCACGATGAGTGTTCAACCGATTTCAATGAAATTTATTGTAAAATCGTATTTTTTTTCGTAATCAGTAGGTATAAAGATATGATTCATTAGGTACCTATGTAACGTATACCTACACAATTTTTGCATTGTGATAAACAATCCCCCGCACGTTTTTTAATTATTGGAAAAAAAAATAGTTGGAACTGGATGTTTTGAACAGAAAATCGGAATCCTGATTACACCAGACTTTCCGGTCTTGTGGACTTCATTTTTCTTTTTTTTTTTGGTTTTATCAACGATGCGTGTGTACGGCAGATATTTCAGTTTTTTTCGTGTTTTTTTTTTTTTTTTTTTTGTTCATGTATATAAACGCGCTGGAAAATATAAGAATTATTTCGTCCATGTGCATGATTTATGCACAGCTAACATTCCGGTGTCTAGATTATATTTCCGTGAAGCGCGGTGTCCCCGCATATAAGCAGGACAAACAATCCCTTTATAGTACGTTAAAATTTTTTTTTTAGTACCTACTGCTGAACGGTGGATGAAATGTAGTACGTCTCTACGCTTTGCATATTCACGTATGCGAAAATTCGAAGGATTTATATTATACGGTTGAAGTTAAATCTGGTGTAAAACAGAACTTCAAGTGGAATGTGTGTTCAGTGTAGCTTTCTACCCATAAACGTATATAGGTGAAATACTCGTATATACGTATAGGTGCAATGTGGACACATGTAGGTACTTTATGCAGCTGTTTCCCTAGCCCTGGAACCATTTCCATTTGGCTTTATTTCAAAAGATCATATTTTGGTTTAGCATTTATAAATTTATAAATTTGATCCGATGTATGTACTTTGAGATAATCGAGAAAATATAAAGAAGACGCATCGTTTATTCAGTTACGAGTATTTCGGAGCGATCTTTCTTTTGCATAAAAATAAAACATTCAGCGACCTATACGTCAAAAAATCATGGAACTAGTTTCATGATAATTCCGAGTTTCAAACGACAGCGAAACTAATGAGAGAAGTAGCGAAATTTTAATGGAGAATAATGGGAGTAATGATGTAATGGTGCTATAATTTGTACACGCGATCTATATCTGCGTTGTAAATGAGGAAATGTCGAACGTATGTATGTACACTGGAAATAAATAGTAAAATAGCGTTTTACCTGTTAGACGAGTTTAACGATTCGTCATTTTTCACTCGCAACTGACGTCCGCGATTTATTTTTTTCTGTCTGTCTCCCGCAACCAGCTGGACTAATGATCGATTGATTTTTGAAAAGCATTTTCGCGATCATTCGGTATATTCGCGACAGAAACATCCTCCGTTGTCAATCACGAAGTTCAGTTCAGGAATTCGTGTATTTAAATTTTCGAGGTGAACAAGGTAAGTGCAATAAAGATCGTATATGCAGTGGAACTCTGCGTTTTGAGAAAATGAATTATTCAAAAACCGGTAACCCTGTAGTGAAAGAGTGCCCAAAAGACTGAAATTCCGGCTCTAGAATTACGAATCTAGTATATTTTATCTTCGATTTCATCCGCGGAGTAAGTTACACAGCTGTTTTGATCTGAAATTATTTATCGTCTCTCTCTCTCTATCTATCTCTTTCCCTTTAATTTCGCGAATTGAAATATCCGCTTGTGCCCGTTTCGCGAACACGTTGAAGCCATAAACCAGTCAATTTCACCGCAGACCGCACTCGAGCTAAACGAAATATCGAATATCTATATGCCTGTGTGTAATTAAAAGATCAATCGCCTTGAACCAAGTCAACGTAGTGGAGTTTAAAAATTGTTGGGTTAATCGTTGATAAAATCGTAAATCAGGGAACAAGTCGAACGAGTAAGGACGTAAGGCCAGAAAAATATAGCTCATGCTATTTTTGTAAGGCTGAAAATTTTTGATAGATTTAAAGGTAGGGATATACGATACACCGTAAAATTTCATATCACCCATTCACAGTTTTTGTAAAGGGTATTTTCCCGAAAGTCTGAATTTTAATATTGTGAGCTTAGACGGTTCTGAAAATTCTAAATCGTCCGAAATGAATTCGTGATATTGACCGTCCGGAGCTTTCAAAATTCGGAACTTCATCCCAGCCCCTTTTCAACGACTTTACGTAGGGTAACTATAGTCGAGTTCGAAAGCGTTCCTATATGCTAATCTGTAGACGAATGTTACTTGGCATAGGATCCGATAATCTAGCATAGGTCAGTAAGGCAGTCATCTAACGTAAGACAGGGACAGTTTCACGAGTAGTACATGCGGTACGTGGTATATCGTTGGAACTGGCCAACTGCCCGACTTGTACCTCGTGATTAACTGGCCAAATTGCAAGCTGCGAGGACAATACTAACATGACGAAATTCTACATGTTCTCTTAACTCGACGGTATAATTGTTCGACCATATAATCCCTGGCGTCTATTTATTCCATCTATATGTATACAATACATGCATAATATAGTACATAAAAAATGCGTTCAATTTCTTTCCCAGAATTTTTTTTTTTTACTTGATCTAAAAATTTCGCGTTACATGATTTCTTCATTTTTTTAATTTTTTTTTTCCTTCTGTTTTTCTCTACAGAATTCAAAGAGGCGTTTATGCTTTTCGACAAAGATGAGGATGGCACTATTACTATGGCCGAGCTTGGCGTCGTTATGCGTTCTCTGGGACAGAGACCGACAGGTGAGTCTATATGAAAATTCCCCACCCCTTGTGGAGGTCCGAAAATTGAGTTTACAATTAATGAGAATTGAGGAAATCATTTTTCATACTCCGAAAAATGATCCCTTTCATTATAATTGTCGAAATTTTTTGAAATCAAGCCTCACATTGTTCGCAGAATCCACATCGTCTCACAATTTCTGTCCTCTTGTTCTTATTTTTTCTTTTACTTTTGACGGAGCTTTCACTTGATAAACTGAATAGTTTGTTACCCATTTTTCTCAAAATGAATTTAAATTGTCAGACATAATAGAGAAAGGAGCTTTTCTATTACCTTGGTTTTACCGCGATCCGATTGGGTCAGTATAGCAACTAGAACACATACCGACTTACGTAACTAGCCACGGAGCTTTATTCGCGACCGTAAATACCTTTCAGATAGTATATAGGTACGCGAACGCTTTTCATTCTCGTATTTTTCTCTCGTTTCATTTCGTTTCGTTTCCTTTCGATTTTTTTTCTTTCTCGATTTCGATTTCCTCTCTTATTTCTACCTCCCTGTGGAAAAAGCTTATCGCTTATTTAAGGGAAAGTATTAAGTGTTCGATTTCGCAAACCATTTTTTTTTTTTTTTTCATTCGATTTTCGTTTTCGTTTTCGTTTTTTTCTTTCTCCTTTCAAACCCGCTCATTTTCAACAAACTGATAAATATCTCTAGATGTTTCAAGTAACAATGAGCTCGAGTTATATTCGTGCAAGCTATATATCTACCTATCCTGTCCTATACCCGCAGCGTAAGTTGAACTTTCAAGCTCTAAACTCCCCGGAAAAGGTGAAAATTATAAACGGTTTTTACAACTGTTCCGTAAAATAACGATAATGGTAAGAATAAGGATAAAAAATAGGAATGAAAACTAGTTGAAGAAAAAACAAAGTCATTAAGCTTTTGTTTCCGCGAACGTTTAAACGCTTTTTTTGTTTTCTTTTTCTTTCTTTTTTTTTTATTTTTATTTTATACGTACCCACTACTACCCACGTCATTAACGCGTTTCTAAACCTGTGCGGAGGTTTGCCACCTAGAAATATATGAAGAATTATGGGTACGAGATAATCAAGATACTTCTTATCTCTACTTTTGCGGAGTTTACCACTAACGATGGACTTATAGCTTCCCTCTGGATCGAGCTTTTTTTTCGTCGTTTTTTCTTTCAAACTCTTTTCTCCAATTCTTTTTTTTTTTTCTTCTTTCCTCTAGAAACGGAACTGCGAGATATGGTCAACGAAGTCGACCAGGACGGGAACGGAACGATCGAATTCAACGAATTCTTACAAATGATGTCTAAAAAAATGAAGGGTGCTGACGGCGAGGATGAACTGCGCGAAGCATTTAGGTAGATTGAAAAAAAAATTTTCTCATTTCTTGCAGCTTGAAAAAAAAAAATATATGTATAAAATAAGAAGACGAAGAGAAAAAAAATTAAAATCGAAGAACTTGGCTTACGAATCATATCAGCGATTTGTACAGATATATTGGTACCAATTACTTACACATATCATGCCTGAATCTTTGAAAGAGTAATTTTTCATCGTATATTTATTCCAAGAAAATTTCACATTCTCAGGGTATTCGATAAGAATAATGACGGACTTATCTCTTCGACGGAATTACGACACGTCATGACGAATCTTGGAGAAAAATTATCCGAAGAAGAGGTCGACGATATGATCAAAGAAGCTGATCTCGACGGAGATGGAATGGTCAACTACGAAGGTGAGAGCTATTCATGTGTTTGAATAACGAAGAAAATTTCGTTAAAATCTCTGGATTAAAAAAATTTTGGAATTAATTTTTTAATCTCTGTTTTTTTTTTCTATATTATTTTGTTTATTAGAGTTCGTTACAATCCTTACTTCCAAGAATTAGTTTCGGGAAATCGGAATTAAAAGAGGAAAATACGACTGGCCGGAAGACTGCAGTTCAGGGGAGGACCATGGCATTGATAAGCGGAAAAGGGATAAGCGGATGAGTGAATTCATTTCTGGACTAGAAATGTTCAAGTTCACATGACACCGTCCCAAATCCATTGGAAATTGACATTAATTGATACGTTATTCTCGCGCGTATATAACTGTTAATTAAATAATTAACAATACAGTTTTCGTACATATAATTGAGCCCATATACCTATAATACCATACACATATAACGATGTAAGAATATTCGTTATTAAACCAAAAAAAAAGAAAGACAAAAAAAAAACGTCACAAGGTGTATAATAAAAGGTACCACCAAAATCGTATAAAATAATTATTAAAGATTTATGTACAATCGCCAACATATAATAGGAAAATTCGGCGACACATGCTTATACGTATATATATACATGTATATATATATATACTGATGAAAAAAAAAACACATTAAAGATACAAATTTTCGTTTTTAATTTGAATAATTTTCAATTACATATATATATGCGTATATATGTATCATAGATATATAATAATGTTTGACAAAACGGCGTAAAACGCGTAAGTTAAATATAATAGGCAATTTAAAAGTGAATTACGATATGTATTGTTATTATGCGGTAGCTGCAGATACGAGAAGTGGAAACTTAGAATTTTATTATCGTTTTTTTTTCCTTCTTTTAATTTTTTCTTTTTTTTTCTATACTTAGAAATTATATCAATTATATTGACGAGTATAATTATATTGCAAAATATATATATGTATTATATTATATACGTATGTATATATATATATATATATATATATAAATAAATGTATAATTTACAATAATTTCACCTATATACTTTTCGCATAATAAAATTGTAAGTTAGTTGATAATGAAAACAAGGTTGCTCCTAAAACAATCAACTGAGCTTCGGTTAGCGTACTTACTACTCTATGCTATCATTATTATTAAAATTACCATTCAATTATATCGGCATACGCATACCTATATGTATATGCCCAATTATTATTAATGTAAGTATATTATTATTATTATTATTATCATTATCATTATTATTCTTATTTGTAATCATTATTCATTATGACTCGTGCACACGATCGTCGTGGCTATATTACTTATAAATAACACATGATTTTTTCTTTTATCTAATTAGAGTAATTTGCTACTATATATTATTAATTTCTAAGGCAATTATTTCGAATTGCAATTGTATTTTATGCCATCATGAAAAAAAAAAAAAAAAGAAAGAAAAAACAAACAAAAAATTTGTCTACTATCAACAATTTTTTAACTACTACTACTATACATATATTGTATAAGTACTTATAGATTTTTATTAATGAATTACTTATTCGTCGCACGAGTATCATTAATTATAAATTATTCCGCGAAATGTGTATATCTGAGGGTGAAACTAATTGAAATTGAAAAAACCAAAAATTAGAAGAAAAAAAAAAAACGCGCGTTTTGAGAACACCAAATTTATTTAATATACTATGTATAGATGCTATACAGATTATAGGTATACCTTATCTATATGGGAAATGTTTTGATCTTTTAATATTTTATTGCTATTTGCTGATACTTATTTATATCGCTATACATATACCACATATACATATAATATCGATCCAGCGCACTTACTACTTCGAGACATTCAAACGAGGATATGATGTAAATTAATGATATAAAAAACACATGATAAGATGATATAAATGTATAATGTAAGTGTAGTAAATGTTCAATGCCGGAGGTAGTTTGTTTCTTTTTGTAATTTTTTTTTTTCGTGATTTTACGTTTGTTACATAGGTACGACATATACAGCTCTATTATAATATAACTATGAGCATTATATATTTTTCAGAATTTCAAGTTTTTTTTTTTCTCATCCTAACAGAGATTTATAATCATACCTGTATAAATTGTTGATACTGTTCAAGTTTCACATAAACCTACCTAATTCGGAGCTTGAACTGGCCTATTTTATTTTTCAATTTTTTTTTTTTCTCCCTAATAAAAATTAAAAGGCCAAGACAAGGATTTTTACGACAAGGATTTATTAAACGTATATCTATGTATTTGACTGTATAGTTTCTTTGTGGCTATTTAGTTTGTTTAAAAAAGTTGAAAAAAAAAATACAAAATATATTTCAAAGTAGGTATATTTAACATATATATACGGTGTCCCATTTTTTAAGCAATTCAGTCGAATATCTCGAAAAGTAATGGTGGTAAAAAAAATGTTTCAGATAAAATTTGTTGTGTTTGGAGGGGGACAGAGTCTGGTGATATTGGTTTTTTTGTAAGTGGAGACGTCAAGGTGATAGGAAGGTCAACTAGGTTTTTCTATATGAAAGCCTATATTTTTTATCACGTAATTTTATTCCACTTGAAATATTGAACGACTTTCGTATGAAACATTTTTTTGTGAAACGACAATTTTTTGAACTATCAAGTTTGAAAATAAATAATTGCGTCTCTTGCAATTTTTCTCCAAACTTGATAGTTTGGAAGTGAAATGTTCTCGAAAGTTTAAAAATTTCTAGTTGTAATTCAGCTGAATATTATGAAAAATCAGTGTTTCACAAAAAAATGTTTTATACGAAAGTCGTTCAATTTTTCGAGCAGAATAAAATTATGTAATAAAAAATATATGTTTCCGTTCGAAAGAACGGAGTTGACCCTCATATTACCTTGGCATCTCCACTCACGAAAAAGCCAATGTCATCAGTATCTGCCCCCCTCGGAACCTGACAAATTTTATCCAAAACATTTTTATCTCCAACCATTACTTCCCGAAATATTCAGCTGGGTGGTTTAAATTAGGACGCCCTGTATAAACGCTTTGACATAAAAACATAATAATTATATATTATATCGTAAATTTTAAGTCACTCAAATATAGCAATTCATAACGTCCCAAAGACAATACCTATTAACGGTTCAACTAATTCTATCCAAAGTTCTCCCTCGAAGATTAAATCTATTATAAACGTAATGTTATATATCACAATTATTATTATTGTTATTTTAATGATAATTATTATTATTATTATTATGCCATTATATACATATATAAAGTACCTAAATAATATATAGGTATATAGGAAAAGAAAATGATAATTTAAATATTTTGTCTAATACGTTCTGCGGTTCAGTTTTGCATTTCGCAAGTAACAAATCGTTAAATAATTAAACGTTGGGTTCGATTATAACGAAAAAAAAAATGGAATAAATAAATAAATAAAATAAATAAACAACAGAAGTAATTATTTTTTTACTTAAACTTATAATTGTTACATCGAAAAAATTAAATGAAATTTAATAGACAAGGTGGCTGGCTACTGATCGTTTATAATAATTTTCAATCTTGATTAATATATAATTATTATTTAATAAAATTCTATTCTAACACACGCGTGATTATCGCCTATACATAATATGAAATGAATAAACTATATAGAATCTATAATCGTGATAAATTTGATTATAGATCATTTTTTGCGGATATTTATTACTGTCAAAATCTGATGAGAAAAAAAAAGAAGTATTTTTATAGATTACAGCAGATAAGCGCACGCCAAAAAATAAATTAATACATACATATATATATATAAAAAAATAAATAAATAATAAAAATATGAAATAAAAAAAAAACAAACCAGAAAAAATAAAAGAAGATATATAAGACATGTTATCGCGCAGAATTTTGATTAATAATTATATATTATATAATACAGTTTAATACAGAGTTGTAGAATTTTGTTATAATTATTATAGTTGAAATTATATATTATACAATTTATGTGAGTATGTGTATGATTAAAGTCTTCCGTTTGTTCAATATACATACCTATAATATACTTATACCTATTTACTATTTAAAAGAAGGAAGACGTGTGACAGCTCTCCCTTTGCCATTTTGGTTTGAGCTTTATTGTCAATTGCTGGTTTAGGATATTTATCATTATTTATATATATATATATTATATTATTTTACCGAATCCCTCAGCAGCAATTGACGCAATTTGCTGATATATAATATATAGTTGAAATTATTATTATATACCAAAGGTTTTTAAATATAATAGAAGTGTGCAATTTATATAGAAGTCTATATATACCTATATATGTATATATATGTATACTTAAATGCGATAAAAATACATACACATTACAGATATTGAAACTAGAACAGAAAAACCAAAAAAAAACAAAATTTCATAATAAAAATGTATAATCTGCATGCTACCTGAAATTGGAAATACCTCCGTGACAATCTCAAGGGAAAAGACAAGGTATATGTATAATAATCAAGAGAGAAAGATACTACGAAGAATTATAATTGTTATAGAAATTTTATATCAAAAAAACAAAAGGTAAAAAAAAAAAAACCAAAAGAAAAAAATTGAAACAAAATAATCGTCCAAATGACTTGAAAAAATTTATAAAAAATAAAAAATTTCATTTTTTCTTTTCGCCCAAAATCGATATAATATTCTACCACATCGTTTATCTTACTAAATATAATCACTTTAATAATTATAGTTTATTATATATTAACACAGTATTTCAAATTCCAGGTACTCATCCAAATAGTTATAAGAACTAATAATCTACAAGACGGACTCTACACATACATGTATGTAAAGAATAAAAAAAAATTCAAAAATTCAAATGAAAATCAACAATAAACGAAAAATAGCAAAGAAAATGAATAAATAAATAAATAAAACTTTATCAAAGAATTGTGGGGGTACTATATATAGAAAAAAAAAATTATTCAATTTAGTGAAAATGCTCGTGGCTTCTAATCATTATGTCCATTTACATATAAAATCACGATTACGCGATTAAATAATTGAAGACGAAAAAAAAATTATCAAAAAATAAATAAATGAATAAATTAATAGATAAATTAATAACAGGTACTAAAACGATCTACAGTTAATAAAAAGAAATTGTTAAATAAATATATAAAGGTAATCAAATAATATCTGGTTTACCTATATATTTATATATATACATGGTATATACATATTTATAGATATATTATTATTATTATTATTATTATTATTGTTATTATTCCTAGTGATATTATTATTATTATTACTATTATTATGCAAGACAACCTGGCTAGATAATCATTGCTATTGTTTTTATTATTATTATTAATAATAATAAATTGGATAATCGTTGTTAAGTGTAAAGTTGTGCTATATAAGTGTACGCGAGGCAGTCGTATACCTATATATATATATGCATATAATATATATATCTATATATACCTATATGCAAATGCTTCGCGATGCAACACTTGCCGGGATTATTTGCATATGTATACATATGTAGGCTAATACTTATAACTATAATGTAATAATATCTGTAAAAAAACAATGAAAACAAAAAAAAAAAAAAAAATGAAAACAAAAATTGTGCGGTTTGTATAATTATTGAACACACATAATAATTAATAAGTATACATATAAGGGAAGTTTGATAAATCCATCTCTGAAGAGAAATATATAAGTAGGTACACAGAGCTTCATCAAAGTCATCATACGATATACCTATACATATATGTATGTATATACCTATGTATATGTATAGAGAGAGAGAGAGAGAGAGAGAGAGAAAGAGAAAAAATATAAATAAATTATTGGATGTTAATCGTTTGACATGAATATACAATTACATAACTGATAACACATACCTTAAAACATACATATAATAAAAATATATCTATGTATATATATATATATATATATATATATTTTTGTTATATGGTATATTGTTGAATATATAATTAGCCATATATGTATGTATATGTATAATTGGAATAGTTTTTTATAGTATATATAATTTGTCAGTTCAAAGTGAGTATATTTATAATTGTTACCGCGATATCATTGATTAATTGATTAACCAATTGAGTAATTAATGTAAAAATGTTACTTACAACACCGTATATGACAGAAGAAAGTAACCACCAAGGCTCTATCATAAGGAATTTGAAAATATCCTGGCATGAATTATAGGTGAATTTATATACATATATACATATATATCTATGTATTGTTAAATATTACTGTTAAAGCACGGCTTATATATATAATCGCTTCGGAAAAACTTTCAGCCCTTTTCATAAAAAAAAAAAAAAAAAATTAATGCAGAGAAAATAGTAAAAAAAAAAAAAACAAAAAAAACTTCAGCAAAAATATGGTACGACGAGGCTGGGAACGTTGTTGTTATCTAAAAGGGTTAATTATATATAAATAAAAATAAAATGAAAATTAAATAAAATAAAAGAAAATCAAATTGGTTTGATGGATACAGTTACTTCTACTTTGAGAATCGCATTGAATAATATAATATGACAGAATAAATAATATATTATATTATACGACCGCGAAACATAGTGGTGAATGATAATATATATGATGATGATAAATAATAATTATAATAAGAAAATGTCTTTCATTATTCTATTAATCGAATACAAGTCATGTAGAAATGAAACTCTGTAGTTATATATATGTATATTATATATAATCAGTCAGAAAGACTGCCGGCATTAAGGTCTGTCTTGTAAAGGGAGACGTAAAAATATCCTAAAAGGTGTAAGCGGAATCAATTTAGTGTAAAATGAAAATCTGAAACCGTTACGAATATTATATCGTGGTATACATAATAGGCGTGTGTTATATTGCTAATAAATAAAAGTCAAAAAGCATATAAATAAATGAATAAATAAATAAAATCCGCAATGTATGTAGTACTACGTATACACATACGTATATACGCAGAGTAAAATATTTATATTTTTACTTCTGAAAATTGTAATAACGTTTCTTATACTCTTCACCACCTGTTATACTCAAGGGATGCAGTTTATAACGTTATTTTTCTAGAGTAAACATTTAAATATGTATACATATATTTTCTTTTTTTTCTTCCACGTTATATCTACGACGAAACGTGGTTCATTATACTGCATTATGCGCATTACGAATAAAACTGCAACAATCAAACATTTCATTTCATAATCATGGTCATCATTTGAGAATGGAAGGTATGAACGTTTTTCGATCTTGCAGGCAATAGGAAAGACGTCAAGCCTTACATTCTCTTTAATTTTTGCATTAATTAATAGAATTCGAAGGCTAAAGTCGCGAGGTGGACCGTGGTATTTGATTATGACGTCCAGTCACGATTATGATTCAAATTTCGAGCATATTTCTTAGCTTCTGCGACGTTTTTAATCCCTCAAATATTAGGGAAAGGTTTACGTTTTATTTTGGAACAGTTATACGGTATACACGACCATCCGATTGAGTTTGGTAGGATATTTTTTCGCTAGACCTGAGAACTCCAAAATCAATACATAATAGGATGATTGACTTATCCATCAAAAATTTATTTATTTTATAGTTCAAATACCAATCTCTAGAAACTCACGTAAGATCACATTATCAATTTACTCTTAAATTTTCTATATAAGAAACGAAAAAAAATTAAATAAATAAAAATAAAAGTAAATGAATAAATAAATAACTAAACAAATAAATCGATTAAGTAATAGATTAATTAGCAAAAAGTCTAGCCAATTATTTGTTAATTTTTTTTTTTTTTCCAAAGTTTTATACAAATTTCTTACTCTCATATGAAAGAAAACTATATATTTCGAAATAATTATCTCCAATTGAAATGTAAGATATTTTGGAATGTATTAACTGACCATACTATACATGTTTTTTTTTGATGTAATTGTTTTTTTTTTTTTTTTTTTTTAATTAATCTTTATAAATGATAGTAGTTATGTAAACTTTTGCTATATACTTACCTTATACGACCCAATTAAACATACCTATATACTATACAAAGATGCCACGTTTCGTCGTAGTGAGTATAAAGGAAATTGAAAAATATGAAATAGGTACACATACGCATACATAAAACGTTGAAAGGTTCTGGCGAGAGTGCAGCCCCGTATGTGTGGTGTTCCGTGAATGTAAAACATGTTACGTGTTATTCGATAATGTAAGATTCTAGCATGGCATAATAAAAAAAAAAAAAAAAAATTTAAAAACGATGAAAATGTTTACCAGTGGGATACTATTATTATTACTATTATTATACGTGTATGAAAAAAAGAAGAAATAATAATAATTATCTCCAAATATAGCCATTTTATAATGGACTTACCAGAATTTAGTTTTTCTTTACTTCACTTTACTCTACTCTTTTCTTTTCTGTATTTTCTTTTTGTGTCACCTCCCTGGCTTGTTTATAATTATTACCAATTTTCCAACCATTTTCAAATTTCAATTGAGTGTATTGAATTCAATAATCAAATGAAAGAAAGTGTAGATGCATACAATATTATACTATACAGTATATATATAGTTAGAAGGAAACGAATGTGATATGATATAGGTATATTTTGACTTAGAATAATTGTTTATTAATTATTATTAATAACATTAAAATAATAACCACCATCCATACAATCGAGTCTCACAGAAATATCGTCTTTTCTTCATACAGATATAGTAAATCGAACATAATCAATTTACCAAATTTTATACCAATGGAATGGTTGCTCAATAAACACGTACCCCAAGAAGAATCACAACCCCATTGAAAAAAAAAACAATTATAAAAAGAAACAAGATACCTAGATACAGATTGAAATAAATAGCCGCACGCATTCTTCATTTTTTCGTTATAATTAAAAATGAAAAATTGGAAGTTTTTAGTTAGAAGAAAAAAAAATAAAAATAAAATAAAACTATATCGAATTAAATCTTATAAAATTTGAATTTATCATTATTCATTTGTTTATTTATTTATCTTTGTCTACGTACGGCTAAATTGTTATTTATGAAGCAGGCGATTACATCTATGGTTTTTTACATATATTTTTTTTTTTACTTTCTCTCAACTAAAATCGTGGTTGAATTTTACAAGTATAATCACGTAGAAAGATAATACTAAATATTTATGCATTATATCTGTTAAAAAATGTTATTATTTTTTTTTTTTCTTCAAATTTCTTACTGTATATTACAATTATTTTACATATTATAGATTTTACAGAGCCTATAATACGGTTTCAATCTTGTTTTTTTTTTTTTCGTTCTTTCTTTCATTTCCTTTTTTTCTACACGTAACATATTACATGGAATAAATTCTTTATTCTTCATTCACATATTATAGATATACGTATGTATATATATTTTTTTTCTCACCTCATTCAATGCATATACTTTATTATGTTATTGTGGTTGTTCATCTAGTCAAAATAAAAAGAGAATAGATTTTTTTTTTCTTCTTTTCCAATCACAAGGCTCGTTATAAGTTTCACTATATTGATCAGGCCTAAGGAGCTTATTATTAAAGTAATGAATAATTTACATGCATTGTATATTTATACAAATTTTAGTTATTAAAATGTAATACGGTATTGTTATAATTTTTTTTTTCTATTTGTTTTCTGTTAAATACATGTGTTCCAGTTTTTGTGCAAGGACTAATTATTACACTTTTTTTTTTTTTCTCTTTACAACATAAACAAAAACACAAACAAAAAAAAACATTCAATTACGTCTGCTTGACTGTATGTAGTTATAAACTTCTTATATTTTGGCAATATCAACGGTCCGGATATAGGCATACACATACAGTTTATATATAAAAAAAAAAAAAAAAAATTAGCCTTACTTTGGTGTTCTTTCTTTAAATCGAGACTTATCCGATGGAAAAATTAGACAACCATTTTTTTTCCACTTAGGTATTATAATTCAAGCTATTAATTCATTAGGTTGTCCTTATATGAATGAAACAACTGACCATGCAACCCACTTACTATATTATCTCATTTACAGATTTAAGCTCCTTTTCTTTTTCGTTAATATATTTTTATAGTTCATCCCTAAGTAGAGTGTATCTGTTTTTGCTTGGTGCTAATTTTTTGAAAGTTGATTCTGGGGGAGTGGTGGGTACTTTCACTTGACCAGTTATTTGATTATCGTCTGTTTGTTCGGACTGGTCTGGACCGTAATGAAATTCACGATGTAATTTTCCTGAGTAAAGATCTTGGAGGAAACTCTTCAATTTTCCAGGCTGAAATATCTGCTGGAAATCTGGGAATAAGTACATGTGTCTGAAACTGTCTATGGCAATCAAAGGCAGGTCTGAGGTACTCTTTCCTAAGTGATGAAGAGGATGCGCAAACTTCAACCCATCTGCCGTCAAGAAATTGATGCTTTCTGAAAAGATAAATTTAAAGTTTCTTTCAATAACAAGAAATAAAACTAACTATTTTGAGAAAATCAAGGAAAAATAGTCAACACCATGCTCCATACTTTCGAAAAACATATTTCAATGAAATAAAATGCTTTTTAAAATTTCTAGTTCTCAAAATTTTGTAAAACGATGGTCATTTATACAAATATCCTAGTTTATATATGTTTACAGTCTGTGTTTATACAGTTTTGAGCAAAGAACGGAAAGTAAGTGTATGTTACGGTGTGTATACAAACAGAAACACACCTGAGATCACGAGTTCTCTAATATATTTATAAAATATTCGCTTGAGATGGGATAAAATTAAACTCACGTTTCTCGTCGATGAGGGATCCGAGAACGATGTCTTTGTATGCTTTGACGCTTTCGGTGTCATCAGGCTTGTGGAAAAGTATAAGGAACGGTAGACCCTCCTCAGTTAGTTCCTCAGCATTTTCAAAAGTAATTTCTCTGACTAATGGGACGCATTTTTCTTGTGCCCAAATGTTAAGTTCGTCAAAATTTGTCTTGCTTCCAGTGTAGGTTTCGTCCTCATCATTTGACAAGGCTTTGTCAGATCGAAAAACTATGATAGGTTGATCTGGCGGATGCATCACCTCGCTCGCACCCCTAAAATTAATCATTAATTGAAATTATATTAAAAAATAACTAGATGAATAAATATCGTATCGATTTAATTTCCGTTCACATATCCAGCTGTAAGAAGTAAAACGATTCAATGTTTTTTTTTTTTTAAATCGCCAATTCAGTGCAGCTTAAATTTTTCATGGTCTTGATATACCTATTGAAATTATATTATAATGTCTTATCAAAGGCATCAATCTACACTGCTACCGCAATTTCCTGTTTTTGTATTGCAATGAGTATAAAGTACGTCATAAACGGCAGGAAAAATCGATGTGAAATATCAATATTTCTATGTAAACTACGTGACTCTCTTTCTACAAGGTTTCCTTCGTATTCCGGACAGATGTTGTAATATTATTGCGTTTAACATCGAACAGATTAACAGCCAATTTTGTGCATTGCATATCTCCTACTATTATATGTAGCATAAAAAATTCACAACAGTTAGTAGTATTTGGGTTTACAGTTTGCTACAGATTTAACGAAGCGATGATATTTGGGTAAGGTGTGGTTTCATCTATCTTTGAAGAAAATCTACTGAACTTAGATAAAACAAAGTTTAGATATTTTCGACTGGGAGTAGAGTACATAAAGAAAATAACAGACGTAAGCAATCAGCAGTGCGATAAAGTCGGGTAACGAAATTTAATGTTTACTTACACCAAATCAAAAAGCTGTCCAATTTCACAGCTTATATTGTAGCAAAGGCTTGTCAAATCAGAACAATTAGATTATTATTAAACAGTACAAACAAACGTACAAATAAAGTCTCTATATCAATTGTAAATTTATAGGAAATGTGCATACACTGAGTACAAAGAGAAAACACAATGCAATTCATTTATATTATGATATATCTGTGAAGTAGATTATTATTTTCATTTATTGAATACTATGATTTATTTCAAATCGATCGTCGCATAAAGAGAAAACACCCGAATAAAAAGTTTTCTATTCTCAGGAAACTGTATTGAATTGCCTAAATGTTTATTCGATCAATAATTATAGTGCAAGCATCAAATAATGATTTAGGGAAGGAAATTCAGTTGTTGAGTTGATGTGACTGTTGGTCATATAATTTCCTACGAAATTATTAAATTTACAGTATTGTAGTTTACAGAGCTTCCTAAAGCGTACTAAAACCATTAGGAAAGATTACAAAAAGGTGAAATTTGATTCTCAATGCCCTGAAATATTTACCAAGTTAGAAAAAAAGCTCTGGTTATGCAACAAGCATTATCACATGTGATCTGAGTGTATCGTATTTCCGAGAAAAGTGTATTGAACCTGTATTACAACAGAGGCAATGTCAACATTTGATAACTTGATAGATAAAGTGTTTGAATTAGGAAACATTGTGAACTTTTATCACACTATTAAGAAGAAATCTTTTCCCCAGCCTACTAAGTGTATGGTTTAGTTTAAGAGGCTGGTCTGTTTGAATATTCAATCATCCTTAAACGCAGAGAATGAACTTGACTGTACAGATATTTTAAATTATGGAGATAATTCTGAAGAAAAAACTTTGCAGTATTGATTTTTCCATGAAAACTTGAGATTGCACTTGATTATACATTATAAAAAGTTTTTCACATCTTAAAATATACATACGCATCATGCTTGCAGAAGCGTAAAGGCAAGCCTGTGGCACAATAAGCATCAATTTTAGCAAAATATCTAGATTTGTGTATAGTAAAATTAATTTCAATGTAAATAGAGTGAAATTCGTCTCACCCAAAGCCAACGTGAAACTGGCAATCGTCCTTGAGATTGGAGGCGACTCTTCTGAACATCTCATACTCTGGAACATCTTTTCTATCAAAGTATCCAATGATCATACGTTTCTTATCGTCAAGATTAGACAATTCGTTGAGATCGAAGAACTCCTTGATGGGATCTTCAAGCTGTTTTCTAACAAATTCTACAAATGCTTCAGCCGAACGTTGGCCTCTGTATTCCCTTTTGGTGGGCTGCCCGTTCCTTATCACTTTCAAAGTCGGATATTTACTAATGTGAAACCTGGATGCGACGGAAGCTGAAATATAATAAAAAATTATTGACAACGGATTAATTTCTGCCTCAATTCGAACTTTTTCAAATCTTTTCAGTTCACAGATTGATTTTAAAGTACAAAATTAAATGCACAACTTTCAGTAGACATACTTACACTCTGTATCACAATCAACTTTTCCCATCACAACTTTCCCTGCCTCAGGAAATTCTGATGCCACTTTATCAGCTGCCTCGTCGAATATCGGAGCTAACATACTGCTGAAGCGGCACCATTCCGCGTAGAAGTTTATGAATACTAACTCATTGGATGCTGTGAGGGTAAAAAAATGGTAAAAAGATGTTTATTAAGAAAATTCGTTGCAGTAATTTTCGAGAAGTATTCATTTAAGTTAATTTTGTATTTTTTTTTTGCTACCATAAAAGAGAAGGTTTGATAGCAATAAATTGGCCAAAGAAAAAATGAGGGGAGAATGCTTCTCTGCACGTTTAAAATTTAAGTACATTTCAATTTGCAATATTCCTATAATTGTATAGATAGTCTAGTTCCGTTTTAAGCCGTTTCGAAAACAGCCTTCACAAAGCTTGATATATGTATAACAAACGAGGTAAAGAGAAGCTTACCTAATGTCATGTCAATGTTCCCCTGCGTAAGTGGAACCGCGCCGCTATAAACGGGTCTGTATAACACTTGCACCTGGTAAATATCAAGTCGAACAATTATTATTGGCGTAATTATGATAGTCATTAATAACAAAGACCTTGCATGCGTGTTTAATAATGGGAAACATGATAGCCCAATAGATAGCGACTGTGACGTAAAAGAGAATTAATCTTTCCAATAATTTTGACCGTAGGTTCGGATATAAACAAATATTCTATCCAATTTTGGAGTTTTCTTTCCCGCTTCAAAGAAAATAAAAAATGTAACAAAAAGGGATAAATTTTGTATCAAAAGTATCGGATAGCTACAGATGTAAAAATTACACTCGGATATAGAAAAGAGCCTTCTTTTCATCCATATTGGACGGATCTTTTTTCTGCATCGAAAATACTGTTTATAAATGGACACAGGTAAGGAATTATTTTTTTTTTTCGTTTTTATTTCCATTTGAAATGACGAGAAGTAAAATTAATTTTTCATACAACGGATGGATGATTAAACTCGGATAAAGATGTTTATTCGAAAAAATTGAAAGCAGCTTTTTCTTCTATCCGATATTTGAAGCAGAGATATTACGGTAAGAGAATTGAATTTTAATTTCGGATGAACGAACAGATGTTGGTAAATTTGAGTTCGAAATATGTTTATATTTTCGAGTGTAGATTGGCAAGTGCCCGTCTATTAAAACGACACGGCGGAAATGTGCATAATTAAATAATATCAGATTTATTTTGAGGTTAGAAGGCACAAAATGTTTCTAGGTTATGAATACATTTTGAAATTGTATGATGCTCGTTGTTTCGAGTGACTGATAGAGTAGTCAAATTCTTTTAAGCAAATAACGGAGAAAGTACGATTTCCATATGAGAGAATAGGTAAGTACATAAGGTGAAATAAGTGTGACATGATTCATGTGACAGTTTAATTGTGGTCAGCTCGTAACACACGTATGCGTTTCGGTAGGTGTTGCGGATTTTAGGTATTCGATTTGACTCACCATTAAGTAGGAGAAAAATACGAGCTTTATGCTCGAAATATCACTCATGGCCAACATATTATCTTCCTATATTATAATAACATTAAAAATAATTTTATAGACATCAGCAAACCTACGGCAAACGACGGCACAATATTCCACATACAAACGCCACGAAATAGGTATTTATGGTAGTGGACTAGTGGAGTATCGATATAACGTGCGTAAACCACGTGCGAGAACTCGATATTCGATATATGGCACGTTGCTGTGTCTGATTCGACTTCTGTTAGCCAATAGACGAACGAGGAGAAGAACATCACGTGATCATTATTGTAGGAAATTTGAAAGTTTGATTTGATTCAAAATTATTTAAAACAAAGCAAAGAGATCGCTGATATTAAAATTCTGTGTAAAAAATATTGCGAGAATTTCTCAATGGCTTTACACACACCTTGAAATTCATTCTTTAATCATTTTTCAATTTCTTTTTCATTTACTTTTTTTTAATTTTTTTTAGCTTCTCTTAGCACGCTCTTTATATTTTCCAAAATTTTCAACTAATTAATATAAATTCTATCAGAAAATTTCCACACTCGTGGAAAATAGATGCTCTGTCGAAGAAAAAGATAATTAAATCAAATAAATACGGGTATCTTTACATTAAAAAAATGATAATGGACTATTAATTCCTTCGTCGATGTTTACAAATCTATCTTAATTATACCTTTTCATGTATGGAATTGAACGTTTTGGTCTTTATAAACTGCACACATCCATGTACCTATATGTAATGTGTAAATGTGTATATAATTACTGAATTATTTATAAAATGGTACGATAATGTACAGCGTGTATAAGAAGCTGCTTATGCAGTTAATCATCTCCAAGTCATCTGTCGTAATTTTTCTGTCTAATTTTTTCCACATGAATTTACATAATGTTAATTGTTGATGTTAGTGTAAATAACTGTCGCAACCTTCGCGAATGACGACGATAGATAATTATAATTATTGTAAACAGCAAATTAGTTTGAGCAAACGATCAATTGTTACACAATTCAGATGAAGATAATTATGGGATTATGTGTTCATTGATATTATTACATCTGCATATGGACTTTAGATATTCGATAAATCAGAATGAATTCATATACCTGTACATACGCTGATAGAATACCATTTTGCGAACGTGCAGACGAATAGAACCCGTTAAAGGGTGGATTAAGGGTGTAATAAAACAATCATTGATCCCTAATCTCTGGATAAA
Source organism: Macrophya alboannulata (assembly GCA_949628255.1). Classification (NCBI taxonomy): domain Eukaryota; kingdom Metazoa; phylum Arthropoda; class Insecta; order Hymenoptera; family Tenthredinidae; genus Macrophya; species Macrophya alboannulata. The sequence goes on along the minus strand of OX451209.1, from coordinate 3,900,345 downwards.
GGAGAGATTATTGGCAATAGAGTTCAACAAAAGTTACAACTCATTGTCAGCTGCAGCTTCCCGTCGCGAGTAGCCTTTACGTATATACATCTATATATATATATTATGTATACCTATGTACCTCTCTTCTTTACTCTTCATATACCATATACATATAAAGCTGCATCTTCGCAGGTACTCGTCGATGCATTTCGGTGTAATCCTCTTTGAGCCACTTTACGCGGTTCAAAAAGGGGTTTAGCAATAATTTACGACCAAGAACTCGAATTTTCAAAGGCACACACTTGCAGTTCTCTCTTATAATCCACGGATAAGCCATAATTTACGGCAAAATCCAATTTCCCGAACGTTTATTTAACGGATTTGAATCTCTCTATATCAACCGAAACTAGTTTCTGCGATGCAAAAAGCGAGACTGAAAATAAAAAAAAAACGTTACAATTGAGTATGAAGCAACGATCATATATATTATTTTTTTATGTGTAATGGGAGTGTAACAAATGTAGGTATCCACACATATGTGCAAAACATTAGTCCCGAGCCTAAGCTTCGGCGAATAGCTTTGTCAGCCAAATGTCAAACGAATGTTTCGTCCGAAGTTAGAATAGTCGGGTTATATACGATACACGAATCTACCTAAAAGTCGGCATTTTTAAGAGAGCCCCTAGCCCCGGGGGGCGAACTTTGAACGTACCGATGTCAATCCAGCCTCTGGACCACGCGCCTTACCAACCGGTCGGTCAATCTTTTTTTTTCTTCCCAATTTCAAAAAATACCCGACTCAGTCGCAACGGCGGCTACGTTAAAGCAAAAATCGAGCCCTACGAGAAACAAAAATCTGCAATCGGTTCACATAATCGATTTTAAATTTTCATAATTCGCAGTACAGGCAGAAGTCGAACAGCTGATATTGCTAAAAAATGTTGATAATACGGTTCCAAAAACGGCAGAGCTTCTTCACGGTGGTTCAGAACTTTAAGCTAGAAGTAGGATATTTGGGGCGTCAGACTTAGCCGAACCATGGTATCGTCGGCCACTTAAATATCATGGCTCTTTGTTCGACACTGGTTTGGCCTTTGACAGGCCGCCCGCTACACGGAAAATGTTGACATAAATATCATTTATATGTCCCGGGGTACGGGGGCCCCGGGCCAGTTTTTGGTCCCGAGGAATACGCGGCCTGCGATGCTGTTGTGACGTTAATTCCTTTACTCGTGAACAGATGAAATGGTAAATCACAAGAGTTTCGGCTATAAAATTTTACTCAGGTGTAAAGCTCGCATTTCTACTACCTAGCATAACCCAGACGCGACGAGGGTCGAGGGACGGCAGTCTTCTTCTTGTTAAATCACACGATTATGGAATTCTTTTTAAAAAGAGAAAATTTATAAAATCGTAAACCGTATTGACGACCTGCCTCCTCGCGCTGCAGACCCATTGTCAGACCAGAATTACATTAGCCATGCACCCTGCGACCTGGCAGAAGTGTTCAGGAATTTTACCTAATTGTCACGAAAAACAAATAGCAGAAATCGGCTCAGGATTTTTTCATTCGTTTTGGATCATGTGATTTTTTAAATTGGAAAAAAAAATCGATAAAGATCGGTCGGAATGGAGTCAATTTTTTGTGATTTTCGTGTATAGGTGCAGAGTGCTACATACATTCGAATGTATTGGTGAATAGTTCGGCGTATTCTTTGACACTGGACACAGTGGGGACTACCAGCTACGAGGGGGCTAAACGGACGTTGCAGAGCAAAAGTCCTGCCGCTTTTAGAAGAGCATAGGTGATTCGACAAACGAAGCTGTTGAAAGATAAAACCACACAATGCGCCCCAGGACTCGATCTCCCAGGACAAACGGCGGCCAATCTCATTTCCTCGAAGAGCTTGAAGCTAGACTGGGAGTCTTAGACCTTTACTTTGGGTCGACGAAACCCAGCGTGAATAACCACCGCGGATCTTTATACCTCCGACGTTAACTTCTCCTTGTATTATACCATACAGCCAAACACACAAAAATTTGACTCTTATAACTCCTGAAATTTTTCTTTTCTTTTTTTTTTTTCAAATCGTCGATTCAAAAATTGATTTCGGATATTTCAGGCTCGTACATAGAACGAAGGCGATAAAAATTTTCTACCCAATTCCACACGTTGTCTTTTGATAAATTTTTTGAGACTGCAGGTACTGATAATGTGCAACCGTTCTGTCGAGTCATTTCCACTCTATTTGTACAGCTCATAACTTGTTTGTTTTCCAACAACCCAGACCAAAGCCACCGCGAATATAATCTCCGGTGTTTCTTTTGCGGAGAATAATCTTATATACCGGTCAAACCACTTATACACGTTTTGCGTGGATGATTAATGATCAATTTTTCCACTCCAGAAGTGCGACTAATTCAGCTAACCAAAGTTCCCCACGTCAGTATCTTGTGGATGTGAATAAACTACACCGGACAAAACGATTTCATGGATCCATGTAGCAAAAATAAAAGAATTTTTTTGCTATCCAACTCCCACCCTTCTAAGCTCGTCAACGTTGACCTGGGGATAAACTGTGCATTAGATTTGGCCAATTTATACATAATGAGAATCTACGAGGTCGGTGGAATAATAAAAGACAAAAAATAAAAAACAGTATCGTTAGTTTGGTATCAAATAATTTTTTTTAACGGCTTTACCTGGAACGTCGTGGGCTATTTTCTAGGAGAAGCAATTATCTATTTTAATTTCCTTCGGACTTGACATGGGATGCGGATACATGTTTGATCAGTCCGACCTTGCGTATGGTCTCAGAGCCGAAACAGCCATTCGACGATCCCATTCTAGCAGGCCTCTGATATTCTCGGTCTCGAAAAGACCCCTGTCCCGGAGTCTGTTCCTGGAGGCTGACACACAAATCATATCCTCCCGTATCCCAAACTCGAAAACACCCTCGCAACAAAAGCGGCACCGCCATAGCGCCGTTAAAACAAAGAGGTTTGGTAGTAATTAAAACTGCCCGCCGATCAGCCCCGAGGGAATAACCAGAGTTTACCTTCCCTTCAGCCTCGGGGACTTTCTCTACTATAAGTCGCAAGTGTACATTTTATTGCAAATTTTGGACCAGCAACGGTCCTTTCCTAGTGCTCGAGGAAGAGGTAAGGGCGTGTTGTTTTTAGAAGTATGTATGCCAACAAAAGTTTCCTTGCAAAAGTCAAACTTCCCTTAACAGCAGGGGGCACATAGGCTATTCTTTCGGGATTGACTCCTGAGGATTATCTACGCCGGTAGAAAAATTATTCACGCGGACTAGAGACGGCTCAAATCCGCTCTAAGACGGCGCATAAAGACTCTGACTTCTTAATCCCGCAGTACAGCAGCACTTTGTAACTTTAGAATGTATTATCTACGGATCTATGGGTAGGTATACTAGAGGTATGTGTATGTGTTTCATCTTCCGCAGCTTGAATTTATAAAATGTTATAGTTCTGCTCCCAGCCTGCTCGACCCGGTGCTTTTGGCTTAATTTTCTTACTTCAGTAGAAATAAATTCTATGATGTTCTTCCGACTCACCTGTCTGTCGAATAACTCAACGACGCAGGTCCCGGACACGCGACAATTAGTTCTTTAGTATCTATATCCCCTTTTGTTGAATTTTGTTTTTTCTATTAAAAAAGTTTACTACAGATACCCACAAATTTTGATCTTCGGGTAACGCAACGTCATGAATATTAATTTTTTCGAAAGGTACTGTGTATACGTGCCTCGAAAGGTCCGTTGGACGGAAGGGTCAGTCCCGAGAAACGTGCCCAATATCAGGTTCATGCGTCAATCATGGCAACTCCTCGAAGTTTCGATCCTGAGACCACGTTTGTAAACTGTAGGGCATGAAGGAGAACGGTAAGTGGTGTTAAACTGTAAAGTACAGTTCGGTGGAGTGGTTAATCCAATTAGGGGTGAATACGTGTGGTCAAAATTCTGCCGGTATAATAGGGTTAGCGTTCCCCGATCAGCCATCGGGTTTAAAAGCTTATTAGATAATCTTCATCATCTGGTTAACTTGTCAAATTGTTTTCCAACTTCGAGTTTCATTTTCACAGAAACATACAGCTGCAGCCCGTAGCTCTTAGCTTATGGGTCTTACTTTCCCTCGAGCTAATTCCGCCTTTAATTCCGCAAGTTCTCGATAATTGCGATACAACAACAACCTAGGTATTGAATATCGATAATTCTCTGCGGATTAACCGAAACTACGAAATTTTTAGTTTTCTAGTTGGAATTTGCAGTGCAGAATGCCGGTCATTATCCCCGACTGAAAATAGTTGATTCTTCAACGATTGAGGGTCCAGAAAAGTTGAGCAACAATATTGCATGTCACGGAATGACTCCGCGCCGACTTTAGAAATCCATCTTTTGCAGGTCTGCAGCAAGAAAACTCTGAACAAGTGTCCCTTGGATAGGAAGGATGGAAACGCACAAAAGTGGATTATGTAATGGTGTTAAGTCGCAATATGGCGGCATTCTTTGACCTGTGAATTCTCTCACGGGGTTTGCGGGCGTTGCGCAAAAGGCACACTGCTGAACTGTTGCAGCAGCTGCCTATTATAGGTATGTAAGTTTTATTCCTCTTCATCGAGTAAAGAAATATGAGATAAATGCGTTGAACAGGTAGGTTTTGTGCAAAGGGTTTTACCGAAAAACCCGATATTTATGATCATCGGATTTGCGATGGATATATTGCAGCTATACGCGACAGGTCAGCTTCACCATAACTGCACTATTTTTTTTTTTTTTATTTTGAAAATTATATGGGATATGTGTTTCTGAAGAGGCTACAGGTTCCTAAATCGAACGACGGTTGATCCCACTTTGGGAATGATGAATGCATGAAAATCGCTGGCACTATTAAATTGTATCGGCGCGATAAACGAGGCGTGAAAACGCGGAAGCGATGGAAAGTTAAATAAAAAACAAACAAAATTTTCGGCACGCTTTGTTCGCGGGTACATGGTCCCGGTTTGATCCGTTGTTCTTTGTCTATAAACAGCGGGTAACAAATGAGCATTGGACGCCATTGTTCGCAGTCCCAAACCTGCGACTCAGACCAACCAACATATACCAACACCAAAGACCTAAACCTCGGTTGAAACTGCTTCCCGAGGAGGATGATTAATGACGCGTATATACCGCGTCTGAGTCCATCCGTGTAGCCGCGTCCCTTCGGGCCATCCAAGTCATCCTCAAACGCCTGAGCGCAAATGACGCGAGAAAACGACCCCGATTAACTAAAAACTTGTAATTATACATCGGGTTTGTAAAAACAAAATGAATCATTGAAGTCGTGGAATTTTGCCTCGTATGCCTCGTTATCTGTACGGAAAAGGAACCCGCTGCTCGAATTTCAATTTTGGCAACAAGAAAGTAACATGCTTGAATATTGATGCCTTTGGAAAGTACGGTACAATCAGAACAGTGAATTTGTGTAGGAAATTCTGTTACCTAAGAAAGTAAGAATAGTTTTTCACTCAGCAAAAATTGCGATATCGAATTTTCTGTCCATGGTTTAAATTCAATACCATATCTACAAATTCTTCAAGGTACTCGTGTACCGAATTTCTTTAAGAACGAATCGAGTGTTTCACTTTCGTAGGGACACTGAAAAGCTTTCGAGAGAAAGTGAGGAAGAGATTTTTGGCATCATCCCTGCAGAGCGATAGGATTCCTGCAGATCTCTGTTTGCACCATCGACAAATTTGTCAGATTACACGCGTCCACCAGCTCTAATCTCGGAATAATCTCTTGTTTACAATAATCCTAACTTAACCCGATTACCTATATCCGAACAGTATAGATACAGCTTATACTCTTAGAGATCTATGTGTATGTACACAGAGATGTTATAATGTTGTGTAATCTGTGGATCTGATTCAGACTCCTCATCACCTGTAGTCAAATCCGGTTAATCCTGAGATTGTATAAGGCATTCAGCAAACTCTGAAGATCCAGGTTTATGAATCACCTTTATGTGCAGTGAACAGCGTGTGAAAACCGAAAACTGCACAGATTCGCTCCATTAGCCTTCACAGTTCAGATCTACGCGAGTTGCGGGTCCCATTGTTCGATTCTATAGCTTTCTATGTAGTCAGGGTGTTTAGCGTCTCCGCTTATACAGATTCAGGTTAGCTTAAGCCAGGGTTAAGACTTTGCTAGAAGTTTGAAAAATGTTTAAAGAAAATACGCAGTCCAATTTCTTCATAGACATACGGCTGGTTTTTTTTAGCGATCATTAGACTCGTCACAATTTTCACACACCTTTTTAGCCATAAATGTTTCTCTAATCTTGGTTGTCACGGTCATTTTATAGTCGCCTTGGGTCCTGACAGAGACTTTAAAGGGAACGTGGCAGGTCATGGTACATCATTGAACAGATTAGTGTCTGTACAAGTTTTTGAAAGGTTAGCGTTGCGAGATAGTCGTGTGAGCAGAGTCCACCTGATCCCAGACTCAGGTTTCTTTTAAGGGATGTTCTTCTAGCTGCTCAGTGCAGGTGGCAAACTTTCAGGCTCCTTCGGATCCCATAAAGAAGGAAATCTATCGCGATGGGGGCATAAATGTCTGCCGAATTGGGAAAAGAGAAAGAAACTAAAAGAAAAATAAAAAAAAAAAATAAGAAGAAACTATAAACGTTTCTGAGTTACGATTGACAAGAGGAATTTCCCCCCTGCAGCATCGTCAAAAACGGATCGTAATTAGCCCTGCAGTTTCCAAGCAAATATATTACGTACTGCAAGCTCGAAAATAACTGTACGATCGAAAACTGTTCATCAATTAAATGTGTCCAAAATTTGAACTGAGCTTTCGGTCAGAGGATTGATTAGTTCCATAAAATATGTGATTGTGTTTATGATTTCCGTCAAATGTTCCCCGAAATTTGTACTCATTTTATCAAAAGCGCAAAACTAAAATCAGACTAGGTCACGGGAGGACTATGGGTTTTGGGTAGGATCCTATACCTCCTGATTTGCATCGGTCCACCGCGCCTGAATGTCTCTCAAAATCGTAGTTGCTGCACCCTCCGGGTCCTTGGTCCTAGGTCCTTAGTCCCTGGACCTTTACTTCACCCCACTCAACGATTGGACACACCTTGCTCGGCGCGGGGTGCCTCGGCACCAAAAAGACATTCCACCAGCCAGGGTCATTTGTTTCGTACTACTCCTTTGTTTTCTAACGGTGACGAAGTCAGCCCACCGCAAGAGGCCGTACGGTACCAAGTATATACATTTATAGTATATAAAGTATCATACCAATGTATATAATGTATATAGAATTTTACAACGTGCACACGAATCCGTATGTAAAATTTTTTCTTCAAGTATATCGAAACTTTTCAGATCACAAATGGATAAGAAAAATTTTGGTAAAAGACTCTCTTCCCTTTTTGGATTTAGAATGTTGGTCATTATTTCGATTGTCAATAAATTTGCATTCGTTATTTTGTCATTTTACATATTTTGGATCCAATCCCTGAAATAATTTAACGTCTGCAGATTTCCGTATATGGCTACTAGTACACCTACCCTTAAAATATTTTTGTGCATATACACCCCACGGGTACGAGGTCCCTAGTCGCGTGGGAGCACTGTTTCCTGGGAGGGCAATTTACCCCTGACAGAGTCGCTAAGCAGCTTATTAGTGGACAATGCACTCCTGGTTAAGCAAGGGTTGGAATGGGCGGAGATGCAGGCGGTTATAGGTACGTATACGGGGGCTTTCATGGGAGGCACATGATTTACGGTACAACATGTGTCCGGCAGGATGAAATTTTCGCAAATTCTAACGTACCTAAATGTTTTTCAAAGACTTTCGAATGTGTACGCACACATTTACTCTCAAGAAACGGAAGAAACTCACTGAATGTTACCAAAAGACGCGAATGATTGATGGCGTTGCCTAAGAAAACTATAAAATGACCAAATTTTTACTCACAGTTGACCCGAGCTGATAGAATTTTCCAGAAGTGAGATAGTCGATAATGAGTTTAGTTTGAGACACATCCCTGCTTCGTAGGAAATATGTGAGTGTGCCTGGTCAAAAGTAGCCACATATGTACAGGCCTGGTGATTCTGATCTGTAAAGATAAGGCCTTTTGGACGAGGAGACGAAGGGGTTTTACTTATCTCATTTTTGCAGCGGTCAGTTGTCAAGTCAAACGTGAAATGTCAGAGCTGTTTGAATAAAATCTCGTTTTCGGGTATTTTCTACGATAAAAATGAACCAAATTTCTAAATTGCTGATATTAGAAATCGGTATGAATAATAGAGAGCTTATCAAAGCTGAAAATCAGCCAAAAAGCGATTACGTTTACTTCGTTTCACTTGGGTTTGTTCCTCGCTTATGAGAGGAAAAGTAAAAATAGAATTTATTCAAAGGAAGTAAAAGTATGAAGGCTTTCTTCGGTAGCAGGTACCCCCAGCGACCTGTGTCTGTTACTGTCTTCCATTGTCTAGTATTGTCGACCGTTTTCAGGGTTGACTACATTGATCAGAGTCCGGAGCTTACAGTGGCACTAAAGCTTGGCCAGAGGATCATAAAGGACCATAAGACTTGTATATATCAGTAGCGCAAAAATGTCGTCACGTTAGCGACGATAATCATTTTACAGCGGCCATAAACCACGACTTTGTGCCCTGATGGAAGCCCTGCCGTTTAGTGCTTTGTTCGCGCAGTATACTCCGCGACTATACCCGAGCTTTATGGATTTATGGGGCAACCAACCATCGTCCACTGTCCGCCTGGTAGCCTTCCCAATCCCCGTTATCACGTGGTTCCGGATCCGGCAGGGCGCGAGTCGTGAAACGGTTTAATCCGCCTTTAGAATTCTCGAAAATTCGTCTAAACGAAAACTTTTGTGTAGTTACTCTATACGGTGAAAAGTTTTTCATGAAAGCTCAAACCGACAATAAGCACCCGGAATAAATTGAATCGTCAGAGAATTTCTGTTTCCATTTTTACGTCAGCATTCATATGATCCCGCTGAAACTACTGCACATCATATTATTGTCCAAAAGTGCTGTCCAAAAAATTGAGACAGGTATAGATCATGACGAGCTCGCAGGACTATCAGCATAGGCTCTCTCAAAAATTGCGATATCATATTCAGAGTGAATTGAAATTGAACTGTTCAAGGCTTACACTTTGGTACATACAGGCGTTAATAATTTTTACCGATCGCATCGATAAATACGTTCGAGATACGCAGGGTAAGAAAAACTTTCCTAAGAATCCCCCCGGTTCATTTAGGGTCGAAAAGGAAACCCTTGGGGCGTCCTTAAGTCCACGTTCTCCAGTCCCTCGCTAGGGTTGATTTATGAATCTATCCTACCACCTCAAGACCCGGGACTTCGGGGGTGGGGGATTTTGTTATGGGGTGAGGTGGGGATTGCGCATGCGCTCTTGCCCGAACCCTAAGGTCCCATGGCCCTCGGGTAGCCAAGGATGCACCGCCTCCCCCCACCACGAATACTCCAGGCACCGCTGCAGCCTCCCTCTACTCCTTGCGGTGTCCACCAGGTTATTAAAACCCTGGCGACACGCTAGGAACCCAGCAATTATACGAGGAACGGCCTTAGGCGAGCTTATAGCTAGCAGTAGTGAAGCCGGTTAACAACTTGGAACAAAAAAAAAATATACTTTTGTTTCAACAAATAAAATATCATCTTTGTTCAAACACCAGTGTTCATCGAACCCCTGGATATGCACGAGTGCGTTTACTCAGAACGGTCCATCTGATATATAATTTAATTAAAAGGCATCGTCTGTGCCGCAGTGATCCTGTGATTCGGACAGTTTATAAGGATAATCTTACCGATTTAAGAAGAGAAAGAAAAAAAACGGAGAAACGGGGCATCAGTGATTCGACCAGTTCTGGAGTGTTATGGCTCAAGTGATGCAGTATCAACAGGTCCGTACATTAATCTCATTACATACTCTAATAGCTATTATTATTTCATCAGAAATCGAAAACGTGTGGTTATTGAAGTGATTAGTTAGTTACAAATGTGAGTTTGCGTAAAATATTCACGGCTGTATTATACTTGGGCTTTTAATATTCGGGCCACTACTCAGTTTTCTGTAAATCGGTTATATAGGCAGAGTTTTAATTTCGTGATTAGTCAACATGAGAATTTTCGTCAAGTTTTAAATTTTTCAAATTTTCCGGCCGTGATTTACACTGTAAAGCTGGGTGCCTATACTGATTGAAAGAAGTTTTCTTTTCGCATCTGAAATAATGGGCCTATATTTTATTTTTTGAAACTGCGACGATGGGTCTTCGTCATAAATCTAATTTACCTCCTTAATCATCACTCGACAGAAAATTTTCCGCTTTAATTCTCCGAAATACTTTTCAAGTTCAATAAATAGTTTATCACAAATAGCCTCGAAGGTTGAGATCTCCGAATTAATTACGACATTTAGGCTCACTAAATAAAAAAAAAATTTAGATTCGTTGTACACTTCGAGAGATCGAGAAGTTTTTTTATCGAGTTAATAATTGATCGAATTATCCGACTAACATCATCTCATCTTTCTCATTGCAGTTGGGTGTGACGGCGATGTCGCCGATGCCGGTTATGTCACCGATGTCCAATCTCTCGATGCAAATGCACCAATCCCACCTGGACTACGGTGCGGGTGTTCATTACCCGTCTTACAACACGCCGTCAATATCATCGCATCATTACCAAACTCCGCCCCATTCGCCTTACTGTTACACTGGAACATCATCGCACTATCAAATTCCCGAGCCTTTGACACCATCAGCATACAGCGTGCCGTCAATGCCGAGCAGTACGACGTCTTGGTCGACTCAAAGCCATCTTAACCAGATGCAATTGCCCCAGTTTCAAGCACCCCAGCTTTACTCTTTGCCACCAAGCCCTCCGGAATTACCTCAAAGTCCTCAAAGCCATTTGAATCTCTACCCCTGGCCATTGACGCCCTCGCCAAGTCCCGCTGAGCAGCATCTAATCTCTGTCGGGGATGCAAAGTCCAGAAGAAAATGCACCAAATGCAGATGTCCGAATTGCCAAATTGAGGGTGGGGCGCCTCTTGGTACCGACGGAAAGCGACAGCACGTTTGCCACGTCGGTGACTGCCGTAAGGTTTACGGAAAAACGTCGCACTTGAAGGCCCATCTTCGTTGGCACTCGGGTGAACGTCCGTATGTCTGCCAATGGATGCCTTGCAACAAGAAATTCACGAGGAGCGATGAACTCCAACGTCATTTGCGGACCCACTCGGGTGACAAAAGGTTCGTTTGCGGTACCTGCCAGAAGAGGTTCATGCGCAGTGATCATTTAACTAAACACATTAAGACACACGATAATCAGAAGAGGAAATCCGCGAGGCTTAATAAGGACAACAAGGAGAATGACCCGGTTAAATTCGAAGTGAAGTCGGAAACTGACCCGTATCTTGATTGCGGACCACAGTATTCTCTCCCGTTACAGTATTCCATACCTCCATTGAATTAGGGGTTTGTGAATCGATCGTTAATTCTTTTAACCCTAACGAAAAGTTCAGCCCTATGTTAATAAAGTGCCTGGAGCAATACGATAAAGAAAATTTTTTGTTAGCCGATTAGAAATTTTCTATGTAAATATAAAAAGTAATATTGGTAGTTAGGTATGTATGTATGTACTCGTATTATGTGCCTACGTAATATCATCGATGAAAGTTCCTAATAATATTCGTGTCGTATACCTAAGCCCCTGTAAATAATCAAATCTATCTATATACCACACAATTTTATATGTATAATGTATATGTATATATAATATTTACTCATATTCTTGTAAATCTAATAAATATTGTATTTTATATATCACCAAAATTTATTTTTCCCCGAGTCGAAGTAACAAATTTTAGTTTGGATAGCTTCTACAGATCATAGAATTCAGAGAGGCTCCGTGATTCTGCACGGTTTCGATCTATTATAGCTCCTCGATCTATAATAAAACGTTTCGTCAAACCGATTGATGAATAAATTCTTAGTTCAAAGTAAAATCGATCATTGAGTTAATTTTTTCGTAGACTTTTGAGGTTGTAAGTATAGAATTTTTAAATTTAATAAGATGTAGAGACGTTGACTTCTGAATCCTTCTGAAAACTTCTGAATCCTCACCTGCAAGCACATAATTCTACTAAAACGTAAAACTATATTTCTATCGACAAAACTGAAGGACAAAGTAATTGCGATTTTACAGGATCGAGTTGGAATTTCTATTCTCACTCGGGTATTCCTTATACCCCCCCCTCTCCTCGCCTTCTGAAGAAAAGAAAGAAAGAAGTTTAGCCACATGAACGAGAACTAGATCTAGCGTAAGAATCGTTAAATAGATACAATAGCGGATATTTCCGTCCTGGGAGCTCCTCTCCCTATAGTAACGTATCAGATTCGTTCTTCCTGTCATTTGATACACTTCTGCTACGGCGTGCCACCCCCGGGCCTGAGGATTCATGTGCAAAAAAAAAACAAAATAAAAAAATAAAAAATAAGTGCGAATGGAAGGGCGATTTTGATCGGCAGGTGAACGACGAAGGTATACCTAGATGGGCAGGTAGGTATGAAGGAATTCTTAAAATCCTCAGCCATCTGTGAAGGTAAACCGTAGTATTTGGAAACGTGTAAGAACCGACAGATGGCGTTACTAGTAGCGGCCACATAGCCCCCGCATTTTCGAAACGCTATTAAAGGGGCGGGAGCGCGCGCGCGTTCGTCCGTCCAAGATTCATGGCTGCAGCAAGCGCGTAGGCGAATAGAGAGGGGTAAAAAGCGAGGAAAGGAATGAAATAAAACAAAACGAGTCGAACCCCTCGGAGTAAATTACAGGGGAAAAATAGCCGGAAAGGGGAACCCGCGGAGGGTGATGCGAGGGGGGAGGAGGTGGCTTGCCACGACGCTACGGAGAGGGACATGGTCGGGGGGAGGAGGTGGCGCCAGGACAAGACCCAGACTCGCGTTCAACGGCGTCGTCGTACGCGGAGGAAAGGAAACCGTCAGGAACCTGCAGGAACCGTGCAGGATGAACCCGCGCGACTAAAACTCATACTCGTTTCAGTTGTATAGCACGCATTTCCTATATTGTGTAAAAAAGAAGAAGAAAAAACAAAAATCAAAAATCCCAAATCAAAAATCAAAAAAAAAAAAAAAAGAAATAGAAACAAGGAACGAATATTTGAAAGGAAATAACGGGTCAGCGCGAGCGAGTGAGCGAACGCGAATGGGCGAGTAGCCGATGCGAAAGAGTGCAGTGCTGAGTGCTGAGTCGAGTTTCTCGCTCGGAGAAACGGCGGTCAGTGCGCGGTAGAATGTGGCTCGGAGTCGAGCATGCGTAGAGGCGACCCGTCGATCGGGCATATTTATACCTTGACCAGTAAAATAACTGAAGGGAAGATAAAAAGGTGAAAAAGAAGCAACGAAAAAACAAAAAAGGAAGAAGGAAAAGAAACGCTGACATGGATCACAATCAGCGATGATCGGAGGTCCGGTCATATTTTTCTAATCACCGTAAAAGCTTCGTACAGTTTTCCTCCACCTTTTAAATACACGTACCTGATTCATACTACGTAAACCAAGACCCCCTATACCTACGCACATTTATTCGGCTCTAGGGCAGTGTGTGTTGTTGTGCATTATTGTGAAAAAGGTCGACCACAGGACACCGACGAGCTGGAGGCCGACGTTGGTGGTGGAGGCGGTGCGGGCCCCAGAGGGTCGAGTCCTCCCGTCACAGTCGTCAGTATAAACGTAAGTCAGAAGATCATCCCCCACTTTTATTCATATCTTTAGGTGTTGAAGTTATCTCGTTAGGTCCGGCATCTCATACCGAGAATTCGAAAATATGTGAAGAAAAAAGTTTTATCTCTTCTTCTGTTCCCCGTATTAATTCGTCTGCACAGTTTTTCCTCGCATCGATGCAGAAGACCGATTTTTTTTTCTTTCCCTTTTACTGATTGTCCCCATGTTTCAGGTTTTAGAATCGAACATGAACGCCGTACTATTTTCTTCATCGTATATATCTACTTCTGTCGGAGTTAAAGATATATGGCTTAAGGATGAACGTTTTAACGCAACGCGTTAAGACTATAGTGAGGGTGCAGTAAGGGCACGGGTTGGCGCTGACACACCCCCGCACAAATCTAATTAATTTATAACCTGACCGAGGCGCCACCATCCGCTTTAGCCACTAGGGACTTGGGTTACCTGTCGGCCTACAAAAAGACGTCCGTGTTGGCCTGATTGCCTTTAGGCCAAAGTTAGACGCTCTCTCTAATATTCTTGCCTCGAAGAATCATTCCTTTATTCCTGTATCGACGTTTATAAGGATCTCAAATTAATCCTAGGTGCGGTGGGCTACGCCTCAATATACGAGTCGTCTCCCTGTACACATACGCACCCTTAAAACTCGAAATTTATTTTCCAACATTTGATTCCTTGCCGAATTGTACCGATACATTAATAACTCAAATCGATTTCACCAATCGCTGTTCGTCCAGCTCAAAAATTTTAAAACATCCTTAAAATCTACTGCGACGCCTGCCGTCGGACTGGGAACGGAACACTTCCACTTTGCTTGATAGAAATTGGCATTGAAGCCATCGAATGGTCGGAACAAAAATCCTGAACGATAGTTCTTTGCACAGGAATATTCATCCAAAGTGTTCGCTGCAGGTCTTTAGGTTCTCGTTTTTATCAATTGAAGATTGATCCATTACATTCAATCTAATGAGAATTTTTGTCAAAAAATCTATGAGCAGACTAAATCACCAGCTCCGGAATGGACAGGGTAACTAAAAGGTGTTGAATGCCATTAGTGGTTACTACGTTTGTCTATACATATGGGTAGCCCTCGTATATCCGAGTGAACTTTGCACCTGCAAATTGATACGTGTTCTGGCCCCAGTCCAAAGTAGTTCGCCCTGCCCATCGCCGACAGTAGAAACGGTAATCGTGGTTGGTTTAGAATCACTACGACCAAGAGAGCGGTTTGAGTCAGTGACTTCTTCACCTGGGATCTATCAACCTGGCGTTTTAACTAACGGCTGTGTCCGTGTCTACAGCTGTTGCGAAATTACCCACCATCACAAATGATCAAGACATCCACTTTCCACTCTCATTTCTATGCGATTCGAACTCTACACAGCTGGAAAAAAAAAATCAAAATCAAAGATTCGAATAAAATTCACTGAGAAAAGAGACAGAGATGAGAGAAAAAACCAAATAAAAGCAGAAAAATTGAACCGACAACCCCAGCAATGTTCCTGCCGATCATTTTGCGTAAAGAATTCCACGGATAGTATAAGTGAACATTCGAATTGACTAAATAAGTTGGTTTGAGTGAAACTGAGAAGCAAGTTCCGAGCCTGAAAGCAAGACAGTAAACTCGAGCCGGAGTGTTTAATGAATTAAAGTTGCCTATAAGCTTTATAAGTTACGGTCTGCTATGCAGGAGCGAATACATAGTAACGGAATTCTATAGGCACGATTACAGTATGATGGTTATAATATTCTATACCGCGGCTAAGCTATTCGCGAGAGTGTACATTCTCGACACGAAGGTAGGCAGTAAATCCTTTGCCTAGTTTTATAGCAAACCATGGTTTTCTGAACTAGGTACCTACTATCGCAATTGATGATCGGTGATAATGAAGACATCCTGCGGGACTGGACTGCCAGCCTCTTCCTCAAATCCTCCGGGTACGAATTAGGTGCCAGTATTCTAATCTCGGAAAATATCACTATATGATATAACGCGAAAATAAGTGCATACGGGATACGAGAGTATCCGCTTCATAATGTAGGAAACTGAATATCTGCTTTACCGAATTAATTGCTAACGGTATACCTGTTCGATGTATTTATACTACGTTCCAGGATCAAAGCATGATGCATAATATAATAGGTAAACGCTCGCACGTACGGTGGTGAGACCGTGTTCAACGTTGCAAGGGAACCGAGTGTATTTGCATTCCTCCTGCATTCGCCTAAGTGCGCTATTAACTAACCTACCGCTAATATCAACCTTTTCTACCTCATTATGTTAATTGCGAGAACGCTGTGCCCGAGGGAAGCGTGGCAATTGACAGGAGCCGGGGTTCCAGAGATCTCCTCTTCCTTGCTGAAGCTGTTTTTTGTCTATTCCTGGTAGATGGCTAGAGGATTTCTTCAAGGTGAACTCTGCGATTCGATTTTTCTTATTATTAGTTTCTGGAATGAGGTGAACGAAAAAACGAGAAAAAAAATCAAGATCGAAGGAAGTTTAACCGAGGCAGTCTTTGGTTAGAGATAAACCGATAGAGGGATAAAATTGGCGGGAAAAGCTGCAGGGAGGTGAAATTTTTCGCGTAAATTGAATTGCGATAGAGGCAAAGGTGAAGGAAGGCTGAGAAAAAAAAATTAAATAACAGGAAAAAAAAACGACCGTATAAAAATCGAGAAAAATGCGAAGACTTGGTGGCGGCCAAGACTAGAAGCCGTTTCGTAATCGCAGCAGGATCATTTTCTGCACGACTGCACGGGAAATTAGATCACCTATCCTATCCCGGTAGCAGGCCTCGGGCACGTCGCGTATCGCATGCAGGAAGACTCCTTCTTCTTATTCGTCTTCTTCTTATTTTTATTCTTATTCTCAGTCTTCTTCTTCTTCTTCTTCTCGTCGTTGAGTATAAGGATTCATGATAGAGAATTCGATAATTACCGCGGTATATACCTCTTTGCTGAGATCAGATACGAGTTTAGTTCCTGCTTCGAAATGCACCGACTTTGATTCAGTATTACCAGTTTTCTCACTTAATTATTACTCTAATTCTTCATATTGATGTATGCCGTTATAACAGCGACGTTTTTCACGCCAAGGAGAATACTGAAAAGGATATGAAAGTCGAACCGGTACATTTAAAATAAAAATCAATTTTCCGTAATATAGAAAAAACGAAATGGACTGCACAACGCCTCCTTGCGACAGGACCGCGTTTTTCCTGGTATTGAATAATCGATAAAATACGTATGTTCACTATGTACGTAGCAAGGATCGATTCTTGGTTGAAAATTTAAAAGGTGTGTAGGGCGTGGCCGGCGCCGGACTGCTCTGTCTTTATTTGTGTTACAAAGTGGATTAGAAAAGTGTTTGAACACAGGAAAGGCGGTTTTATGAGAGTTTTGCAACTCAGCTGCGATGACTGGATATTGAATTATTCCTTCGTATTGAAATGGGAAAATAGAAACTGTGTTCATACCTAACCACGAGGATCTGGAGGACGCTGAGGACCCAGGATAGGAGCGAGACCAACCTGGGCTTCGGGCTTGGGCTTTGGCTTGGGCCGGGTGTAATCGCTTCCCCGAAACCGGGGCTCATTATCGACCCGTCGGTCCGGCAATTACCTGCGAAGCCTCTGCGCTCCGTGTGTGCCGGCCACAGTTTCTGTATACCGCCAAGCCTCGATTCTTTTCCTGCACCACCAACAGCAACAGTAACACCAGCAAGAAAGGAGCGAACTCAGGCTCTCCTCTCCGATCGAAATATACGTCAGATTATTTTTCTTCAAATTTTCGAACCGACTCCAAAGAAAAAGCGCTTCAAAAAGTCCCAAAAAATTCCGATTAATGAGTATAATCGTGGAGAGATTGTGCACAAAATTTTCAGATTTTTTTTCAGAGATACACTATCTCTCCCCGTTTTTCTCAAGACTCTAGAATCCTGGCAAAAAATATGAGCCTGTAATTATTATTTTCTTGTAATAAAATCGGGCTCGATGATGAAATCTCCGCGGGGTCGCGGTCACCGAAGGAACGAACGTTGAACAGTCTTATAGCACGAAATATTGCGGGGTCAACTTATTAGGCGGAACATAGAACGCGGTATATGCCGCGCATTAAAATGATTACGATTTCTCGCGATCATCGCTGTAATAATAAGTCGAGTTCATGCCTCGCCCTTTTCCTTCCAGCTCGTCGTTGTTATTTGGGTGTAATTATACCTACCAAACGATTAATGAATTCTATCACAAAACTGACGAGTGCTTAATTTTCCAAAATCTCTCTTCATTTAAGACTTCGTTATCTCAAAATACCAAAAATTATTATATTTCCAATGAAATTAAGTCCCAAATCCAAAATCCTGTGCCAAGCTGAACAAATCCTTTCACCCCGAATTTTTTTTAAGTAGTCAAGTTCGCATGGGGGTAGGTTCTTCCTCAAAATGACTAGACCACCAACGATAGCATTGAGCTTTAACAAGATCGGCATACAGCAATATGAGTAGGTATAACAAGTATAAGAACTGCAGCGAAGGCACGTGAACAGCTAATTAGGCGTGAGCGAGGTAAAGAGATATCGCCAGCCGCAGCATGTAAAGTACTTTAATGCGGTGCTTAATGAATCGTAAACTGCCGCCACAAGTAGGTAGCTGCAGGTAGGTATGAGTTGCAATATATACCTAAGAAGACCGTAGGTATCTCTGAACAGGAGCAGGTGAGTTTCGCGGGTGAAATATATTACGGACTCCAAGATGATGCATTTCGGTGTGAATCGGGGCTAGCTGTTCCGAATTTCAATATTGAGGACTCAGAGTTTTTGGAAAGGGTATTTCCCCGAAAATCTGTGCATAGTCGTTTTGAAAAACGTCGAATCGAAAAACACCCGAGGTTCGAAACTCCGAAGGCAAAAGATCCGAATCGCCAAAACTCCGGAACTTGAATTTCACGCATGGAGCATCATGCCCCTCCATTAAATTTTCGGACTCTTGGACTTTCTGAATGCTTAACTGTCTGCATTTTGATATTTCCGAATTTAAATATTCCAAACTTTAAAGTTTCCGAAAATTCGAAATTTTCTTGAATGAATTTCAAAATTCGGAACCTGTAAATCAACAGATCCGCTCGCCCCGAATTATAAGGTACATAGCACATCAAATACGTGCATAATTATGCTCACATAAGTATAAATATATATAATAATATGAAGGGTATCTGATAATTTTCAATCGAGTTAATTAAGTGATGTCTGATCCCCTGATCCTTAAATATGCGTACCGCAAAAGCGGAAAGAATTACGCGGCTTGTACTTACGTATATACATGCATATATACCTACCTAAGCACGTAAGTACGTATGTATATGTATGGATGTGACTATGTATACGTTATACTTATACGACCCGAGGTTGTGACCTTGGAGAATGACCACTGCCCACAAACGTGGTGATTACAGGTGCAAAAACACCGCGCGCGAGCCATTCTGCAAACGCGGGGGAACGCGGAGATCACGTATAGCAAAAGAATAATCCCGGCTGCAGCGGAATATTTTATGCAAAATATGAGGGAGTTTTCTCAGCCTATGGTTGATTTACCTCTTTCAAAGTGGGTCCCGAAGACTCTCTTACATTTTACGTGACGTTTTTAACAGCGTAACAAATTATCGGCTACCATTATACTTCCGGTTCTACATATACCGAACAAGCGAGATTTTATTTTCATTTTATCTCACCGAGTAGGTAGGCATACGTAATTAGTAATTAGACAAGTCATTTTTATTATACAAGTAACGAGAAGTTATTTTTTTATTGTTCTTTCCTGCCACTAAAATTTTTCTCGGAAGACGATAAGAGCCGCGATCATGAGTCCCGGGGTTTGGATTCTCCAGATTTTCTGGAACTGGGTATATATTTTTACAGCGCTTCCGTTCAGGCGGTCCCTTTGGTGGGTTCAGCTTCTTCCTTAACTGCTATTCCAATTACGAACGATAATTTTTTTCGCTGAATATCAGAGAATGCGAAAAATTTACTAAGTGAAACTTTTCGCTGGTCTCACGGACCCACAAAAAAAATCAAAAAAAGAAAAAGTTATATCACAATCACATTTTAGCGTGAAAGTTAGCAAAAGTCATGAATACCGGATAATAGGTCGTATCTGCATCCGGTGGCTGAGAACACTCACAATAAACCAGAATCCAATTTACCCACAATTTCGGCACGTTTTGCGAAAGAATAAAATTGGGTTGTTTTGTTCGCGATAATATCTGGATTCTTATGCGTACTTCAGGCAGTTTAATTCTGCATTACATACCTTACACTTTCTTCGCCTCTCTGTTTCCCTAACTTCCATCAGATCTCCACGTTTTAAGCTCCAGAAAATCACCTTGGATCATTTTTAGATGGAAAGCTGGGTCTGTGAGTGTGGGATCAATTTTTTGTCTGATGATATCTCGAGAACGAATCAACAGATTTCACCCTTCCTCATATCAATCGATGTGGTTCTTCCTAACTCAGAACTGATCAGATTTTGGATTTTATCGGCCCAGTATTTTTCCAGTTAATCAAAAACCAAAAATTCGAGGGAAAAAAAAATTCAATTGATGATATTTCGAAAAAAAAAATCATTTGCTCCAACTCGAATCAAATTAGATTCCGGAATTGATCGATCCACTAATTTTTGTGTCAGAAAAATGAAAATTGATTCAGAGGTCAGCCAACTAAATTTTTTTTTCTTCTGTTTAAAATATGTATTCATTCCCCTCGCAGATTTTCATTTCGCCGTATCAAAACGGTTTCTGTTTTGCATCACATCGGCGTGAGTATAATCACGAATAAGGATCTTCCGGGACAGTACCTATACGTATAGGAGATTTGAGTAAAAGCAGCTGTGCGTAAGGCTGGGAATAGCTGTTCACCGTCCATATAGGTATATATACACCATATACCATCAAAGGTTTTACGTAAATCTTGAGAGGAGAAGAATAATAAGAATGGCCCCGGTTCGTATAACTTTACCGGAATGGTCTGGTCATAATGGGTAGCAGTTTGGAAAGTCGTCCGCAGCCCGAAGGCAACACGCACGCGGTAAATGTGGCCGTAGCCCAGATCCGCGTCACGAGGAATAAGAAATAACGAATTTTTACCTTTACCTATATACAACATCACACGAAAAAATGATCCTCCAGGTATTCAGTTCTGCATTACTTCATCGAAAAAAAAAATATTCAGAAGAAATTCGCCCATTATCAATTTTGAGGTTCCTGTACCCAAAATGAGAGTCTCTGCCATAATTTTTGTCCAAGACGTTACATTTCTTCGAACTTTTCGAAAGGGAAGATCAATTTTTACCGTTTCATCGCTGAAGTATATGGGTATTGATAAAATTCTGAAAAATTGATGAAAAATTTTCATTCAAAAAGCCGTTATCACTCGTCGGATTAAGCAAGCTTGTATAATGATCGAGCTGACAGATGGTTGGATAACAGTTATTCTTTATTAAGTATGGTTACGGGCTTTCTTCGCATAGCCTCAAGCAACGTGCCACATATAATGACGCGGTGATCAACGGCAATAAAATCCATATTACATAACAACGCCTCCCATAATAACGCGTAAACACTGGTGCATATAAGATTAAGCTGGTTATAGGTAAAGGTATATCTGGATAGGTATAGATATAAGGCTGAAGGGCGAGACTTAACAAGCCTTTCATAATTCGCACTGGTGCTTCTATTGATACGAATCGATAGCGATTATACAGAAATCGGAAATCGACAATTATTTTATACAATTTAGATCGGTTTCACCTGTTTATTCAAATTTTATTCACATCACGTTTCCAATGATCTCATGATTAGCCGCTCTGAATTTGGGCAAGGCCGATAAGTCCGTTTGGTGGTCCATTATGGCGGCGTATATAGCCGCGATATACCGGCGTCGCCTCATTCCTGAGTAATCGTCTTGTACCAGGACGCGTTCTGGACCAAGTTCACCTCTTCTCTTCGGTCGCAAACCGCCATTTTCTAAATGCGGTGGAGTGTGGTGGATATAACCAGTTTCGATTTAACGTTATTACACACCGCCACACCTTGATTATTACACGCCCCTGCAACTAAATATTTCGCCAAAAGGAAATCCGCGATCTCAAATCATAATCGGAAACCGTAGAGCTTAATGACTTGAAAAAAAATAAAAGAAATTTCAAACTCTGTTCAAACTTCATCGCATATTAAAAACAAAAATCGGAGGCATGTGCACCCCTCCGCTAAGGGTTAATTTTCGAAGTTCAAAATATTACCAGACGGGCATTAAAGCTCGTTTATATATAGATACACTTTTTTTTTGTACGTATGTGATTACTAGAATTTTGAGAAATGGGTTTATATAAGTGGAGATGCAAGTAAAGCGTATGGCTTCGAGTAAAGCACGAGACAATTAATGTCCGTCAGTTTATTTTAGCATTTAGGTGCCTATTATTAGCTTGATGTCTTGTTACGCGATGCGTTTCTGGGAACGCGTCATGTTTCCCGTGTCCATAGTGAATTTCTGGAATCCAGAGGTTGACGCTCCTAGCAAATTGGATAATTCAATGAATTCATTTAACAAAGTATCCTGCATAGCTCTCGACTGCATACCGAAACGAAACTAGTCCATATCGTTAACGTGAAAACAAAAAATTTAGGAATATATATTTTACACACACATATCAATCGTCGAACAGATTCGCGTCTCAATTCTCGTTTATCATCAAAAACAAGAAACAAAAAACGAAGAAAAATCAATTATTTTGGAAAATTGATGTGCTTTCGATCGTCGATTATGTAATTTATTATTTTTCGTATTCTATACATAATATGAATGTAATTATCGTCAACGAGTATAATATTTGATGTATGCAAGTTTAAAATTCTACTATGTCATATTATAAGGTGCAGGATTATACCTCCATATTTTATTACTATAACGACAATCAAAAATTTGCCACGTATCATTTATCTTGTCGTATGTAACGCGAACTAACGAAAAAAAACCAAAGAAAAAAAACGGTAAAAAATATATAAAAATAAAAACAAAATAACGGAAAGGGAGAAAAAAGATGCGCATAGCTTGTCTGACAAGTAGTTCGCGTGACGAGATATACCCTACCAACCAACACACTTATATACACACATTACTCGAGAGAACTTTAATCACTGTCCGACGATCTGCGAGATAACGCTGACTACGTTTTAATTACTTATATTCTGCACCAAGAAATGCAAAATGACACACGAAGGTCACTATAACGGATCACTGACCGTTGCTGCAGTAAAATGTGCAGTTCCTTTTTTATCCTCAAATGTTATAGTTCTAATTTAGATAATTGATATTCTTCGAAAACGAGAAAAAAAAAAGATGTAGTCTATAGGTAATAGAAAAAGCTTCGTGTCGTAGAATATATGTGTTACAGTGAATGAAGAAAAAAACTAACGCAAATAGGCGGAATAATAATCGTAATTTCCGCGACTACAAAGAACTTTTAATCGTTTCATTAGAATCTGTTTGAACGCGGTTATAGGTTGTCTGCAGTGATTATCTCTAGCCTCGGTATTTTCTGATCGCGTGTTTCCGAGTCTCTATGGAAAACTACTGCGAGTTGCTGTTGCTGTTGCTGCTGCTAAAGCTATTCGGATATTTACTTCACATCTCGTTTAGTCAGCGTGACGTTGATGCGTATACTTACCTATAATACACATACCTATATGTATATTACAGAAATCTGTTGCATTAAATATAGGATATTTTATTTTATTTTTAATTTTTCTTGTTTTTTTTTCTTTTTTTTTACCAAAAATTTTACTCGATGATCGATTTTATATATATTCACCTATACATTACGTAACAGGCGTGAAAATCACGTTTTAAACCGTGCCCCATAAATTCGGTGATATATATACCTACGTACAGCGAAGTAACCGAGAAAGCAACAAGGTGAAAACGAAAAAAGAAAAGGAACCGAAAAAAATCAAAAAATTCTTAAAAAAAAAAAGGAAACTGAATGAAAAAAAATAAATAAAAATCTTCTTCAGAAGGATAACCCTCGCGGTGGTAAATATACTCAAACAAGTAGGTATGATCGCGCCTGTTCGCGAGCGGTCGCGCCTCGTTCCCACGTCCCAAGGAATCGTAGAGCCGAGAGTATCCAAACGGGGATAATTATAGGCCGGTAATTGCTACTACTTAATATTCCGTGAGTGTATCTCATTCCGTATATATACGTGTATATATGCAGTGTGCGCGGCATTCGAGCTGGAATTACACGGGTGCTATGGTGCCGTGCCGTGTAAAGTCCAGACATTCGAACACCTAAAACACTTATCCATATAGGCCGCATATACATATATGCCGGATCGCGGAAATCTTGTCCAAAAATAACTAGCCACTTCGAACATGTTCCTGTAGGAGACACTGAACAAATGAATTATTCAATTTTCAAGATGATAGGCAACACATTGCCTCTATCAATCTGATCATCCGATTAGGTACGAAGTATCGGCTGCATCATCTCGTTTGGAAGACACGTCCTTAGATTTTTGAGGATATGATTGATATTCTTTAGAAAGATGCTGACATTTATGTATATAGTCCGCAACTCCCACGTCATGGATTTTAATCGTAGTCATATTACATTCTTGGATTTCTTGATCAGAGCTGTGGAGGGTGACTTGCAGACTGTAGGCTAAAGACTATCGGCTATAATTGGTACAGATTTTGCAAGAAGAGATTGTGAAGTGCTCTGACATCTGACCTGAAATCATCAGATGTGAAATGATCAGATATCAGATTTCACAATATTCTATCGCGAAATCCACGCTTGTCTAATCATCGCCAGTATGCTTGTAATTGTTACAAACTTTGGCTATTGTTTTCCCCACGTACGTTACTGATTCATCTTTCGAATGAACCGTACATACGTATGTGTCGAATTGCAATATCGCATTGCACAATTCCAGCGTGGAACAAGCAATGGAATCAAAACTGCATTGAAGGCTAAAAAAAAAAGAAAAAAAAAAACAGGGCTTCCAGTTCGATGAAATCTGCGATTGGAATATGTAACACTAATTCTCGACTGTTCGTTTATCCGCGGGAAACTAAGTACATACGTGTCGGAATGTCTTTAAAAAATTCCGCAAAAATTGACCGTGAAATAATTACGATTATCATACAATTTACTCGCCCCCTACACGCAGGATGTAGGTATAGAAAATTGGTTGAGTGATTCCTCGGGGCTGTTTTGCCGACAAAGTTGCGAAAAGAATTGCTACTCTCGTGTTGAAAATCGTTTGGAGAGTCTTCTCATTTTTGGTCGCGTGTCGAGAGGTGTATACATATTGTTGTACATCTGCAGCAGGCGGTCTTGCAGCTTGCAAACTTGTTAAAAAAACGGGAAAGATTGGTATAGGTATAGTTCATTCCCGATTTATCATCTGGTATTCATTACTCATGATCAAGACGAAGCTGAACCTCGAGCCAGCAAAGTTTTGAATCAAGTCAATCTTGACTGATTGTAAGCAATTCACTGTTTGCGTAGGAGGATAATTATTACACTCTAACTTGGTCTTAAGACTGAGCAATTAAGAGCTCGTTGTCCAAGTGCGGAATAATAAACTTCATCATCATCATTATCTTCACCAAGTAATCAACGACTCGAGAAAGCAGCGAAGCAGGGAAGATAACGATTCTGAAAATCTTCAGACCAAAGTAAACACGTCATAAGTACCCAGTTTCTCCGTTCCTTAATAGACGTACAAAGTAAAAGAGTCGTTAAAAAGTACTCTCGACTATTCACACCTCGTGAAAATTATCAAAAAGTGTCTAGTTTCTGTCTATTTTTAATGCAATACTTACATAGGCATACCCACATTGCTAACTGGTAGAACATTATCCCTGAACAGTTGATATTTCGAAATGCATGAAGGCACGCGATGGTATAACTGCCCATACTTGTGTTCAAATGGAGGGGCAATCTATGTATAGTATGACCTTGGCTCAGTTGTCGCACAAGAAAAGTGGTCGTTCTATATATCTAGCGAATGTCTCTCGTTGTACACTTGTGCAATATGAGTCAGAGGAAAATTTTGGCCCAGTGGCTAATTTCACCTTTTCTGATTTAGCGTGGAAGGTAATAATTTGAACCGAGCTAGCTAGCAAATTTTCTGCAGTTTTTCTAATTATTCGTTTGCTACCAGCTACTTTGCAGCAAGTTCTGATTGGTCAGCAAATAAGAACCTCGGCAGCGCTCGGCAGCAATCTCCTCATAGGAAATTGACGATGAGCTGCATACTGGCCAACGACCACGTGCAGTGATTATCTTGTAAAATAGAGGAGGTTGCTTGTACGTTCGTTCCTTCGTTCCTTCGTTCGTTCGTTCGTGACACTTTTCTTCAAAGTAATAACACGAAGCTCGGTCATATTGCGGCCGAAACACGCGCCGGGAAGATTAGGATATAATAACCCCTTTTCGCCTCAGTGCGTTAATCACTCTCCAGTACCTACACCATGCTACACCATCTAGGCCGAGTTTCAGATAGCCTGTATTAAATGCCACCCAGTAAAGTCACGAAATTTTTCTTCAATTCTCCGCGCGTCGAAGACACGTGGTTGACATTTTCAGGGCAGTGGAGTAGAGGAGTTGTCGAGAAACTTCTGTAAAACAGTGACATTGGTATCAAAATTTGAGTAAGGCCAAGCGTAAGGCCACGCGTCTGCACGCACGCCAAAATAAAAAAAAAAAAAACTTTCTCACTCGCTACTTAAAAGTCACAGTAGGCACACTGCATGATAAATAACAATCCGTGAAATGCCAGGAAGTTGTCACACTGAGGCTCCGTGAGAGCCGGCAGAGAGAAAATTTGGCCTCCCTTTGATTGACGCACACGCATATATACCCACAGTTCACTCGAGATTAGCGTGTCTCAAAAATGCGATCAAAGTTATAAAATACGTGACTCGAAAATATCCGGTTGATGGATGAGAATCTGCGAAACGATTGCGCACGGCCTAAACTGGCTCCAAAACTGTTGCAAAAATGTTTAATAAAGTTCATATCTTTCTTGAGTTTGGGCTCGTTCTCGTTTCAAGGTCCATTTGGACGGAGTATACGGCCGGCCCCGTGACCGTGGGTTCATTACGATGGGTTAATTACATAAAAATTGCACAGCAAATGTTGTGCTCGTGCGTGGTGGCGGACCCTTGCAAGCTTCGTTGCCATCCAGTCGGATGACCACCAAAGTGGAAAGATTGCGCGAAGAATCATGGAGCATGGATCAGTAGAGAGGCCAGGATCGAGCGAGACCTTTATAAAGAGAGTAAGTGAGATGGATGGAGGAGGGAATGAGACGGAGAGAAAAGGCCCTGAGGATGAAGCTGATGAGGCCCCAGGCGGAGGCGGTGGAACGGGACGGGGGATCAAGTCCAGTGATCTGGAGGACTAGTGCTGGTGGTTCTGAACGGCGAACCGAGATAGGAGGAAGGAGGAACGGAGCAAATAAGAAGCGGCACGCAATGAGACGGAGATTGTGCAAAATGGAGCAAGTCCTGCCCTCGTTCACTGCACATGTACACATCTACATGTTTAAAGATCAGGTGGCTGTCAATGTGACCGTAGCATTGCTACCTACGCGAAAAACATGAGCCACGTAGGTACTCTCGTGATCTATAAGAACACATGTGTGTTATGCTGCACCTACATACGTAGAGGAAGCGTATTGCCCACGTTGAACGATTCGTTTTGCTATACATGGATACCGTGCGTCTAGATGTGTAACGCCTACAGTAACACGCGGTTACCTGCTAATGGCAAACACATATTGGAGCCAGGTGAACCTGGTATAAGGAACGTAACCTAACGGCGGCGCCAGCGGACGTGATTGCTGGATTAATTGGACGTTGTGCTCGGTTCGAATCCGGTCCACCGATTATCTCCACTCGAGGTTCTTGCGGAGTTCTCAATGAAGAACGAAATAATTCAATACTACGATGATGTGATGTATTATATGTATCATGTTTCGTGTTTGATATGGACAAGAATTTTCATGTAGCTGAAGAAAAGAAAAAAAAAAAAAAAAATTATTTTAGATAGGTTTTTCTTTTTTTCTCTCTTGTTTTCTCTCATCGAGGGAACTGAGGAGAGGCATAAACGTTGGTGGCAAAGAGTGCTGACGATGTAGCAATTCCGTTGGCATTGGTGGCTTTCTTGAGTATAGCACTGCTGAAAATGGGGAAAACTGGTGCTTCAGCACAGATCGAGAAGAACTGAGAGGGAATGAGATAGGGATGGAAAGTTAGAGACCCGAAATGGAGAGAGTTAGCACGACGTGACCGCGAGAGAATTGATGCTACCGTCGCAGTGCTGACTTTGTGTTTTCGTAATTCTCTCTTTCACGAAACATTAGGCATCGCTTATCGGATCTCTGGTCCCCGAAGGCGATTTCATCCGCAACCGACCAGATAGACTGACGACGCTACACTTCCATAGTTCAATTTTCCAAATTTGAGAAAAAAAAACAGAAAAAAAAAGAAAAAAAACGAGAGCTTTACTGTATACGAGAGAACACTTCATCGACGATGAGAATAGCGATAGTTGCTTTTGCTTGTACAGTTGAAGATGGCTTTAGTCCGAACGACTGAACTCGAATGCTTCAGATTTCCATAAACGAGAATTCCAACTAGTTTTTCCCGTTCTACAGCTAGTGGAAAAAAGTTTGACAATAAAGCGTACTGCTAGGTCGTATATACAGGGTAGAAAAACCCGTGAAAATCTCTCGCTCCACTTGAACGGAGATGGCAAACAGCTCCATAAAGGTCCCTTCCGAGGTGCCGAGCTAGAACGCGGGTGAATAAGCCCAGGGGTTTCCACGGGGTTGTTCGGGATTCCCCGTCGGCACACCGCAAAAAAATACAAGTCCACTTGAATTCGGAAGTTCCGTTCGAACCGGGGCTAGGGCTGGGGGTCTGCTTTGGCCGACCCATGAATACCAATACGAATACACAGAGCTAAATGTGCGTATGCATTAAAGATCGAACCGTTTAGCTCTCTGTCTAGTTTTGTCCTCTAGATTATTTCTCATACAAATGTTCGATGCTCACAATGATTGATCAGATTCAAGTCACAAGAGTTTCTAAAAAACTAAAGAAAAAAACAAGAAACTATTAATTATATATTATTTATAAGAGATGCTATATACGTCTCAATTATACGGGTAATTATACGTATAGATATATGTAAATGGAGATACTTGGTTTATATTTCTTCTGAACGTTACCCAATGCGTGTCCCTGTAGTTTGAGCCATGTAATTAGTTGAGATAGAAAAAATTGAAAACAAAAAAATATTGAGTATACATATGTATATCTGAAAAAAAAAGAGTTCTAGAAAATTAAGTAACATCTATAATAAGATATCCTCGCGATACAGTTTATCATCCCTCTTATGATTACTTGATTGAAAAAAAAATGTTGATCAATACTCAGATTTAATACTGTAAAGCTTATTTCGTATAATAGCTATAGAGATAGCTGTCTGTTATTAACAAGCTGCAGAGTCGCTAAATCGTTAGTAGAATCGGTATGGATGGATAATGTTAGTAGAGGCGGCTGCTGACGCACCTTGAAGAAAGAAGAGGATATAGGGAAAAAAAAGAAAAAGAAAAAAGGTAAAAGTAGAAAGAAAGGAGAGCAGAAACAAATTATTCCCGAAAAAGTTAATTTCCCTGAGGCGCCATAGGGCAACGGCCACCCTGCCCTGGGACTGAGGTAAACGTCTGGATCTTTTCGAAGCGGTACCCTCTGACCCTGCGTTAATTAGTACGGGACCGATTACCGATTTAAATAAACCGCCCTGCCTCGTTTTACGAAAACCAAATCCAACCGAACCGGCTAATCCAAATTTCGACAGTTCAGATACTTTACTTCCAGTCAAATAGTCGGCGGGGAAAATTTACTGATTAATATAGACAGTGGTCTTTTTTTTGCAAACTCCGGAAACTCTGATCTGAGCCAAAAAATGAACGAGCTAATTTGAAAACGGAACTACATATTTTCAAAAGCATGAGGATGGATTTTGGAAAAGATCGAGTTTAGTTAATGCAAAAAAAAAAAAAAAATGTAAAGACAGAAAGCGAATAAATTTTGTTTTTTGTTTTGGCACTTTTCTAAATATTTTAACGACGGTGGCCTGTGATGAAATAAAAATTGAACACCAGGTAGATGTGTATATATATATATGGGGCATTCCACGTCAAAACGAAAACGGTTCAACCGATGGGTCTCCGATTTTCTTTGAAAATTTTTTTCTTGTTGTATTTCAGGACTAAAACCTACATACCAAAGCATTTTTCAATTGGAACTTTGGTATTTTATTGACGAATTTTCGAAAATTCGGTATTTCTTTAAATCTGAAAATTTCAATATTTTTTCATTTAGTGTTCGCTTGATCCAAGAACAAAATATATGGGACATGAAATGTTCGATTTGAACTGTACTTTTCATAAAAATTTGTATTGAATTTTTTGCGTCAACGGACTTGCAGTGATTCAAAAAATAAATATAAAATTTCGATTTTTGAAAAAAGTACACTTTTGATTTTCGATTTTTTTTTTTCCAAAAAAACTTCCGGAACTTAGAAAATTTTGAGGACCAAAACCATAGTGGGCCGACGATTCTACGATTTGTTACGAATTTTTGAATTTTTTGCTATAGATAAATAAATGAAATCGTAATTTTTTTTTCGTTTTATCATTTTCAATAAATAAATAAATTAAATAAAAATATACAAATCATATCGAAAAATGATTATGGTAATTCAAAGAATTGATCAATCAGAATCAATTAATATTAATTGAAGATAATTACCACAAGTTGATGGTGGGGGGCTCGCTGCAGCGAGTTTCTTCCGACATGGAGCACAAATCAAATGTTTTTGCGTTGAATTGCGCATCTTTTCCAGTATTGCCGACGACGGGGAACTAAGTCCTATTTTTTTCAAATGATTCTTTTCGTTAAACGAGTTACAGCAACGATCAAATTTCATGACAGGTGGCATACTGATAAAATGTAACCTATGTCTATTAAACTTCGGTAGTTATCAATGTAGAACTGAGTAGCGCGAACAAAAACTATTATTCGACGCGCCTCTAGTGGTGCTCAGCAAAAAATGATAAAACGAAAATAAAATTACGATTTTATTTATTGATCTATAGCAAAAAATTCAAAAATTCATAACAATTTTTTGAAAAATTCATAACGATTTTTTGGAAAAAAATAAATCAAAAATCAAAAGTGTACTTCGGCAATACTGAAACAAAATGCGCAATTTAACGCAAAACCATTTGATCTGTGCTCCATGTCGGAAGAAACTCGCTGCAGCGAGCCCCCCACCATCAACTTGTGGTAATTATCTTCAATTAATATTAATTGATTCTGATTGATCAATTCTTTGAATTACCATAATCATTTTTCGATATGATTTGTATATTTTTATTTAATTTATTTATTTATTGAAAATGATAAAACGAAAAAAAAATTACGATTTCATTCATTTATCTATAGCAAAAAATTCATAACAAATCGTAGAATCGTCGGCCCACTATGGTTTTGGTCCTCAAAATTTTCTAAGTTCCGAAAGTTTTTTTGGAAAAAAAAAAATCAAAAATCAAAAGTGTACTTTTTTCAAAAATCGAAATTTTATATTTATTTTTTGAATCACTGCAAGTCCGTTGACGCAAAAAATTCAATACAAATTTTTATGAAAAGTACAGTTCAAATCGAACATTTCATGTCCCATATATTTTGTTCTTGGATCAAGCGAACACTAAATGAAAAAATATTGAAATTTTCAGATTTAAAGAAATACCGAATTTTCGAAAATTCGTCAATAAAATACCAAAGTTCCAATTGAAAAATGCTTTGGTATGTAGGTTTTAGTCCTGAAATACAACAAGAAAAAAATTTTCAAAGAAAATCGGAGACCCATCGGTTGAACCGTTTTCGTTTTGACGTGGAATGCCCCATATATATGTGGCAAGGGACCACGCGAAGAAGAACTAACCTATCATTACGCGCCGCCGCAGATAATTCAATTTATTTTTCATATTTATGAGACGCCGACGCTCATCCGAAGAAGTTAACGCCAAGGTATACTAGGTATATTATACGTACGGGCACGTTAGTGCGGGTTCTCGCGAAAGTATCTAGCTATGGTATATAGGCACGAAGAAGAATGAGAAAGAGACGACACCGCGGCCATAAGGGTGGTTCCATCGCTCGTAAACCATCTCTCGACTAAACCCTATATAACCACTTTATCCTTGCCTAAGTAACTGTCCATAAAAAATACCGTTACGCGAATCGTTTTCAGTCAAAGGCTGAGGATAAATCAAATCCATGAACGATACCCAGAGTCCGTTTCATCTCGGAGATACTAGGAACATCAAATCCACAAAACCCAATCATCATTCAAACTCTTTAGAGGATCGCATATACACCTCGACATATAATTCTCAGAGCTATCAAGACTGGGATCAATTTAGGTTTGAATTATCTTTTTCATTGATTAGTTGTCTATCGATTACCGTTTCGATATATTAAAATGATCTAACCAGTAAGCTCTTACAGATTCCATAAGCGAACCTCATAATTCGTGGATATACTGCAAAAAAAAAAAAAAAATGTGAGATATAAGTCGATTCCTGCCCATAAGTGTCGTTACTTAATGTATACCTATGATAAAACGAGTGAAATTTCATCACTAAATTTGTCTAATTACTCTCAGTAATTTCTATAAGCAAATATATCGTAAGGGTTTGTAGATTTAGTAAGATAGGTAGCCAGGCTGTGTAGGGTAACGGTTGAGTTTTTTTCGTTTTAAAATCTTTTTTTTTGTGAGAGGTAATTAAAGCGAAACAAGTTGGTCGGTAACCTTTAAAACGAATCGTTCCATTAGCCGTCAAGTACAGGCTACAAGGCAGAGAAAAATAGGCCTAATTTTAAGGCTCTAATTTGTCAAAGGCTCGTTGCATCAACTCCGTAGCTGCCCCATACTTATACCGTTGACTGGGCTATACTATTCTGGCGCACGGTAATCATAGTTTAAATTCGTATTCTACCCATTGAAAATCAAGGCTCGTTCCCCGCTTTCCAGTTCACGATCATGGGGATCATAGGGTATCAGGGGACATTTCAACCCCCGGCATGTCATCAATATTACATGAGCACCGGGGTGGAGAAGGAGGAAAGGGAAGGAGAGGAGAGGAGAGGGATCGCTAGTAAATTCTAGAAATCGTAATAGTACCCTATAAACTTTACGGACGGTCAGCCTATATCCATCGGCTGACATGGAGTCAAAAATATATATAAAAAGTAAAATGAAGAACAAAAAAAAAAAAAAAAACTACAATATCGACTGATTTTTAACCAAATAGACAATGAAAACGTTTCAGTTGTATAGCGGGAAGATAATATGGCGGATACTGGTGAAGGGTGAACCGTTACGTTTAGGCTCTTATGGTGGCGCCAGTTTCGAAGCCTTTGTCTTGCCGCCGGGACGCCGACGCCCACGCGACTCTCGCAGTTTTTTTTCTTGAGGTTCCATATGTATGGTTTTAATTTTTTGTTTTTAATGCTTTTTTTTCAATAGAACGAACGGAATCGGAATCGCAGCTACAGAAATGAGCGTTTAAAAAATAATTTAAACAAATTTGAAGAACTTTTTTTGCACCCTATACTAGAATCCTTTCCACATGGCGAGGCTAGTCGCGCACATCACGCCACTCGTTTCCTAGAATTACTCGTTTACACACATGCATATTGAAATGGGTTAACACACTCGGTAAGTGTGTGTATACTTCGCGGACGCGAAGCACCGAGGGACTTTCGCGTAATTAG
Source organism: Macrophya alboannulata (assembly GCA_949628255.1). NCBI lineage: Eukaryota > Metazoa > Arthropoda > Insecta > Hymenoptera > Tenthredinidae > Macrophya > Macrophya alboannulata. Next base: position 3,866,625 of record OX451209.1, on the reverse strand, counting down.
TTTCTCAGTAATTCGTGGACTGCGCGGGGAGTAACAGTGCAGCATATAACACGCCGGCGAATTATTTACGATGAAAAATATTAAGATGATGGTTTTTATATGGTTTTAAACGACGCCCTTTAAATGCTACTAAATTATTCGTCGCCGACGTATATTGCTAATGGAACGAGCGAATTATAATCGGGCAAAAAATAATTGGATTTTCTACGAAAAAAAAAAATTGGATCCTTAAGAAATTGGATCCGTATTCACCAAAATCACGCAGGAACAAAAACAAAAAAGAACTGGAAATTTTCTGTCGTCAAAAATCTCGAGCACCCCAGATATTCGACCTCCTAATTGATACAGAAATACGACATTAGATGCACTGCGTAATTTCAGTCAAGGAAAACAATAATTTTCACCAATGCAACCACGGGCTCTAATGTCACACCCAGAAGCTGGCCTTTAATAATTTATTAGCGGTCGTCGAGAGAGATGAGGGTGTCGAGGGCGTCCTGGGTTCCATGGAGTGGCGAGAGAAGGGTATACCACCCGTAGGTGGACAGACAGAAGTGTTAGGGGGACGTGGACTTCCCGAATCCCTTTCGATGGTCTCGTGGTTGTTATATACATACCAGAGTATATACGCCAAGTACGCACTGCACAAACCGTGCCATACTATTTACTTATCTATCTATCGCGACGGGTGGTCTTAAGCTGCCATTGATATATACGAGGATTCGAATCAATTATTTATCACTTTTCGAGGGGTTAGTTTGCTGGGAATAGTGATACGTTTTATATACATTCGTGAACGAGGAAATTCGTGTATGTAATACATGGGAACATTCATGTTCCACACATGTACGTTATCTCGAATTTTAGCTCCTCGCTTACGGGTACGAGTGAGGCAGAATTAGTTCCTAATTGCGAGGGCCTGAGATTGAGCCGAGAAAACAAGTACGAGATTGTATCGTAATGCCGCGAAATGCCGACAAAAGAAATACATCTAACCGTGGATACTATGTCCGCGGATTACCTCGGCGTGACCGCTGCACCATCACACCATCAAGACAAGGAAAACAATTAAAAGAATCTCGAGCCGTTAAAAAGACACAAGCAATTTTATCCACCTCAAGTTCCGACAGTTATTATTATTTCAATTAGTCATACGTGAAGTAAATTAAACAAATTTCTCTCATTGTTGTGTATTCCGGACGATGAAAGGATCCATTGCATCCCAAATTCGGAATGCTTCTCGCTGTGAAACTCGTACAATTAGCTTTCGCATAATCTTCAACGAATATGTGCAGCACGAGGGAATTATTTTACTGTTTGATTACGAGGGTTGCTGCTGGGGTGGTTCATGACCTGTTATTACAGACGTGTGGCTCGAAATATAAGACACCCGTGTAGGTATCAGCGTGGTAAGGGTCGAGGGTGGGACATAACTGACTAACAAACGTAGAAACGGGTGGGTCGAAGGATTTTGTTGATTAATTCACACGTGCTGAGGCGAAGCTTGCAGAGCATGGTACCCCGCTATAGTTTGGACAAAAGTTAATTTACTACCCCAAAGCCCGACCATTACTAGTCAAGGATTTTTCCCCTCGATCTTCTTTTTCTTTTTTTCTTTAGCTACAGAAGAAATTGAAGGATCGTTCGGTTGGTTGAATATACGATAGTAAAAAGGTGGTTAATCGCTTTTCTTGATTTGAAGAATTTTGCAATTGGAGTCAGCGATATGTACGCTGAGTTTTCAGACTTTATAGCTTAATTTTTGCGACGCAGAGGGCAAGAGATGAGACTGTAGTATAAGTGAAAGACGTAAAATGAGAAAATGCGAAAGAAGTAAAAGTGATGGTGCAGGGTATTGAGATTGCGAGACTCATCAGGCACGATGGTAGAAATAATATCAATGTTAGCGTGGAGGCGACGCAATTCAGAGAACAGAGTGGAAGTTAACGGACGGTCTCAATCCCAACTTTAATCAAACGCTAACCGGCACTGATTTAATCTGGTGTGTGCCTCCCGCCGCAGTCTCCGCACTCCGGAGTAGGTAATATAATCAAAACACGTGGGGCTGGTTGGATGGGCACCCGTTCCACGTTATTTATGGGCTTGCTATTTGCGCTGGCTTAGAGGCGGACGATATTGACTTCGAGGTGATTAAGGGTTTTCGGGATCCTCGCTGGTTTCACTGATGTTCGAGGGCTGTTCCACGGCTGTTCCACTCACAAGGGATGCGTAATGTCCCCCAGAGATTCGCCCCGATGCGCACAACCCAAACCAACCAATTCAACTGCGTTTAGTTCGTTTACAGTTTACTCTTACTTATGTAGATTAGGGTGTCTAAAAAAAGACAAGAAAAAAAAAAGGAAACTCCACATTTCATTTCTTTCACACCCACCACTCGAAACTCTAGTTTCTCTCACTAAACAAATCCACCCACAAAGTGAACTCTCGGTATATCTGAACTCTGAAAAGTGGCGTGAAGCATTTTTTGAAATGTTTACCTGCACTTTTACCCCCCATATAACTTTTCCAAAATTCAATTCCAAAGCTCATCTTTTGGCAGTATTAGTTTTGTGGAAAAAACTAACGTTCAGAGTGCTGGGAGTTGAGCAAATGAAATTTCAATTATTTTTTCTTTGAGCTACCCTATAATGTGGATATTGGTATCAGTTTATGTAAAATTTTCAACAAACGTCGTTTTTCAAAGCGCTCAGCCTGTATAAGAACCTATGGATAAATTTATGTACGTTATTCCCCAGTTTTACACACAAATTACTACGTCCGTGTATTCGGTATATATACCGCATATGAGCCACAATTATTATCCACGTATACGCAGGTCGGAATGTAGGTGAATATCTACTTCGCAATTTATTATCAAACTTTCATATCTACAAACGTGGAAGTAGTCGCCCTACAGACATCGACTTTGCCTCTGCCTAGCCTAAGTCGAATATGGTAGACAGGTAGCTAGGTATAACCTATGATTTCAGGGGTGGCGCACATACGCAACTGGCACTGTCCCACCCCGTCCATCGATAAGTAAACTCACTACGTATGATTATATGCTTCGTTCCTCAGGTGGACATTCTATACCAGAATACATTCGCAAGTTCAGAACAATTCGGGCTCCTATATATGCACGTTCCTCATCAATATTCATAACCCCGTTACTGACCATCCGCAACACCACTTTCGATAAAGAAAAAATAAGGAAATATAAAACTGAAGGTTTCGTCTACCCAGTCTGCGGGATTGTTTCATCCAGATATGGACTAATTCAATGATTAACGATGATGCTGAGTTATTCGGATTTGTAATGTAAGATAACAAGTAGCTCGTTCGAAAACGAGGATAAAGCTAAGCCAGAACTCGATCGGGGGCTGATAGGAATTATACCATGGGGTTATGGGCTCGTGGTACATCAAAGAAGAAGATGACTAGACACTTTCTGTATCACGGGCTGGTAGGTACTTTTGCTGTCAGGTTCCAATATAATGAGGAGCGGAATCTTTTGTACGCGAAACAACACAATGGGCCAATAATCACTATAATACTACCTACTCCATCGCCTAGTTAGTCCGTTGTCAAAGGTGTCGGAACTTGCTATATCTACACAGCAACGCGTCCAGGTTATTGCGAAATTATTCACTATTAACACGCATAAATGTACGACATCGACTGGTTCATTGTCGATGACTGATCGGTCAAAATCTCCAGTTCTAATTTTTACCCTCCAATTTTCTAACCATCGATTTGGACGAAACAAATCACCTGGAATCGAATACTCTTCACTCCGAATGGACTTTGCCTATAACTCAAAAATGGCTTGGTCTTAAAGTTGAATGAAAAAAAGATTGAAAAAGATCTGAGAGTCATAGGAATGGTTCAGATAATTGCAGATGCCCATTTTTGGCCCCTGGGTATAATCTTTGCTCAATCGGGTGAAGATCTATGGCTCTAATTTATCGGGGGTCATGATGGTCTCAAGGATCATTTTACATTTGCCAATTTCTATGATAGATAAAATTTCGGTATTCCGGTTTGATGGAGCTTGGAGAGTGACAGGAAGAAAGAATAATCCATTTGTTTGAAAAAATAACTAGGTGAAGATCCAAACAACGGGCAATTTTTTTTTGACTATTTTTCTCTCTTCATTGTCGATCGTTTTAAGCGAGTATCATAATTACAATATCTTCGGAGATATTCGCCATTGGAATTGGAGATGATCGAAGTTTTTTCATCCTACGTTGAGAGCCGGCTAATCGCGTGGTCAATTAAACAATTAAATTGTCGAGCGTCATCCGGAGCCTGCGGGGCAAACGTCCTGCAAGAGGCTGGAACGATTATCTCGTTCCAAGGCTGGAGCGATCTGTCAGTTTGATCTACCAGTCTGAGCGGATCCACGTTTCGAAAAGAGGAATTGTACGGGGTATGGGCGATACAAGGTGAGAATAAGTCACGAGCTCACCTTACGTCACAAGGCAAACCGAGATATAAATAACCAAGGCACAACAAAAAGATGTATGGTACTTTCTGGACAGATTGCAAGAATTGATAAACCTGAAATATTTATTGAAATTGGTCCGATGGAAAGTCTCATATTGCAGGAGAAACTCCTTTTCGAATATTAAAATGTCTTCGAAAGTGTACAGAATCTGATGTAGTCTCTTCAACACCAGAATATCCATGCATCATTACTATGGGTATGTTTTTCTTTTCTTTTAGGTATCACCATACGTGATTCTTTGACTCCTGGGAGGTCCTATTATGCATATTCGAATATTTCTAGCGTTTCCCATAACAGTAGAGATTGTATTTAGTGTCTCCCTAAGAGGTAGTATTTCTGAGTTTGCCGCTAGGTGTAAACCCGACGCTACATGGTATATCTCGCAAAATAAAATATGCAGCCTATTCAATACCTTAGCGCGTACGCGTGACTTGGAACTATTACAATACTTGAAAGGGCTGATCTGAACCTCCAGCACAGACTTACATACATGCTAGACTTGCAATTCCACGTGGAAACGTTAGGCTGCACAAACACATCATGAATAGACGTTCCCAATTTTCTAGATGTTCGAAGAGTGATGATTCCCTGTCGATGGAAAAGGCGGAAAAGAAATCCCAAGAATGAGAGCTATCTGTGATGATGCAGTGCTAGTGATAGCGTGCCTTGAATATCTGGATACAAAGTACGTTGTGTACTTCTGAGAGCTAAATACTAACCCAAGTAGGCATGGCTACTACTTGTGCAATTTTCTGCAGAGTACAAAATGATCTTGAAGAGGTTTAGGCGACGGGTCTCGGCTACGTTAGCCGGATTGGCAAGACTGTGTTAATTCCTGTAATCTTCGCGTCAGGATGGCTTCTGATCTGCACCGATCCTTGTGGAATTTGTTGTGCGCGGAAGAGGTTACAGGACTGCCCGTTTGAATCCGTGTTGGTAGATGGGTAGGCATGTTACATAAATACATACATACGTATACGTACGTACGTACACCGAATAATAACAGACGATCGAGTCTCGCACGAGTAAAGTATAAGGGGACGATGGGATGTGGATTGGGAAGAAACACAGAACCAGAGGGCCAAAGGGCGCTCTGATAATTACTACCGGCAGTCATCGGGGCGGCCACTCGGCCCCCTTCGTTGCGGAATCTGCAACCTCTTGCAAAGAAGATCTTCGATTTTTATACTTTGTCCGATTCTCTCTTCTTTCGAAATAACGATCAAACGATGATGACGATACTATGGTCGCTAATACATTCATTGTCTTCATATCTACGATCGACTTAAGATTAAGAAAATTGAATTTCTTTTTCTTTCTTCCCAAAATTTCAAAGAATCTTCCTAAACGCGAAGTCCATAATATCTGAAAAAATTCAAATTGTTTTTCAAAACGCGAGCAAACAGTAAAAAAAAAAAATCAATGTACTATTTCTTCAAAATTTTGAAAATCACTCTTTACAGTTGTTTTTTTTTTCTCTTCTTTCAATTCAAATTCTCATCCAGCGGGTATTTCCGTTGTCACGGTTGAGCAAAGAGCTGGCCCGTAATGGGCGTGACGGTGGGCACGAGGACCCGAAACTCCAATTCCTCAACGAGGACGAAGACCAGGACGCGGGGGACCAAGGACAGGATTCCGGCGCGTGCTCCACCACCATAAGAGCCGCACGAGTGGCAACGGATGCCAGGGCGGCGACAACCGACACGATTAATAATTCCTATAGCATATTTCCAAGCCACGAAGTATACGGGTATTCCTTGGAGAATTGAAGAAAAAAGTTGACGAGGGTGACGGACATACTTTCCAGCGATGACACCGTCAGGGAACCTCGAACTTTTTCTTTCCCTTCATTCGATGCTTCTCATACTTTCCACCAGCTCCGTTACTGGATACATACATCGATTGATCGATCGCGAAAAATTAAATTCCCACTCATTACGGGAAGAAAATTGTTTCGAATGAATGCGAAAATTTAATCAAAGTATATGTTACAGTATACGTAGGCGTTCTCGGATCAAGATAGGAATATGATATGTGTGCGTAGCTCATACAGGTACGTTTGAGCTGCAAACGTGAGTATTAGTATTAGTATTAGTCGTCGCGGATAGTCTATCCTATCCTGCACCGCTCGTGGCTCGTATAAATTTACGAACCTGGGCGTGGTGGTCGTCGCGAGTCTCTTCAGGTTCCTCGAGGTCCCCTCCGGGTCACTCTGGGATGTACATACATATACTGCGATCCCTAGCTTCGCGCAGGTGTTCGCGATCGGGTAAAATTTTTTCCCTTCTTTTGCCTTATTTCTTTTTTTTTCTTTATTCATTCATTTTTAATGAATGAATTTATTCATATACCCGCACCTTATTTATTCCACATATATTATTCACGGCTGATTGATGGACGATCGTCAAATTCGCTAGTCACTCGGCCTCCATAAACTTCAAAGAGTGGCCACAGTGAAAATGTGACACAGATAATAGAAGATACTACAAAAATACACCTAAAGTCAATTTTTTCCCGATCAGATCCGATCGGAAGGAAGTTTCAAAATATTTAAAAAACGTTTACTCAGAGCTGCATATGGTGTTATTTTTTTCATCGCATCAGTGAAAGAAATGAGGAAATTTTCCAATCCGTGTAGTATGCACCTACCTGTTTGAAAAAAAAGCATCAAATAAAGAAAAAGGGGGACTAAAAAAGTATATCCTGGGTTTGAATGCGACGTGTCCTGGGAATGACGCGATGATATTTGAACTTAACTCGAGGGTGTCGCACCCCGTGGAGTTAGTTTCGGATGTTAAAAGGCGAGGTGCCTTTAGTGACGTTCTTCGCGACGCCCGATCCCGCGCTATGGTATTAGTAATGACAGAATGATGACTGGCTATCGCTAAACACCTGCATTGACCATCTTATCTCGCGAGTCCCGCTGTTCAGAGAGGAGAGGAGAGGAGAGAAGACCGGGACTGTATCTCAAGTATCGTTAGTCCCGTGGTGATACCTGCAGGTCTCCATATAACCAATGATACCCTAGAATCGATGGTTAAGGGCGCAGCGATGCCTGGATCCTGCCTTGTCTCCTGTTTCTCTACGTGGGTGGTCCCTGCGCTATGGGACGTCGCAAGTCCCGGCGTCTAATTTGACGTGCGAGCGCCAGATACGATTGTGAAAGAACCCAAAGTGATTTTACCTCTCGAAAATCACTTGGTCGATTCATCCTTGCCGTGCGGTTTTTTCATTTATGATTTTTTATCTGCAGCTTTATAAGTACCACACGTTTCGGAATGGTTTATGAAATTATCAAGGCAGCTGAGGGATCAGTTTGGCTCTAAATTAGCTTTTTTCATTCATTATCATTCTATCAATCGCCCTTTGGACGTATTGGAATAATCCAACTAGTGAGCTTTTAGAGCTTTCATAGGCCCCCATAATTAAAGTACCCCAAAAATAGGTGTGAAATGATTTGAACAAAGCTCAGTGGATCTCTGGTCAAATTATATCGATAAATGAGGTGGAAAAGCTCGGACTGAAGAACAAAGAATTCGTGACTTTAGGAGCTTTTTCAAACCTCGATATCCAAAATATAGTCGGAATGCTTCTTGCTTGCTTGCTCTTACGATAAAATTTTTTCGGGACTAGATTGAAGTAATAAGTCTTTTGGTACGACTTAAGTGACGAGTGAGGCGTCACGTCACGTCTGCAGAATTTCGGACGCGGTTGATTAGGTGGTTCGGAGATAATTGGGCATCGGCCATATACGTACACGATGAAATTTTGTTCATGACAAGAGAGCGTTAGGCGACTATCTTTCACGAAAGGCGTAACTACCTACCTACATCGGGTGTTTCTTCGCCCCGCGTACCATCTTCTTGGGGACCATCTATATTCGACTCTCGTTTTAGCTTAACGGCGGCTTTTAGTTCCTATATGGGTTTTGGGACATAAACAAAGTAATTAATGGTGTTTACCCATTTAAACTTCCCCTCAGCAGGTTCGCCAAGCGCTAGATCGATAAGCACGGAACGTCAGCGCGTACGCTCTCGTTCATTCTCTTTATGGGTTTTCGGACTTACTGTTAGCTTTTCTTTCCATCCATCGGTGGTAATTGGCCGACTTTGCAGGTGAAACAAATCGATCCTGGCAGGCATTCCACGAGGAAAAGGCTTGCGAGATGGAAACAGTGTAAAGCTTCGAGGAAATATTGAAATTGAAATATTGAGAGTTTGAAGATTTGAAATACTTGAAAATTGAAGAATTGGGGACAGTCTTCAAAATTGAGTGATTGAAAAAATTGATGAATCAGAAAGATGAAGAATTAAAAACCCAAGGAAGTGAAGAAAACTGTATAGATTTAATTTAAGAATTGTGTATCTGAAAAATCAAGAGATTGAAGATTTGGAAAATTGTAAAATCGATCAATTCGTAAATTAAAAAACCCGCAAGCACAACCCAACCTTATGATATAAAAAAAAAAAAAAGTGGATTTGCAATTTTTTATTCGCGAATACCTACTTCAAGGGGTAGAGATCCGGAAATGGCGACTCGGTGCCCCGACCTAAACCGCACTTATCTCCAGCGGTCTATTGACTCGCGGTGGTTATCGGGCACCACGAAGAGCACGGAGCACACGCACTTGGCATCCTCTAGGCCCCCTTGAAAGGCGTGGTCGAGAGACGCGCGACGTCCATTTGTCTCGAGCGCCTCCCGCACCAGAAACGCCCTGCGTCCTACGGGCATCGATCACGTCTTCCTCCTGCCAAGGAACATCTCCTTCTTCACTCTCTTCTCCTCTTTCCTTCGTCCTTTTCCACTTTCTTCACGTTTTTCCCATTCGATTTTGCTCTCCATATATAAATTATACAACATATACGTGAATAATCTGCACATAGACTACCCTCTGACCATGTACGTATTCAATCCATGGCCAAAATTTTGGACCAAAGCCCAAAATCCAAGGCAAACTATCTCGTTCTTTCTCTGCATAAATTTACTTACTGATTATCCCGGCAAAAGACTACAAATACAAAATGAAATTCGAATTGGAACTCGGTAGGCTTACGTTAAAATTTTTTAGGCAGGTCTGTGCAAATGATTTTGATTTAATTTTCACCCTAGGAGATGAAGCTTCTGAATCAAAAGAGCCACTCCGAATCATTTCAAATTACATCCTCAAATTAGTTCAAAAAGTTTGGATTAAAAAGCTTCAATCTAAAAAGCAAGGAGCACTTTGATAACGTTTCAAATATTAGGGTTTCAAAAAACTGATCCTTACGTTAAAAATTTTAGGTTCTCCAGTTTGAACCTTTCTAGTTTTTTTTCGGAGCTTTTTCTTGAATAAGTTCGTGCATTTTCTCATAGTACAAATTATTTTACAGCTATTGGTAAAGTCGTATGTATGCCTAGAGGCCTCCTTCAGCCCAGACTCGGGGTGAGGTTTCCGGGTTGGGTATATTTTCGTGGTCGTTAGACTATGGGCGGTTTTGCTTACGAGAAGCAAAAAGCGAGAAGATAGGGGATCGCGTTACAATTAGCCGTTGTGCCAGCAGCGTGTCAATCATGACCTCTAAATAGACTCGCGATATGGTATCTTGGAAGTATGAAAAATTACATAGTTGACACGGTTCATTTAGTCACCTGCTCGTAGAACCCTGGTTTCTTCTTCGCTCATCATTTTTCAAATCAATTTTCCACTAGGTAAAAAAATTTTTGTTCAATATTTGCCGTCTGTCAGAATGTCATACCTGAAAAAAAAAAGAATTATGAGAGAGACAGTGATTATCACCATTGATCCTTGTTATTCATTTACTAATTTCTTGTCTCTTATTTTTACAGCCGGTAAGTGTATCCGAAAATCGCAAGGGATGAACAGTGACGAGGAAATCGATTTTACGATCAGCTCGGTTTATGAAAACGGAAAAGGTCCTGTCGAAGCTGCGTGAGTATCTAACGTGTTTGAAAAACGATTGAAAAATCTTTGGAGTGTTATATTCGTTTCGTCGCTTATTTCACGGTAAAAAAGATCTTTCATAGCTACTTCGAAGAATTCTAATTAATCGAAAAAAAAAAAAAATTCATCGTGAGATGTGGCAGCGATGGTAGTGGCCTGAAACTGACGTCAGGGTGTTCAACTATGCAGAAACCTCGGGCGCCATTCATGAATATTCACTTGCAGCTTATAGTGATATTGCGATACGCTGCAGAGCTAAATAAGCCCTAGAATGAGGTATACATATATTTGAATATAAAAATACCTCGCCTTATAATTTCTTACAATTTTTACAATCTCTACTATCTTACCCTATTTCTATTTACCGAGAACACAGCACGGGAGTCACTATTGCACGTAGGTATGAATCAAGCTGTTTTTTTTCCTCTGGAGTAATAAACGAAAAACTTTAAACAGTGTACCGATATCAGCTTTTCTGTGGCAAAGTATGTACTAACTGACTCTCGAAATTCGAAGTATGGCTAGATTCGTTTAGATGGAAGCGAAAGTCTGAGAGGAAACAGAACAGAGCTTTGGGGGTGGCTAAAGGACGCCCGGGAATCGCGAATCCTAAGACTGCGTCGATCGATGACTCCTCCTGGACCATCGATCCGCTTTCTCTCTGGTCCCTTGGCCTCTGGGCTCTGGATACGGCATTGACCCCCTGGTGTAACGAAAGAAACTGTATTTTGTTATAACAAAGGTTATTTTTGAATGGAAAAATTATTCCGATATTTAGAAATCATTCGAAAAGCTTTTGGAAATAATTGACCAACGTGGATCTGCAGGATATGGCGATGACCTTTAACTTCAAAATTTTCAAAAATCGTTAAATTAGTATTTCGAACAGGTATTTGTTTCTCCATAATTTTTTGACCAGCCCTAAATCAAAATTGAGTCAAAACGTAGATATCGATAGATATTGAACCGCTTATGGGACACGTGCGAAGGCCAACGTCTTTGTAGAACGATTTGAGATGATAACCAGTCCGTTTTATATATATCGCGTTTGACCAGCTCTGACCGAGGTATAATAATTGGCTGAGAAAAAAAGCATCTTGACTATAAGGCCGAATGCGTGATCATATACGATACGATCGTTTAATCGTTTTCTAGGAGAGCGTCGGCGACCGTAACCCTAATCGGTCGGAAGCGGGTATCGATTATGCTAAACGCGAGACTAGCTTGACGGCCTTAAAGCTGAGCTCGGGTTGATTAACTTTTAATAAAGAGCAAAATGTTGAAGCCATACGGTAGATGTCCAGTTATATTATGCTTCCACACCGATTATGAATTATTGCGAAAAAAAAACACCTCAGGTGGAGTTTAACGAAAGGCCCAGCGTCGGGCCAGTACCTATGCCGACGGTGGCGATCCCGACGCAGTCGTTCATCCCAGTAACGGATCAATATCGGTAAATACTCGGAATGATAAGATCGTGCTGACGCTGGTAACCAGGACTGGGCCAATATTGCGAATGAACAGTGGGCCACGCTCGGCTGTCGAGGCTGGACCAGTGTTGGGCCGTGTTACCAGTATCGGCGGACTCTACCCGGGCATCTGTACTCGCTGAACGACATTCTGCAGGCATGTTGAAGACTACGAAGAGATATACGAAGAAACGCGGAAGCGATAATAAGTTGCGTAAGCTCGTACAGTATTATATCCAGGAAGTTACGAGAGATCTGAATACTTAATACACTCGTTGAGATTACGCGAGTAGAGGTATATCTAGGCAAGCAAAAAAAGAAAAAAAAGATTATCATCATACCGAGGGAACGAAAAGATGTAGATAATGTCTGGCACAGGGATAGACGTACGTATACAGCGTGAAGGAGTGCTGCAGTATAAGTCGCAGGATATTTCATTGCAATCGAATATGAAAAGTGTTCCGACGCTTTTATCGGAGAACTGCAATTAGCGATTGCACGGTAACATAAAGTTATGCGTTGGTATGCATAGAGACGTGTAGACATCACGCGTATGGTACATGTGTGGATAAAATACATAGTGCGATTTCATCTATACACTGAATAATAAATGCATAATGGGATGATTGATATGAATGCATCGCTGCGTTCTAAACGACGCCGTACGTACATATTATCTGATCGCATTTTATATTCGACAATTAATGCGAAAAAGTATTTTTCCTATTTTTAACAGTAGCTAATGTAATTCTTGAATCGCTCAGATGCACCTCGCAATTCATTTTTTTTTTTTTTTTTGGAGTTGCAGCTTTTTCTGTCAACTCTTCTGATACTTCTGAGACATCTAATAATCAATCAAAAATAGATTCCAAAGTCGAATTGATCCGAGTCTTTATCGTTTCATAATTCATTCCGAAACATGGGTCCAAAAATTTGATATCAAGGATACGGGATGTGTATAAAATCAAACAATTCTCTTATGGAATTAAACTTGAGTTAGTTTACTACTGCCGTTGTTGATGGCTTGTCGAATATCTCGAGTTCACGTAGGTAGGTAGAGGCGTACAGGTTAAAATAAACGGGGGTAAAGACAAAAAATGAAAAAAAAAGAATAAAAAGAAAAAAAAAAATCGGCCATTATGAATATATTGCAGCTCGGCACTCGCCGGGTCCAGCGTTCCAACAAGTCCGGTCGATTTTATCTGCGGAATTTTTAGGCTCGTCCGTTCTCTGCGTTCAGCGTGGGAGGATAATATCCCTCTTGTTCTTACGTCTTTCGTTTTCTTTTCCTCGGTCTTTCTTTTCGCTTTATTTTATTTTTTTTTTTTTTTCATCTCTTACCACGAGCATTTCTCTCTCTATATCTCTGTCTCTCTTCTGGCGATAAACCTGTGCAGTCACGGTCTTGCCGTATCGCCAAAAATTTATAACCCATACCGCAGCTTCGGTAAAAAAAAAGAAGAAAAAAAAAAAAACCACAAAAAAAAAGGCCCCGGTCGAAAATGATGGACAAATTAATTAATCTGTGATACGAAAGGAACCAAAAGAGTTAAAAAAGAAGAAGAAAAAATGAAATCGAATTAGCTATATCCGCGATTAAAGTCGATAAATCGAATTCACGGTGAGTTCGACGATGCAAGAAGTGAGAGGGCTGTAGCTGGTTTTATTTAACCACTTTGCCACAACGCGAGGCATTCGTACAGACCGGCTGCAGCTGTGGCTTTGCGATAATATCTTAAGATAGAGGTCTTCGCATGAAACAGCTGTCTCTCACTGTTTCTACTACTTCGACAACCTCCATGAGTGTGGAAATCGTCTACTATACATGTACATGTGTTTGTAGTCAGTTTATCGGCCCATACAATCGGCCGATAAAATTCCCCGTAGCGTTGAGCCGCGGCGACCGGACCGCGGCCTCGTGCTGCAAAGCTCTAGGCGATATTTCCTTCGGCTTTTTAGCTCGGATAGATGCTTTTTTCATTAAAGTTTTCAAGTTCTAAACTTGACTGTACTAAGCTACGTCGTACTTAGACCAAGGCATGCCTGGCATGGCACGCTCCTCGGGCTTATCTACATCGACTGTAATTATTATCGCAAGGAAATACAGCCGATATCTGATCGATCCACTCGCTTAAGTCACTCGCTGCTTTTTTTTTTTTTTTACCCTGAGATTTTATGTCTTTATTCGAATACTCTGAAGGCAATCAAGCATGCAGTCACAGATTTTTTGCTCTTATTTTTATTACCCTTTCGAAAAAAATCGTAAATTCATAAGCAACGATTTTGAATTTTAATGAAATCGATATTAGAGCCTTAGAAGCAAACAGATTCTCGGATCATCTTGTCCATCGCAAGATACAGGTCGCAAAAAAAAAAAAAAAAATTACTACCAAAGTGCATTTCATTTTTCTTTCCTTTTTGAAGAAAGCTTCGAGCTTTTTTGAGGGCGATATTATGACCGGTAAAATTATCACTGATCATGGTAAATTAAGGTACAGAGATAAATTGTCTAAATTAATCAGGAATCTAAGCTTAAAATTTCTTCTGCATCACATACCATCTGTATATCTGTAATATAACCAACGATCTTCCGACCCGAAACAATAACTCAAAGGTAATAGCATACTCCGGTCTTGAAGAGGTTTAATTGTTGGGTTACGATGTCAGTCGCTAGACTATCCCCAACCATTACACATACATATATCCCTCGGCATTTATTTTTAAATGTTTAAATAAGCTTTCGAACAGCTTCCATTCGATTAACCAAAAATTCAGAAATAAATTCTCGTACAATTATTATCACCGATGCAATTCGATTGTAATGTCAAGTTCAACGACAGGCATATTTTTTGTAAAAAAAAGCCCGTTTTTAGTTTCTAATGATTTCGATGATTTCACTATTTATATTTATTCAGAGACGTGAAGATGAAACGAGGTTCGTTTTTTTTCTCGTCTTCATCCGCTTTACTTAATTAAAATTATATTTCAAAACACAATATGATATTTGTAGGTAGGTATGTGCCGATTGAACCTCTGGCTGATGATGATTGATTTCGGCCGACCATTACGTAGTAATCGTTATTAATTACTGATAATTATTGTAATCGAAAGAGTTGATCCGTTTCTCTGCAGCAGCGGGTGTGATTGATTCGCTGTTCCTACGGTCTGACTCCTCTGGCTGGACAGCCACGATTACTGAGATAGCCGGGAGGCCGGTAACTCCTGTAATTGTTGGTAATTAGAGGAGTCATAATTACCGACTTGGGTAACGTTACATAGTCCATTTATTTTCATTCTCTCTAATCTTTATTCTTTATATTAATAATCGTCCGCCAAGACCTTAAACACAGCTGCATACCGTTTCGGTATACGATTTTAAAAAAAACCTCGCGATTCTCAAACGTTGAACATCCGCTGATTACAGATTTTTTATAAAAAAACTGACCGAAACCACTTCCTATTTTTTTCTTATTTTCACAAAATTCGAAGATTAGAAACACACGCGTGAGAGATTCGGTATATCCCTTTGCCTCAACCCCCTCCGTCCTAGTCAATGGGTCAAAGATTTTTCAAGTGACGAGGGTGTGCCCGCGTCGTATATTTCGACCATGCCCTGGCATGGCGCTCACCCCATATATACGAAACTCTACGATAGTTTTGACAGCCGAACGTCCTACAAAATTATAGACCTTACACTGCACTACTCCACTCGTGTAGGTGAGATTTGTGTGGTTTTTTATCCACCCCGTGAACCCGTAACCCCATCCCTTAAAACAAACGTTCAATCTCATTTTTCAAGGTGATTTTATACATGAAATCGACTTTTTTAATCGTCTGTTCAGTTTATGACTGTTTTTCAAACCACTCTGAGCAGGACGACGAAAAATGTGCAAACTTTAATTCATTCTGATCATGAAATCGAGGTTTCTTTTATCAATGGCTTTGCTCAATGAATCATGAGCATGATTTTAATTTATGGTGTCTTGAACTTGTCTAGCGATTCTGGACTTCGCCCGAGAATTTTTTCCGAATTTTTCAGATAATTTATTCATAGTTTAAAACAGCACGAAGTTTTCACCTACGTAATTATCAAGGTACTACTCTATAACGTAATACCTATACGTCAGCTATACGCGCAGTCGAGCAGTACTAATGAAAATTACTGGCAGGAAGTTCGAGGCTTTAAATACCTCGTTAAACTTACAACAAACACTTGGCGTAACCTTGCAGAGGTATAGGTATGCCATAAGGCACTCTAATTAAATAAATAAACTTTGAATTGTTCGCGAAACGGAAGTATAGTTGCCTGTTATAAATCAGACAAAATTTGGCGAATATATTAATTAAGAAATATAATAGAAGAGGAATACCTATACTAAAACGATTGATTAATTGGACAGTAGATATTTCTGCAAAGGGGGGAACATATTGCACCCCATAAACTGATATGGAGCGAATTGAATGTAAACGTAACGATCGGTATAGGCTAATTATAAAACCGCTACAATACCCTCGTTGACGAGGTATTTAAATACCTTTTTTTTTGGGATTCCCAGACGCGTTGAGTGTGGGTTGATTCACGCGTTTCATACGTTCTACCAACATTTCAACGTGTATAATGGTGATCACCATGGTGTAGGACTAGGTGTTTTATCTAGTTGGCACAAAAGCTGAACGTGGACAACACCTACTCGTCGTACATAGCTGTGATCATGATGTCGCACAGATGTCACAGCCCTGATGACAGACGAATAGTAATAATTACTGCAGCTACCCTACCTATGCACATACGTACGTATGTGAGCTATATGCGAGTCTTGATTACAGGGTAAGTACTCGGCTGCGAACTCGCGTGACCTTTGTTCTGCATTTTGAACCCCGGTAGTGCACATATATACAACTCGGAGGGATGTTTTGACGGAATTTAATGCACAGAGGTAGATAAAATGAAAGCTTTTTTCTGTAGTCGAAAAAATTCAGCTTGAATATACGAAAAAAGTTTTTCTAGTGACGTCAATATCATTCAAGGATCGACTCGCAGATGACAAAAAATTTTTGACTATTAAAATGAAACAAGACGTCGTTTCTAAGCAGCATTCGGTTTAATTTAGAAATTGAGTGAATCTTAACAGCAAGTAGATATCAAATATAGAAGAGCCCCCCAAAAAAGTATTTTGGATTTCTGATCGTGAATTCGCGATGATCCGTGTCGTCGTTTGCGGATACTTGCAGAGCCCCGATATGTGTCTGATAATTGTATGAATTATGTATGCGATTTTCTTGCACACGAACTGTACATACCAATGGATATATATACTTATCTACATACCATAGCACGTGTCACGTATACTAGATAAACGGATGTTGATATTCGTAGTACGTAATGAATATGTGTATGTGTATTTGTGTGTGTAGGTATACACATAAAGATCTCGAATCCGAATGAACCGTAATGGCATAGGGTAGTTTTTTTCCCTTAAAATCGAGGAACGTAAGAGAAGAGGGGATCACGATAGGTGGATACGATTCCCGATTTACGGCTCAGAACTTCCGGTCCTCGCGAGCATTATTGAGATTAACAGGCTCGGCCCTAACCCTACTAACTCATTCGGGATAGGTTCTCTGCGATCGGCATGGCGAAGAAACGGGGATTGGAAAAAATACAAAAAAAAAAATCCAGAAAAACAGAAATGAAAAAGAAAAAGAAAGAAAAAACCGATATTTTACGTCACGCGTGTAGGTACTCGATTAACGCACAAGCTCATACCCTTCTAAGAAAAAAAAAAAATTGATCCGCGTTCAATTTCATCCTCGTAGTACGGTATATATGGGTATATATTTATACTTCTTTCAAAATCTGCGGATAATCTACTATATGAGATATTGTAGTGCAGTTACCTTATTTCTTGTTAACACTTTATACCGGTTTTCAAAGTATGAACTCTATAAGATACAGGGTCTAGAGGTAAATTGTATCACGTATCGCGTTCACGTTCGATCGAGTGAAGCAATCACTCGCGATTTGCTGAATAAAATAAAATGAAAGTAATGATTGTATCTACGTAGTATGTAGTTTGATCGAGAAATTGATAATCGGAACAGTTATCAAAAAGAAGGGGGGAGAGGAAATGTTGAAACTAGGTATATATCATATAAGATACATAAAATATAACAAATTTTGACAAAAAAGTGTTTCTAATGTTCATTAGAATCATACTTAGAGTTTGTTTGAAATTTATTACGACGTAGGTATAACTGTGAAATTCATTTAAGCGAAAACTTTTTGGTTTATCGTTTGATTTAGACAAGTTTAATCTTTTTTTTTGCTGTTTTTACCAAAAATCTGAATTGAACTTTACAAGTATTATAGTCATTTTATTTTTCTTTTTCTTTTTAAGGGTAGATTCATACCGTGCGATAATACCGAGTATATCTGAGGTACCTACGTGTGTTACGTGGTTAATATTCCATCTACGTATAGGTATACATATAAGTAAAATACAGTAGTGCGTTTCTATAATGAAAAGCAGCTTAGGAGACTCGGCTCTCAAGGACACGGGGGTTTAGATTGTAGATAAATTGTTTTATGGGATTTGTTTGCTAATTTCATTTTCAATCTAATCAGATAGCCGGGCTACGAGCTCGTTCTATTGTTACGCGACATGAAATTTCGTGTTTCTGTCTAATTGAAGGTGTATTTTTTTATTTTATTTTAATTTTTTTTTTCCTCTTCCAATGGCACACAGCCTGTGATTATTTGTTAATGGTTCTTAATTAAGGATAATAAATTCTTCCCTTCTTCCATACCATTATTATAAAAATAAGAAAAAAAAAATAAAAATCAAGAAAGTAAGAAAAAATTGTTCCCTCATTCGAAACGTCAAATTTCATGAAAAATATATTTACGGATAAATATACCTAGATATATGTATAAATATTCCCAGTTATCGATAATTTCATAGAGTTCAATAGAGGGGCGTAGAGGGAGAGGGGTGGAAATTTTATTGAAATTCATAATACGGTTCGTCGAGTATCAAATTTTCAGTCAGAAATAATATAACAATAATAATAACAGCTTGTCTGGCTCAACAAGGGAAATTTATACTCGAATTATCGTTGGGAAATTTGCTGTCCTATTTTTGCCCCGTTGAAATATAAATTTACTTGTATGGTAACCGGGGTTTGCGGACAATTGTAATACCGCTGGTAGTTGCCATCGAAGAGAATGATTTATCGATGGAACGCGTGTGGCGGGAAAATGATACAAAATGACGCCAGCAATCACCCCGAAGCCCAAACCTGGAGCTTGGATACACGAAGCTTTATGAGGAACGGGGGATGGGGGATGGGGTTCGGTTGGCTTGATATCTGACCGGTAACTCAAATTCCCTTCAGACGATTCGGCGCTAACGTGTAACAAAATTCGTTTAAATTATATGCTCACGTTTCACTATTCAGATCGTGCGAACTATAACAATAACTATTTTTGTTTTATCCTCCAATTTTTGCATCCCCGTAGTAAACGCGCGAATCTGTTATACACGTTCTGGAATTTAAGACTTGAGCTTTACCCACGTGAATGATCGAGCAAAAAATTGTTGCCTGGTTTATCCGTACGTACTGCTAGGTCGAGCCCGCAATGATTCATCGTGTAATGGAGACGAATGCGGCTATAACTCGTGCCCTCACTGAAGCAAAGGGGCCCCATAGCTGCCCGCGTATTTTCGATGTGTCCGGACGTTGTCTTTGGACTTTTCAGACCGGGATCAATTGTTCGAATTTTGCGGCACACCGCAAGGCCTAAAGATTCTGATGGATCCCTCCGATTCTGGAGCCAAAATGAAGAAGGAGGAAACCGAATCGAATTGATTTCGATGCAAAAATTATTCATCAAAAAGGTCAAAATTTTGATAGATTGTACAGAATGACGGTTATTTATTTGCAATATTTTTTGACGAGAACCGCGAGCCCTGAAATGACGATTATTCGGATAGCACCTATGGAATCACCAGAAATAAGCTTTATTAGAAAAGCTTATCGTGTTTCCTCATTTTTCAAACCGCAATCTCCACCTCTAATAGTAAGTAGCAAAATACCCTCGAAAGAAATACATGGTAAACCTCGTACTGGCACCATGAACGTAAAGCACGTACCTACGTGCGGCTGTGGCTGGTTACCCGAGGCCTGCCTGGCCTGGATGGCCTCAGGCATGAAGACCGTCTCTTGGACTTGAGGAAACCACGCGGTTGCCGCGTGGTTATCAAGTTAACCTCTTGCCTGGATGGTTTGGTCTCCTCTTCTCTTCTCCTTCTTCTCTTCTCTTTTCTTCTCTTATTTTCACCTCTTTTTATCTTTTTATCTCTCTCCGTTCCCCAGCACAGGTACAGGCAGGTATATGTACATATATATACCTATATACACGTGATATGTACCAAGGAGGAAAATACTGCGGCCTGACCGACCCGAGACTTTCTTCTTCAACCAGCGCGCGAGCACGAGGTGTGAAACCACTCAAAGCAAAGAGCCCTAAGATTGCCACGCGGTGGTACCCATTATCTGAGGTAATGCCCAGCGCCATGCCGAAGAACTGAGAACTTGGTAAATGCAGTCGGGATCTTACCACCTTGAGACAAAAATTTCCTCCTTTCTATACAAACGAATAATAAATAAATAAAAAACGGAACAATCCAATAAACGGAACGTTCCAGGTCAGTAAAGATACTCCAAAGGGATTTCATTGAAGACTGCAGACCTCTCCTCTATACGTATAATCGGATTTTACTGAAATGATGAAATCTTAGAATTTGGTAAAGCTTCGACGAATGATTCGAGCTGCACCTTGCGACTACCACATTTTTATCTATCTAAGGCAAAGTCCATAAAATGTCAAATAATTTCTAATTGTATCTCGAGATGGAAATAGTCAGCTGTGAAATAAAAAATAAGTAACAAAAAATAATTTCCAAGGTGTACATACCCCCTTGAGTAGGCGCGAAGTTGGTCTACATTAGCAGCCTATTTGTAACCGCTTAGCCACCCGGGGTCGGTTAGCGGTTGTCGCTCAGCATGCGATCTCAGCAGGTTGTCCATTCTGGATTCCTGCGCCACCCGACCAGAAATACATATAGTGGATTGAATTTTTAAGATTATCTTTGATTAAGAGCTGGTTAAGCTGTACCTTTGAGAGAGTACAGTAAATTAGAAAAAAAAAGTAAAGAAATTAGAGTAAAGGCTGATGTATGTACCAGTGCAGATGCGTTGTACCCTAATTCGAAGGTAAAATGAAAATGAGATTATTTATTTATGGATTGTAATTTGAGCTTCGATTTTGATTTATTATCAGTATTTTGTTTTCATCTCTTTCGTTTCTTTCTATTTTTTAATCAATTAATTTATCACGAGATGCTGCGGGTTCATATGTATATCTATATATATATGAACACCGACGAAGTCTTCGCGTAGATTAGGATTGAGGTGAGAGAGAAGGAAAGGGCGGAGGATCTTCCATTAGCTTTTATATACCTACGACCTACCTACGTTATGTCGATGACCACGTATAGATCCGACCCGAGATAGGAACCCGCGTGGACCACGTATATACCTGCAAGACCCAGCCCTGCCATGCGATAATTAGAAAATTAAATTGTCTACTCTATCCTTTTCTTCGAGGGAGCTGATCTCGTCTATTCACAATCACGTTTTAATACCATACTATGTAATAATATTTTATCGAAAATTCAGTAACCTGAAAAAAATTCGAATAAAAATTTTCTGTCCCCGAACTCTGTAAGCACCGTTTTCTTCGATCGGAAGATAAATGATGAGATCGTGATAGAGCTAGTGATCAGTACTGGGCCAATATTGCGAGTGAACACTGGGCCAGTAGCATGGCTCGGTACTGGGCCAGTATATCTCAAGTTTCCTCGAAAATGTATGTCGAAAGCCAAGCACGAGAAGGGCATAATCTCTCATGGGGCTTACCTTGAAATATATCGCGAGAGGAGCCCAGAACTCTTCCAGCGATTTGTGGAAACACCGGGGTGCAAATGCTGGTCCAGTAGTGGGCCCAGCGCTCAACGTCGACGCTCGCAGAAATTTCTAAATCATATGTGACTATCTAGAATCAGAATACTAAAACGTTACAAAACGTAGCTTACCCATAACTAACGAGTAATGACAGAGCGCTGGTACTCTGGTATAGTAAATTATTTATTTGCCTATGGAAAATGTTATTTTAACACATAATGTCCACTTATTTCCATGAACGTTTTGTACCCTGAATACATACATTCATATCCACACGTATGTAATAACGCGTAGAGTCTTACCGGTTGAGGACCAGCTAAAGCTTCGGGTATACCAACATTGTGTGTATGTATGGTACAACGATGTATCCGCGATAGGCCCCCGAGATAGCCGTGGGCCTTGTGGTGGGTGGATGATTTAATGTACGATAGAAAGGGGATTCCCCCTTCCCCACTACGAGTCTGATATTTTAATACGCCATGGAGCGTGATGGTCGATCGTCCATCTCTCTGACTCCTTTGTGCGTGCGTACCTTCAATTTTGCATAGGGAAATCATGATGCATTGGCCTTCCAACGCTGGGCTCGAGGCGGACAAGCAACCCCGAATGCCTCGCTCTGTTCAGGAAGGAAAACTGTTTGTTACTATTATCTACTACTACCCTTACTTAACGCTTCTCATTCTTCACCCATTCCTCATACCTTTATCTATATAGGTAGGGAGATAGGTATATATCTTTCTGTAAAACCCCAATTCCTTCCAGGTCGGCATATTACGTACATTAGTCTATTTTTTATCATTCTAAACTTACACATCATGATCCTAAGAAACGTTCCAATTTTCAAGATTTCAGATTAAAGATGAATAGTCCTTTCTGTAAATTCATTTTCCACACGTCAAAAAAAGACACTAAAATTTAGTCTCGCGAATCGCAACGCTGGGTATGCATGTACTGGATGTAGAGATAAATTTTGAACTCTGTCGATTATTTGGGCTTTCCAATTTTTGAGATATTGCCCATTATTTGGAGGTTGGTCAGAGGAGATTAGGTTTCTAGCTGAAGAGTGAAGAGAGTACCTGGCTGGTTCCCACATATCCCAAAGCCACCCCCGCGATAGAGCGAGGTCTGAGTCTCTCGCGCGCGGTGCGCCATACGAGTTTTTAGTTGAGCAATGCTTTGACGTTGTTTTTTGTGTCTGGCGGGGCCCTTCGCCGGCCGGGTCCAGGGGGCCCGCCACGATTTAGTGGCCCTAATTGCAGGGTTCAGCTATTTAATTACTGGGTTCGAACCCCTCCCTCCGCCCCTCATCCGCCGCCTTCTCTCCTATAGAAAATACCTCCTTACCGAATGTCAGTACACACGTATGTACCCCGTACGCTGTACATACGTACAAACGACGATAATGTACTTCATCTGTATAGAATTCTGGGGAGGAATACTACTTAGGTATACTATAAGCATTCGACACCCACGCAGTGCGACACTATATCATACAATATGAGCTTTCGTCGGGGGTTCACGTTTATTGTTTTTTTTTTTTTTTTTTGATTTTTGGTTTTGAGGGAAAATTGAAGGGTTTTCGATTTTCATTTTCATCTTGTTTATTCAGGGAGGGAATAAGGCGCGTGAAAAAAGACCGGGAAAAGCGATCAGTGCAGAGCCTGAGAAACCACATGCTGATTTATGGCTCGTCGAACGATTATTTTGGCTTTAATACCGCACTTTGAAACGCTCACGACTAAGCCTCCATTTTATTTCACACCCACGCTCTGCAGTGTTTTACGGGTTTCCCCTACTCCGAGATGGTTCTTATCCTCCTGACCCTCCATCGCCATCTCCTACCACGGAGCTGCACGAACCGAGCATATTTCACCTTTGACTCACACCACTTTAGTGGACCACATGTATAAGCCAACTCGAAGAAGACGCCATATTGGTATCAGCCAGAAGAGGCGCGATAATCATTATCTGAAATACCATTACGAACTTCGCTAATTCATTTTGCACATATAGTTACACGGCGATTACTCATTTCTGTATAAAATCCAAACTACATGTCTGTACACCGGCCAAAAAGCTCTGAAATTATTATAAATGTCAATCCTGTACCATATTTTCTCTTCACAAAAACATCTTTGGCGAAAATTTTGGATAAAATTATTAAAAAAAAAAATTATCGAAGATCTTTACTGCAGCCTTCGCTATCATCGACATGAAATTATCCCAGTGAAGATGGCTCTTCTATATTTTTGATGGGATCCATTCTCCTAATTTATTTATTCCAAATTTGTTCGATTTTTCTATGAATGCTCTGAAAAAGGAAAGCCTGGACTGATTTTCAGGAACAAATTGATAAATTTCGTACTGCTAATTGGGTCCGTTTTTGGAGCTTGGACCATCGGTTGATACCAGGTAAATTGATCAGCTGCATCAAGTTCAGGGTTATCACTGCTTTAAAATCCTTGATAAAAATGTGGTTTGAAGTACTCCAAAGTCTCTATACAGATGCCATGATTGGTTATAAATATCGTCAGGTACCCATAAACGAAGAACGGTTATAGTGTGTGATTCGATTGCCGGAGGCTTCAGTGCAGGAAGGTGGATATATACAATAAATCTTGACAATGGTCGAAACGAAAGAGGAAAAAGAAGAAGAAGAAGAAGAAGAAGAAAAAAGGAGAACGAAAAAAAAAAAAAAAACTGAAATGAAATAAAATAAAATGAAAATGAAGAATGAATCGTTATCACCACATGCGCCTGCGCCCCGAGGAATGTTTTAATCGCTGCTAATAACAGGCTGCATCTGTAACAATTACCCATATACACGTGGTGAACCGGGGCTGAAACGGTGCCCGAAACCGTGCTGCAGCTACCAAATGATTGATAAGTCCATAAAGCATCGTTTCCCTTTTTTCATTGTAACAGTGTATCGGTTTAGTATTAGTGGGAATTACTGTGTCCGTGGGTCTGGCCGCGGGTGACGTAGTGACGAGATGATGACCACCCTCAAGTTCGAATCATTGTGATTACAACGCCCGCGTAACCCGTAAATGCAGGCGAAGCCACTGCCACCGTTGCAGGCATCCCTTTGGACTCCCTTTGCTGCCCCAATGCGTGCTTTAATTGTTGGTTTGCCAAGGCAAACCTACACTTTACTTTACTATATACGGGTCCAGCCAAGATCTGATTCGTGCCGATTTTTAGCCGCCTTAAGGGTGAGTGTAAAAGCATTATTTACTTGATCCCTTGACCGTCCACCTTGACCCAATTTTTCCGCAACGTTTCTGCCGATATGAAATATATATTTTTGAGAAATTTAGGGATATTCTTATATACCTATATGGATCATTGATAACCATACCTGCAGTTGTAATAAAGTTTTGTTTTATTCTTCGGAGGTGATCAGCGGACTTTCGGAACCATTATATATATTCTATGGGAATATTTTCACTTTTAATTGCAGGCTGCGTAGGGGGAGGCTATTATTCTTTCTCTGAAAGAACAGAGCAGCGCAGAACGTATCCCTTAAAACGCGTTCAAACTTAGAGATATATAATAACATAGTGCGTCTGTCTGCAGTGCTTAGGAGCTTTACCCGTCTGTCCATCCGTCTGCCAGTTTGAACCGAAGAGTTCCTCTTCTTCTTCTTCTTCATCATCTTACATTCTGCCTCTTCCTCTTCTTTTTCTTCTTCTTCTTCATGGCTACAATTTTTCATCGGAAAGAAACTTCGCCGTCGATACGTATGTCTTAGATTTTTTTTTCTTTGTTTTGTCTGTTCTTCATTCTTTCATCCATTAATCTTTGCTAACGCGATATTAGCTGGATATACCTATACATGATACATCTTTGTTAATTTTTGGAAAAAGAAGGTAAATTATTTCTCCACCGCAACCAGCTGGCCGGATGCTCGTCTGTATCTGTAGGTACTCATCCAATCCCGTTGAGTATCAGCTGGGTAGTTAATTGCCAGTCCTGGATGAGGTTACGGTTACGCTCTAATTAATTCGCTTATCAGTAACCGCGTACATCGGTCGTCCATCAAAATATGATTAGAGCAACCGCGGCGCCTCGTTAACCGTCGATACCTAGGTACATACATACATAAATACATACATACATGCCCCATGATAATTCTCCAGCCATTAAAATTCCCAACGCTTACATGTTTTCACTTAATTTCCTGTACTACGTGATATAACACGGTTACATGTATGTACATACATACATCCATACATAAGTACAGCGGATCGTACCCGCGATGCATACAATTTTCAACGTGCTGCAGGTAGGTATATATAGGGAGGTTCTAATGCCATGCTGTAATCAGATTTTCAAGTCCTGTGTATAGGTAGTCTTAGTCGCACGCGTTCCCCTGTATAATTATTGTGTTTTACTGCAACGAAGCGTTAAATGCCTTATGATGAAATTATTACGTGAAAATAAATTTTCACTGGAATGCTGGAGAGTTTCAGGGTGTTTTATGCTCGCTTGTTGTTTCGTCATGTTTCTATCACGATTTAAATTACTCTCTTTTCTCTCGGTTTATATATAGCTACTGTCTCCTTGATTGCAAGAAAAGAAGACAAGATTGCTATGAAAAATCCGCCCAATTAGAATCGGAATTAAATTCCATAGAGCTATAAGAAATTTTTTTTTTCTGTGTTCTTTTTTTTCACCAAATTTCTCTGTTCAGTTCTCAGGATTTATAAGCACAGAGACCGCGAGCACCCTGAACTCAAGTAATCCTTTAGGTCCTTCCTCAACATCGGGAGATGAATGAAGACTGCAGGGTTCCCACTGTATCGAATTACACGGTGATGAAGACTCTTTAGTAGTCGGTACAATATTGAGAATAAATTTCCATTCATGGATGTAGAAGCACCACCCATTCATCCGAGATCGGTCGATTCAACTATATATGTCTATTACACTGCTGCAGACATATGCACGTGTGTAAAATGCGTACGTGCCCTAGTATGTACGTACATGATCCACAATTGGCAATGGTACATACATACATACCTATATCGTATAACTATTGCACGCTCCTTCCCGCGGATCAAATTTAACAAATTTATTATCATATCGGTTTTACGTATGCCATATTACGATCCTTACAACCTGTTGCACATGGCCCTATACTATATGTACGAAATTACCAGCTTTACGCAATTCGTATAGCTAGTTATTCGTGCGCGTTGTCGATGTATAAATTCAGAAGGTTTTTTTTTTTTTTTTTTTTTCACCTCTGTTCATAATTCTTCTCGTAAAACTAAACTCTGATATTAATTCATGATTATGCGAAGCACGTCCTCAATACTGTTTTGCATTATGGATTAGGGTTCGCGCATTATACGTGTAATTATTGATTTGCCAACGCCCGATGATTCTGGAATGACGATCTATTCTACCATATCGTAGGTATATATCGGAATTCGCTCTGTGTAAAGGAATTATATTCGTTAACGTATATTACCTGACTGTTTGAAGCTCACGTTATGAGATCGCCCACGTGAAATCTAATAGGTTAAGAGAGTAGGTAGATAGATAGATAAATATACGAAGATTTCAATATCGTTTGACCTATCAAAACTTCGAGGATATTACTTGGCTTAGAAAGTTTCGATATCTATGCCCGGGGAATTCCGTGTCGCGTTCAAATGTCGTATTAGAATAATATATTCGAGCTGGCTAACGTCGTTTTGCCTCTCTAATTCAATTTTTTATTTTTCACTTTTTTTTTTTTTGCTATAGTTACTGTGTAATAATTTTTCGTTGCGTGATTTCTAAGAAGTTATAAATTTGAATTACGTATACCTATATCAATTTATTAATTTAAAGACCAATTTACACGCTGCTCAATGCTGTTCCCTTAATTTTCATTTCGTTATCAAATTTGGATCAATTTTTCCTTTCGATTCGGTAAAATATTTCATGAATATTTTTTCACCTTCTGTTATAGTTACTCATCTTCGATCTCAAAGATATTTTCTTGATATCCATGAAAAGAGGAACTCAATCCCAATTATTATGCCGGAAAAGCTCATTTGGCAAAAATAATCTTTCCATGACGTTTGAAACCGCCCGAGATTTTTTTTAACGCGGGATTCTAGTCCTGAAAATGAAAAGAACACTGCTATTGTATTTTTCAAAATTCTCTTATCGACACCGTTGAAATATTGTGTCAAATGATGGATATAACGTCACTCGAAAACTGCGTGTTTCGATTGTGTTACTTTTCAAAAGTGATTCTATAGTATAAAATAAATTGGCGAAACACGTTCCTATCCGTCAGTAAAACGGTCACGATGTAAGAATCTGTATATCAGCCCACCGTGAAGAAGAGACAAGACAAAAAAAAAAAAAAGAAAAAAGGGGAGTGTAAGAAGAAAAAGAAACTGAGGAAATAAAACCAAAATAAAATAAACCGATCACATGACCGTAGGAGTGCCACGTGACCATCGTGGGATTTAATTGGTTGAGCCTGGTGGAGTCTCGGCGGGTGGTGGTTGGGGTTGTTGAAACGTAGTGGTGGGACGTAAGGTAAAGGGCTCTAAGGAGCGCAGGGGGATCAAGAAGCCGAAGGCTTTAAGGCAAAGGCTAAGACGAAGAGGAAGACTAAGGCGAGGACGAGAGTGAGGGTGAGGGTGAGGACGAGGGCGAGGGCGTTCTGGCGAACCCCACCAGTAACACCTTCTTCGATGGCAACATACGTATACCAACTTGAACCCACTCTTATACGTAACTTCGAGTCGGAGTTGGGTGCGACACACGCGTGCGTGAGGTAGTGAGCGAGAGAGTGAGGAGGATATATACAAGTAAAGGAATAAGTAAGAAAAAGAGGGATAGTGGGCATATAGCCGAGGAGTAGAGAGGAAGAGGAAGAGGAAGAGGAGATCCGCCTCCCGCAAGTCGTTCCTTCCAAGGGACCAAAAAGCTCAGTTATAATTGTTCCCGACCCAGAGAAGCACGGTCTTAATTCTTCCTCCTTCCGTACCTCGTAGTAGTATTATATCGTGTTACAAACAGATCATCATTATCATCATTATCATTACTATTATTATTATTATTATTATTTTTATTGGTGTTACACTGATGTTGTTATTCATTGACGCGGTTTCGTGCCCTTTATACTACCCCACCTCTGCAGTACACGTGGTGCACTCAAATTACTGTGATTATCTCGATACTACAAATTGGATAATATACTCACTCACTCAAATTTAATACTGAAGGTTTCACCCTTTTTTTATTCCTCAAGTACACGAATAACCAACACCGGAACTTCGGGATTTTACTCAAAAATCAATATCGAACTTCAAGCCCTTAAACTATGTGTGCAGCGTACGTCAGATGGCAGAAACGTTCGTTTAAAAAAGCTTGAAATCTAATTTTAACAAATTTATCACAACGTTAAGGATCATCGTCTCGGTTTTGGAGAGAAAATTTAAAGCTCGGTCGGATAATTTTAATGTGACTACGTATATAAAAAAAAAAAAAAAAAAACAAATTCATGAGTTGAGTGACAAAATTTTGGCTAATAATCGTCGTTGAATAATCTTGAAATTAAAACGTTTTTAAATATACTTATATCATCGTATATCGAATTTTTGGAACATTATTCCTGGTACCACTTCAGCTCCTTTGAGAGCGACGGTCGTTTTTTGATTACAACGATCAAGAGGATTAATTACGACTGATATTCAACGGACGATAAAACTGAACAGTGGAACTTCACGATGAACTGCGCTTACCAATATCCTCAACCAGCTCATCCTCAGGGGGCAGTGATTATGACTTCGAACATACCCCAACAGAATCATCATCCGACAACGGATACAGAATTTCTCGAGGTACCTATACGTTCACATAATGGGAAAAATTAATTAAATTAGTATTAATGAGGCGCTAAATTTTGTGAAAAAAAAGACAAAACTGAGGACACCGAGTTAAACGTACAGTTTTCTATTTGTCAAATTTTGTCTTTTTGCGGCGTTGGACGGTGTAAGCGTGAGTGAGGGTAGCTGTGGCTGTATAGCTGGGCGAGAGCGTGAAGCAAAGCTCATTGAATTTAAAAATAATTAAACGTCAAACCATCAATATGTCTGATCTACCGATTGACAGAAGAAGACCCGGGGCGACGGCGTCCTGGGCGGATCGGTTCCACCCCCGCTAATTGGTCATCTCCTTTACCACCTAGAGAATATAACCAGTCAATGTATCCCCCTCGCGTTCTGAACGTATCTTTCACTTGCTGCAACCCTAAACTCGTTGAAAAAAAATTTTCAATCAAATCTAATTTATTCCTTTTCGAATTGGACCGCCGAATCCAATTGCCCAGCGAACTTCCCTGCAGTCAATTTTAGATTCCTCAGATTTTCGATTATATATGTATAGTGACAAATATCGAACGGATTCGAAAAGGTACTTTGTAGGGAAAATCTTGTCGTTTAATTTTGAAGCATTTGTCTTTTTTTTTTACACTAAAACTCGGTTATTGAACAACTCCGTTTCTATGTGTTTGAAAAAAAGTTTCAGCCGGAATAATTCAACTTGGATATTTCCAATTTTTGATAAACTGATTTTTAAATATTGACGAGCCAAAGATACACGTCTACAGGTGTAAAAGCTGAGCGAATACAACTATATGGGAATAGGTTTATAGCCTGAGGATATTAATATAAGGGCTCCATACGTAATTATAGTGATTACCGCATTGCCAGGGGGCGGAGAAAGGCGTCTCTTAGTTTGCACGTCATTTTGCAATCTCAACTTGCACGAAAACATCTGCATGACTTTATTACGGTTCATTAAAAGTAATTGTTTTTTTTTTTTTTTTTATTTTTAAATCAATCCATAATACATTCTTCACCATGGGGGTTCAGGTTAATCGAACGCGTTAATTAAACTATACGACTTCTTTATTTATTTCAGTTCAATCATTTCCCCCACAATCTTAAATCATCTAATAAAATTCTTCAGATCTCCGTATCTCACTGGATTCGTCCAAGTTTTGATCAGGAAATATCAACGTAGCCCATGTGTGTATCGTTTCTACAGAAACAAGTTCTACAGAATGACAGTTCTACAGAATACGTTTCTACAGAATGCTTTCCTGATAAAGAAACGTATACAGAAACGTATCAGAAGCGTTCTGTAGAAACGTATTCCGTAGAACTGTCATTCTGTAGAACTGTGGAAGTTTGAATAATTTTCCTGTAGAACTGTAACATGTAGAATAATTTTTCTGTCGAAACGTACCCGTGGATTATGTAGAACTGTGTTATGTAGTAAAGATTTTCTGTAGAAAAGTATCTGTAGAAACGTTTCTGTAGAACTGTCATTTTGTAGAACTTGTTTCTGTAGAAACGATGCCCACTCATCATACGTAGTAATGAAAATATGAAATTTATAGTATCGATTAATATTACGCGGAGGAATAGTCGTTCGCGACATAAATGGCCCACTGCAGTTCACCCCCTTGAATAATGCGTTGAATATTTTAATAAAGTTGTTTAATTCAGCGACGATCGTAGCCTCGTAAATCTTTATAATCGTTTGACGAATTTTTAAGTACCGCACGATCTCGGCTGGATGAAGGAATTGCTTAATTTGCATCCAGCAAGTATGATACGAAAGCGAAAAAACAAGTTCTGTTAAAATTAGGCGTTAATATTGTTAATTTGTAACAATTCGAGTCAATTTTTGCTCCGTGTAAAGAACAAAAAAAAAAAAAATGAATGAATAAATAAATAACCGTGGAATCATGGATCAGTTACAAAAATTTTTACCCTATTGTCAAAAGTAACGAGCTATACATACGTGAGAAAGAAAAAAAAACATAACTCACTCGTAAACTACCAGTTTCCTGATCTCAAACGATTAAAGAGTACCTATACGTCACATGTACATTTTACTGGGGTATCTTACGTGTAGGATATAACGTACCGTAAGGTACTTAATTATTGTCGTTATTAACCTCTTATACTACCTGCAGCATGCTGTTATTATCACTATTATCAGTAATTATACCAGCTCGTGCAGACAGCCTCTTACGACGAACCTACGACCATGGGACGGGATTAATGTCTGTATTTATTTTATGTCAGTCTAAGGAAAGAATTATCATCTTCGTTCATTCAGAACGAATAAAATACGCTATGAAATTATTTATCGAAATTGCGGAACCGCGACCAAAGGACAACCCCAGGGATCCAAATACGATTCTTTCTTTGGATCGCTTGATTTTATTCAAAAGAGAAGGGCTATCGATGACCGAAGCTTACGCGGAAAGCTCGACAGATTTTTAGAGCAGATTTTCTTCCCGAGGACTTCAGCGTTCAGTCTGCAAAAAAAAAAACAAAATTGCTATTTTTCAAGGTCAGCCTATGTACGTATAGCGTAGGTACGTGGAGGATCGCTAACCCTTCGTTGTCAGCAAGTGCCACAATTTGGATGGATTTATGAAGGCGAGAACTGCAATGATAACATCACCTATCTTCCACTCGCCTGTCGAGTATAGGTACGGCAAAAGGTTGTACCCATATTACAGCAACGTTGGATATTACTTGGTGAAGTTTGTGAACTGTATACATGCAGAGAAAATTAACGAACCGAGATGAAGACCAGAAGAGTATTGCATCCCTTTGAATTACGCGGCAGGTATAAATCAACCTTTAGGAAACGTATTCCGCTCGTTTCGTCAAATTTACGAGCTCGTTTTCGCACTGTGAATGACGATGGAATGAAAATGCGTAACTAGATGTGTCACTTAGTCGGAGGAACAGGTCTTTCTCAAAGAGCAAAATATCGTCGAAAATGAGGCAAAGAAGGGAGGATCCAGTTGGGCCCTAGATTTTTTTGAAGATTTTTATATATTTCTTTTATTTTTCGAAACCGAGTTGGATGAGTTTGCGCGTTCTAAAATCGTGTGGAAATATATAGCTCGTCAGCGCAAGCAGGGTCCGGGTAATTATTAGTCCATCAACATCTTTCGCTCGATGGCCACATGGCAAAAGAGCGAAAGCCAAAAGGCAAGAGGATCCTTGGAGTCTGAACCGCGGGACAAGGCCGCCCTGTTATTAAGCCCGCCTCCGTTGCAGCCGCGAACCGATTTTCATTTCCATTTTAACCCGGAGGAAGCCCCACGTCTGCCAATCAATCGATCGGAAGTCGATAAGTATAGATTTTACTGCCAATTGATCGGTGATTTCGTCAAAATTAACTAACACTGTTTACTCACGTCGAACAGCTGTATTGTATAAACTTGCGGATTATGAAACTACTGAAAATTTGATCTTGCATTTACCTATTCAACGAAAGAATTTACATAAAACATACAAAAACCAAGATACAATACGGAAATATTATACACGCTATTCGCCTTTCCGCATCTTCCATCTTGGAACATCGCAATAAATCAGAAAACTTCTTCTTTAATATGAGAATCAAATAATTCTTCGAGGAGGTGTGTTTGAGGCTGATGCATGTCCCTCTTCACAAGACCACAAAGCCTTTTGATCGCTTGTCTGTTATAATGTACAAAATAGAGGGTAGGTGTGGTATTCCTACATTCATCAAGTACAGTTCTATATACGCTGGACTCAGTGATGTGTCGACTATATGAGATTATGTTGCTTCAGAGAAGATAATCCATTTGCAAGCAGGTATCTGCTACATTCTTTTCAATCTACACCATTAAATTTTGAACTTGGAAGGACTGGAAATTTTTGGAGAGAAACTAAAAAAAGAATCATTGATCAAGAGGCATGTTTAACCCCTTAAAGGACTAGGGGATGAAATTTTATTCTTACGGCACTGAGGGCGATAAAGCCAGGGTGGGTATTCGACATGCGTTCACGCAACGGGAGATGAATCTTCTTGGAGTCGTGAACGACGCACGTTACAGAATCGCACCTTTTGTCGAGAACAGCACGCGATGTCCACATCATCGTCGTAGCGAGGTATCGCGAATAATATACTACATCAGGGATAATGCTTCGTGTTTTCACTTCACACCTCTTCGACTGAGAACCCAAGGAGAAGCCCTCCTGGTACATACTATAATCGGAATAGCATATCTCATGGAAATATACCTACTTTGAAAATCGCTGAAAAATACTGTAAAACGTTTCGTAAATTCTGATCATTTCTAAATTTAGTTTTGAAAAGATTCTCGAAATTTGTACCATTTTGTGAGTATAATAATTTTGAGAAATTTTGCGGAAAATATTACCAAATTTTCAGAGTCTCATTACAACTTGAAGGAGAACAATGAAAATTTTGTGGATTTTTTTAGAAGTTGTCCGAAAATATAGCCGATTTTTTTTTTTAAATATTCAAAGAAATTTCAGAAAATAGTCAGAAGTAAATTTTGCGTTAGGGATTCTTCATATTTTTAGTTTACATTGTTGGTCGATAAGATTCATTGGCGAAATTCTTGAGGCATATAGAGTCGATTGAGATTGAACCGTGAAAATAAATTTTATTTTGTATAAATTTGAATCTCATTCTTCTTTAAACTTCCTCCACTGCCGTAGAGAGCAACAACGGTTATGAATGATCTGCGATTAGGTGGCGGTCCGGTCTGGCCAGGTTGGCGCCTCTGTGTCCTCCCATTATGGGAAAATTAGGAGCTAATGCACAACCCCGTCCGTAAAGTCCATAGCATATCCAAGGGCGTAGCAGTAAAGTCGCTCAAAATCGTGATAGTTGCGATATTAACGCGTGAGAAAATGCAGTTAGACATGAGGTGCACGTATGCAATTAATTGCAAGATGAGGTCGAACCAGCGAAAAAATAAAACGTTTATAGTAATGTATAGGGTGTAAAATTTATTCATCTCAAAATTTGCAAATCTGCACTAACAGAAAAATTAATAGTCACATTTTTGAGTCGATTGATTTTTGAGCAAGAAGAAAAGAAGTAAAAAAAAAAGGTAGCGTTTTGTCCGGTGGGGATAATGGTCTCTACGCTACTGACCTAGGAAAGGTAATTGACGTCTCTTAAAGCTATTCTAAATCGAGTATTTTGTTTGGTACATTCAAGCCGATAGGATTTGAAATTCAAACTCCCCGATTAAAATCACATTAGGATTTTTAGGAGGTTGTGGGAACGGCGCTATTTGGCTGACATTATACCCTCACGTGTATACCCAACCCTACTGCACGTAGGTATAAGGTATACGCATATACATATATAAACCAGCTTAAGATTTTCATAAAAGCTGGTAGAAAGTTTGATCAAAATTGTTATAATCTATTCCCGCATACATTATTAATATCTTGCGGCTCTGTTCGAGCGATAGACCGAGGTTACGGCTTATCCCTACTAGAAAATTTAACCCCTTTCCACTGGCGTCTACCCATAGGTCCTGCAATGTTCCTTGGCGCCTTGTATCCGACCTCGACGCGACGCTCTGACTTTTCGACTCGTCAAAGAACGTACCCTCGATGTCTGATAAAATTCATTTTCCGAAAAGCCCATAGGGAGACATTTCTTCTTTTGTTTTTTGGTTTTCAATTAATCGAATACCAACAAATTTTCTTCGAAGTCATAATATTTAAATGACTGGGAATAAGGAAGGGGGCAAGTAAAATTTCAGGGGCAACGTGCTTGGTGCACAAGGCTCAACACCGCAGCAACTTAACAGTAGTGTTAAGTACAGGTCACGTCAATCCCTGGCTAATTTGTAAATTGTACCACATAAAAACTGTTGATAATATCGTAAAAGTTTTTATGCAGAGGTTTAGTGGTAGGTATAGGCGGTGTGTAGTTGGTATGTATTGGTACCCCGGGCTAGCATTAACTCAACACTGTTATGTAATTGTTGTACAACGATATCTATGTATACGCGTACAATGAACATACATACATTCAATCGCAAATCACATGGTGTAGAGTGCAAGGATTTGTGTATTATACGTTGATAAGCGAGAACATCACGTTCAGTATGCAAGATTGTACTTCATTGACAATCTTGAAGAACTCAAAGCAAACAATTTGACAAGAACTATTTTTTTTTTTCTTTTTGAGGTCTACCAAACCCATGATATGACTGTGGTATAAAATTTTTAGCCAGAATGAAGTTCTTCACTTCCTCTGAAAGCAACCTGACTTGGTATGATGTGAAGTTCTGGAGCTACGTTTTGGTAGGAATGATGCACTTTCGTCTTATGAATCATAGTATACGAACTTTAATGTTAAATGGTAAGGCAATTTTTTTCATCACAATGTGGAACATTTATGATACGGGAATTTTGAGATGAGTTCGACGGCTTGAAGTGGACTGATTTTCAAAAATGTATCAGTCCATACTGTGTCCCGATCTAGATATGATGGACGGTGAAGACAACCGATACTTAACGTCAACATGTGTCTCCTTCGAATGGTCTCAGGCAAAAATCAGTTTTTACATAGCCTTCCCTAAATAATGTTCCCAAATAATGAACATTGTAAAAATCTCGTTGTCAGTCTGCCACGAGTCGCCGCACTGTGATATAACAGTGAACGCGAATTACCCCACCATTGAAGTTCCATGTCTTTAGGCGCCGAACGGCGAACTCATCGACGCGTAGGTCTATACGCTGTTCCAAATACGATAAAGCGTGACACGCCGCGGGGGAATAGCGCGCGTGCCTCCCTCCAGGCTACCCGATGCGGAACGCTGCGCGCGCACTCCGTGTTCGCATTACTGTTCGCACTCTATTCTCAATGGTGGGGGGAAGTTGAAGTGGGCTTCGTTCAGAGAAATGGTGGGGGAACTGGGGGGGTCGGGGGCGAGGGAGGGAAGGAGGGGGGAAGTAGGCAGAGGGCGGTTACCGATCCGGAGGGTGCTCCGCCTTCCGAGGGATCGGCCTCTTTTTTTTTAACCACGAAGAGGGGGAGGAACAGGGGGGAAGTATGGGGAAGTGAGGGGTTCTTGGGGGCGCCCGGGTCTTCCCCCATTTCTCTACCGTGGCCCGAACTCGATCCTGAGAGCTGGTCGCCAGTCTGTCACGGGGCTAAGAACGGGAACCACACGCGTGTAACCGGTTCCCATGTTGTTCAGAATTTTTATCGCGATAAGTAACGTCGATTTGGCTGTCATTGGGTGACAGTTAACCGTACCCCACCCACCCGACTACCTAACTACCTTAACCATCTATAAGGGCTTTTAAATACTTTTTTTTTTCGAGATTTATTTTTATATATATACTTATGTATGTACGTATGAATATCTGTTGTGTCACGTGAATATCACAAACGTTTGATATATAAAACCTGTGCTTTCCATTATATATACCCCATATACTCAAGGGGCTTGCCTCTCATTTACTGCACTGGGCAGTTTATCGGTTAGAACTTGAAAATATCACTGTTCAACTAGTGCTGGTTAAATTTTACACTGTATCCATATCATTCTCGTCGAGATGTTGACGGACATGACTCCGGCGGCGGCTGGACAACTTTATCCTCAACTACAGTCCATCACGAAGTCACCAGCTAGTCACGTGGTGAGTTTACTTAGTTCCGATTGCAGACAGTTGACGTATCATATTTTCGATTGAAAAAAACTTAATTCGGCACATATGTCTTTCGCACCTAACTTGCTAATGTTCTTTGAGAAAGAGATATGCTGAGGAACAGTTCCTAAGCCTTTGAACAATTTGACTCGGTCTTCTCGAAGATGGGGTACCTTTGATAGGTTTTATTAACCCGGTTCAGATGTACGTCTTAATCCTCAAAGTCCTAGCTTAAAAATTTTATGAATCAATTGCCGTGACCTGTAGGATTTGTCACAGTCGTCAAAAGCCATGATGGGTTAACCCTGATGGCGATAAAATAGCTCGACGTCTTCAGCCGCAAAGCCGACTAAATAAATTAGCACGTTATGGACTGTTCATCTTCCCCGGTCTCTAGCATAAAACAATCT
Source organism: Macrophya alboannulata (assembly GCA_949628255.1). Lineage (NCBI taxonomy): Eukaryota > Metazoa > Arthropoda > Insecta > Hymenoptera > Tenthredinidae > Macrophya > Macrophya alboannulata. The sequence continues at coordinate 3,828,766 of OX451209.1, read as the reverse complement.
TTTTCAGCCATCGCTACTTGTACAAAAGTTCATTGAGCTTTTTGAGACATCGGATTCCACCGCAGTGGTGTAAATTTTTATCTTTCAATATATCTGTACCATGTTCTTGTGCATTAAACGTCGGTTGTTGAGTTCCTTCTTTATGAGAAAGGGATGATCCGGTTTAGTCCAGGATCATCTTGGATGATCCTAGATGTTTTGACAGAAGAGAGGGTCGCCGGGTGCGACGCGGCCGTCGGCGGCTTCGAGGTTCCTTTATTCTCACTGGAGCAACACGTGTTGGTTTTGGTTTGCTCTGGTATATATGGGGTTTTCTTATTTTATGACTTGCCAGAAGAGAGCGCACCGCGGTATTATATAGACGCCTATCCTAGTACCCTAAGAGTGATTTACGAGTAGATGCGGTAAAAAAGTAATTAAATCTGTGGCTGTGGCATCAAAAAGACGTAGAAGAATGATAATTAAGTACTGGGAATTAACGCTATAGCTGTGTTAAGCCGGAATTATTAATCATCGCACGATGTCCCTCATGTCTCAAAGCAGTAGGTGTACAGATATATACAATTGCACAGGGAATCGAGTTCGACTCTCCTTCCTCTTCTTATTCTTATTCTTATTCTTCTTTGACAATTTTCAAAAATTCGATCCGAACGTATCGAATATCATCGGACAAAGGTCCTTGCGCAAGGTTCTGAAGGGTCGAAGAGAACGCGGTCTATCCCAGTTCGCAGGTGCTTAGAGGAGCCAATTATTCGTGTGATCCTTTTGTGCCGAAAGGATCCACTTGACAGGATGCGTAGGATAGAATTGGATACTTTTGTCTGTCTACTTCCTTCCTCTCAACGCCTCAAGGTTAGAATGAGAAAGTCTGATCCCTGTGAAAAGGAGATAGGTACAATGGGTACCATTTCCAAAAAATCTACCAAATTTTGCTCCTCGATACTCCGGCTATAAAAAAAGTTTCGCTGTCCACATTACAGAGATGACTTCTTATTTTTCCTCACATGGCATATAAAGACACAGAGCATGGACACAACGACGGACTGAAATCGGTTGAGCAATACAAAATTCATTCACTCAAACCCGGTTTCGGACTCTGTGTTGTTTCCTCCAGGCTCTTATCTACGTAGACAATTGTAGTTTGCATAGCCTATTGATTATATCAATGAAACATGACGACTGTGTAGTGATAGCTTGTTATTTGTGAAGGTAGAACGAAATACCAACAGTGATAATAAATTATGTATCGAGTCTTAGTCCTCGACGTTCCGTCGGTTGTATTCACGTAGGTAGGTAGGTAGACAGTTAAAGTATACTGACACATGGGCGAGGTGGTATTTTTTTTTTTGCAACCGATGTCGTATACGAGTAGGATGACATTATCAATTTCTCAAGTCGATATGATGAATCATTAATCGCAAGATCTGTTAAAAATTTTATAATAGGTATAATGAGCGATGGTATGTACTATAGATTGACACACGAATTAAGACCAACTGCAATTGCATACTTTGTACGATGATCGATCTTTAGAAATATAGTTTGTGACGTATGCGATATGCAATGTGCTTTTCTTTTTCTACCTGTCGTATATTTACTGCAGTAAAATATGTCGAAATTTCTTACTGAAAGACTTTTACAGATCTAGTACCCTAATCCGAGGTTGAAAATTTTTCGAACCGTAAAGCGTTGAGGGTCCTTTCAGAGTGACACCGTTGACATTTTCGAGTGTAACAATAGACTGCAGCTAAAGGGAGAGCAAGAGGACCTGAATTTGACACAACGTCTCTCAGGCTCGTCCTTTTTGGCCTCTTTATGCCGTGCCTAAAGTCCCGTAAGAGGATTTAACCGAAGTGCCGGATGTCGCGAAAAAACCTTGCCCTAATTTGTCCCTTCAATGGCTCACTGGTTCTTTACCGCAATTTTTCTACCAGCTAATTCTTCGGGCGATGGACAAGACTTGTTTGCCCAACGCAGGCTTCTCTCCCTCGACATATACTTGACCAAATATCCAGCTAATTATGGAGGACACAATACAATTCATTTTTGATAGAATCATAGCCCATCATCGTTTCAAATAAAATTCCATGGAGTGAAGAAAGTCTGGTTTTTGAATAAAATTTAATGGAAAATGGTTTCAGAGGTTTTTCATTGAACCTGACAATTGGCCGTGGCTTCTATTAGCGAGTTTCAGCATAGGCGAGAGGGGGTCAGTTAATTTTTGGCTAGAATGCTCGTTGGGTGATTATTTTTTGGCAGTTAAACAAACACTCTGACGTTTGACCAGCCTGTTCACATTGAGCACTAGGCGTTGATTGTGAGTCGACACTAACCGAGCAACCGGGTGGCAGATGTTCGAGGTGACAACATGGCTGCGGTGCAGCTCGTTCCGCGTAGGTATATACACGTATACATATTAGGTACGAATATATGTACATAAATACATAAAAGGAGGACAAAAGAGTTTGAAAAAAAAATAAATAAATATGATGATCGATCGAGAACTCACCTTTTTACTCGTTCTCCCCTACGCTCACACTTATATGTATATGCGAATAACCAGAATGTCCGATAATTATACCCGGAAATGCAATCTATTTTATGTAAGTCGTATAGACCGAGGCCTACGTACGTCGTGGAACCGGAAGTTGAAGGTGAAACGTATTTGTCATTCCCTGAAGGAAAAATTTGACTCGAATCACGAAAAATGAAAATATAAAAACGATATTCGGTAGGAACTTTTGACTAAATAATCCTCTTCGTTTCGTGACTCGTCAAGTTCGGTGATCACGATCAGGGATTAGTCATTCGATACAGGATCGTTTATGATAAAATTAATAAAGCTCGTTGATACTGATGCCTAATCGAGTCTCGATTCTTGTCGTGATTTTTGATCTGTGAGAGAAGTAGAGGAAGGAGCCTTTTACCACGCGAGGGGTTAACCCCTGGGGCGCGAACCACAACACAAACTCGAGGGGGCTCCCTGCCACCCGTAGCTAGGTAATTTATCTACTCGATGATGTATCCGATTGAGTGTGACGACCGTGGCTGAAGAAATACGATTTTATATTCTCCATTTTTGTCGGTTTTGTATATAAATGCGTTACAAAAATCGCGAGGAAGCAAATAAGGAAAGTTTTCATTCCCCATTAAACTTACCACATTTCTGAAACGACACTACTGCACCCGATAAGTTACCACTTTTTAATCGTACAGTATACTCCTTGTACTTATATAGAACAGTGGAACGGAGTAGATAACTAATTACAAGGCTAGTTTATGGACTAGTGCTTCTTGTATAACTTGAAATTTTGTAGTTATATGCTAGCATTATCTGAACAACGTTCTGATTAGGGACTATGGGAACAAAAAATAAAAATAAAATAATTGTGAAGCGAAAAGTAGTTTATACAATGCAATGACGCTTCACGAACCTCGAAACACGCATATAACTAAATACAAAAACTTGGAAACTTTTCAAAGAAATTTTCTTCCGTATGGAAAATCTCCGGTGGACGGTTGGCAGCGAAGGATATATATGTATAATTTAATCGTATGCAAAACGGTGATCGAAATAAAAAGTTAAATGCGGTCAAGCGAGCGATTGAACGCGTAGCTGGTGCAATAATTATTATAATAATTGTTGTTATTATTTTATTCGCATTCCGTAGTTTATGTACACCGAGTAACTGGATGTTCATTAGTTATTACCTACTCGACTCCCTACGGGTAATTAGCCATCATTTATTAGGTCATTTAATAAGTAACGATGCAGGTGTGGCCGGTGACTACATCAAAGTTCCGAACCTGAATCCTGCGGTCTTTTACGATCTGCAGATCTGCGTTTCTGATGCTGAAGTGTGGAAGCAAACTTTTCACTCTCGAAAAAATCTTAAATTCCGAAACGTTTGACGACTATTTTAGGTCAGTAGCGTCATCGCTTTGTTACTTACCAAATTGACGCCCTTTTCGCGTTTTGGCTGTTAAGAATCGTGCGAGGGCAAAGAAATTAAAATGAAAACATCACGTGCAGGAATTCGTCGAGTCTATAGAAGAAGAAGAAAAAAAAGAGCAAAAAAGTATGAAAGTAAAAAAAGAGTGAAAAGAGAAGAAAAAGATCGAGAACTATCAACTTATACATACATGCAGGAACAACGATCAACTATATTCCTGCACAGCATAAACTTCTGACGATTAACGGAACATCTACGACGACTGTTCGGTGTAGCTGGAATCACATGTTATAGCGATGAAATAAGCAAATCAATTTATCCGAGTGTCATGTTTGTATATCCCCATTCGTATAGATGTGTATAGTAAACACGACACACAATCGACGCGTTCCCGCGTATGCTGAAACGGAATTTGACAAAGTGTGTCACATTTATTTTTTCCGCTTTATATATACGGAACGGAAATACTTATAGGGTTATGAATTCTTATATGTAAACCACTGAGCGCTGCAGTGCCCCTTCCAGAACCCATCCATAATCTCGTATTCTTTATAGTGTTGCACATGAATAAAGGGGCCATATGTCCGATGGTGCGGAATAGCGATTCATTCAGAACTGGATTTTTGAAAAAGAATAAAATATCCCATCAGCTTTCATTAACTGAACTCATGGAATCGATATGGATCGGCGTCTCTTAGTTCAGAAAAAATTTTCATGGGTTTTCATCAAGTGGTTGCAGCGACTTACGACTTTGTGTGTTCCGAGTCTTTATGGGAAACGACCCTTATACATGGAGAGGGCTACTCCCACGGGCTACGTCGACCACTAAAACGTGAAACAATAAATCTGTGGGAGCCTCGACGACGCCACCCTCTTCCGATAGTCGTATAGGGTTCTTATGGGGTTCTTATAGGGATGATATCGCACAGGGATGATGATGCTCTCAGAGGGTGACCTAATATGTCACAGTCTGTTGCAGTGATCTCGAGCTACCAGCCGCCCCACATACCGAGTGTTCCAGTAAATAATAATACACCAACGAAGGAGAAAGTTTAATCTCAGATAGATTCGTTATTCTCTCTATTTTCCTGCCTCTTAAAATCAATTTCCAATTTTTTTTTTGTCGACTCAGTTTCTGATCTTTAGATGGCTAGAAAAATTCCTGCATTATCCACAGAGCGAGAGAATAAAATGGGACACTCTGTATGCACTGCTAATACTGTATACCCATACAAAGGATTAGAGTAAATCCAAAGAGGGGAACTTCCTCCTAATGGAGCAATTCAATAGTGCGACGATCCGATAAAGCTGTGGGGGGTCCTCGAGCTTTATGCACTTGAGTTACATCAAAGGTATTGCTTCCAATAGCGCAATTCTGAACATATCAACTTCTCAACGTTTGACGTAAACAGGTATAAATTATCGATAAGACGAACGCCTATTTCAGTCTAACCGTATCTAATCATCAGTCATTTCAATCTAACACGTACAGGCGTAATTAGTATTTATATCTTTGGTTAACTAATAGACTATATGTATAATATTAATGTCAGCAATAAATTATACCGCTTGAGTGCAACTGTTCAGAGACTAAAGAGAAGTGAATGATAATTAACACCGTGATATTTTTCCGGGTATAAATTTAATCGAAATAAAAAATTTTTACACTTCATTAAAAACAAGGCTGAAAAATTTTCCCTTGAAAATTTGAATAAATTAATTTCACCCATTCGAGGTTTCTTTTTTGTTTTTTAAGAGGATGAAAATTTGCGAATATAAACGAGTGAGAGCTGTATAATATATCGACGGTATGATTTACCGCCGGTTTGTTGGACTGCTGCCATTAGTAACACTTCGCTAGATAGATACGGGTATACACGTAAGTTATATATTATCCATCGTTATGTTATGCGGGAATCTATGTAAATTTTTCAGGATACAACTCTCGCCTTTCTCAATACACAAACACCATAATTTACTTACACCAGTTGCACACTCATTTACGTATATATAGGTACCTACATACGTGTATACCTACTCGTTTCTCAGGAAGTACTCGGTACTTATTCATTTAGGCTTACACTACCACCAGCTTGGTTTACCGTTAAGAATTTATGGGTCGTTCTTTTCCATTTTTCATTTTTCATATTTCCTTCTTTTTTCTTTCTTTACTTCTTTTTCAGCCCCAACAGACTTTGACACACGTTTTTTCGAGATATTATCGAATGGTGTTACGACGTGTTTTCTGTTTATTTCAAAAATCGAGATTGTTATAAAAATTCTCAAGACCCACGAGCCGCTAGTTTTCAGTTTACGACCTGCTCTCCCTTCTCAGATCTCGTTCAATACCAAACTTGAAAGATTTTATCACCAAAATTTTATGGGCACGATGAACCCGAGGTTACAGATTTATGTAACTCGATTGGAATATCGACGTTTACCATAATTCTTATGCGAATTATGCGGCTTTAGTAATCACAATCATTTTCTTCAATGGAATAAATTGTTAACTATCATTTGTAACGGACTTTTTTAGGCAGTCGTAATACGGCCTTAACAATATCCTAAAAGATTGTTGAAAGTGAATTTATAGTACCTCTATAGTCTCTCTGCCTATTAATACGTTTTTTCATTCCTTTCTTATTCTTCTTAATCGAGTAATAGATCTACGATAACAATAAATATACAGAAATATGTGTGGTCCAGCAGTGATACTAAAATATAAGGTGTATTGAAAAAACAGTGATGATCGGTTGTGGTCAAACGCGGTTATACGTGATCCTATTATCGCGTGCCCTATTTTTATCCGTCTGATTATACGCCGCGGTTTTTCTTTACTTTGCTTTTAGTTATCCAAGGGACAAGACATGAAGCAAGAAAAGAATGATACATATAAATGTGGGTTGCCATGTATAGTGTATATACCTGCATACATAATGTCCAGATAAATTAAAAATAACTTGAAAATGCAGGTAAATATAATTATATCGATCAGAGTACATCCGCATATGAATAAAGTTGTAAATGGACACGTTTGTCGTAATGGAATTGGTCAAGAGGTTTACGTATTTATGGGGTACTTTTGGGGATTGAAGTTTAGCTTGTGATCGTAGGGGGTGTTCGATAGGTTGACTACTCGGACTATAAGGTAGGTAGGTAGGTATATATGACGCGAAAATAATTCGATTTCTTCAGAGTAAACATAGGGTGTAATATGAATATGAAATTTAGTGAAAAGATTTGAATATGAATAGTTAAAATGGCCACCCTCATGGCTTCATTTCGTTAATTTATTTCCGTGTAATTACGCCGACCGGACCCTTTGGCGGTGCGATTTGCATATCAATTTCTTGGTGGTTCTCATAATTGAAAGACGACCGCAGTTCGAACAGTCGGTTAAATAACTATACGGAACCACCAAGTCTTGGAGACCACCGCGTAATAGTAATAAACTTTTGGATATACGGTCGTAAGTGTTCCGTGGTGATGTTTAGATATGAATATTTTACATATTACCTCGACTTCCTATTTATTACGAGATTAGGCCGCGCTTAGAACCCTCCAAAAATCGTCCATACCTTCCGAAAGAAAAAAATAAGATAAAATAAAATAAAATGAAGTAATGGTTCACACATCTGAACCAAAAAACGCTACGGATATTTTATTCGAAAATCAGGTCGTTAAATAATAATACGATATATATATGTATACCTGTATACCTATATATTTTTTTTCTGCCATGAAGTGAAAGAGATCGCCAGAAGCAACCCAACTCGCTCTATATGCTAATTCGTGGCTTCTGATGCGGGCATAAATACGCTTTTAACCAAACTTCTGGGAGCTAAAAGTATTTTTTTTTTTTTTTTTCTTTCACGTTGAAAGATTTTTGAAAAAATTTATCCAATCCAAAACTGAATTTTCTCTCTTACTTTTATTTTTTATTTTAAATTCAAATTCACACCGACGAATGAGCGCGAGGAAGGCGAAGGATGATCGTGTTAATAAAGCTCCGGGGGCTGGCGACAGATCGGACACCGGCTTGCTAATTGGGTGCACATTTTTACGAGCCACTAAATTACTCGATGCAAATGCGCAGCTTCCGTCAAAGCAGTTATCTAGAAGCGCATAACTTTCGAGATTTACTACGCCCTCATTACCCTAATGAAGATGTACATACCTACCTACAGAACTGAACAACGTGTGTACCCACATCGTACAATTTTCGCGGAGAAATTTCGTAGTGAGTAAGAAAAAAAAAAAGAAAAAAAAAACGTGAATAAAATTTGAAAACACCGTTTACAGCCTATAAAAAATGCGTTTCTAAAATGACGTATATGTCTGACATTATGGATGGGAGAGATCAGAGACTGCCGTGGCAGAAATGGATATGAAATAAAGTGTAAAAAATGTGAATAGAAAATAAAAGAAATCCCTAATGCCGAGGGAACGCAGAAGAGCTTGCAGCGGTGTTAACTGGGAGCGAGTTATAGCAGCCTGCCGTAATGCGCGTTTAATATTCAGCGCCGCCAGCGCGACAATTTACGAGACCTAATGAATTGGCAAGCCCAGCCTCATCTTCGCCTCTTTCGGTTCGCTACTCGTAAAACCTTTTCGCACTTTGGTTATACGCGATTACGATTTGCCGAAGAAAAGCTCCGATGTTGATGAGACAAAAAAAAAAAAAAAAGATCCCATGTATTCGTTCCGAATGAGATAATAATTGGAATACAGAGCAGAGCTTTTATCCATGTTTGTTACAACAGCCCCTAAGGCCAGATAATGATGATGTGTGTGTGTGTGTGATGCGATAAATAAAATCCTGGCTTCTGGATTTGAGTGTGTTCCAGTCAGTGATCCCAATTTAATATGAATTTAATCCTTGTAAGGCCAAAATGGTCCGTAGGAGTAGAAAGGTCTCTTTGGAGGAGCGGATAAATCAAGGTAGCTTCTTGTTTGCCTGAAGGGACGAACTAACGTCAGGAACCCTTTATTATATCGGAGAAGCTTGCAGTGAGCGCGGTGCGGCGTGGCGGCATGTAGTCCGTGTAGAAAATATGGAAGCGTGCTCTCACGGTGGTTTTTAATTAAAAACATAATTTAGAAGGAGGGATAACAGGTAGCAGCTCGCTTCTTCGTTGTATGGTGGGAACTTACCAAAAGGACCCAGACACGACTGGTATTATATACCTACGTGCATATATTCACGATATAAACCAAGCCATGGGTGACCCATGATGCACCAGCCAGGGCGGAGCAAGATCAGTAGTCGAATGGTCCAGCCCGCGGTCACTCATGAATAACGTTATTAATTGCACCTTGGAAGGACCGTCCGCAGCATATACAGTTCTATATACCTCGGCATATCCTATGTATACATAAAATATGAATGGACTCGTAGTCTGTCCGCCGGTAGAAATACGATTAGTTACGTACGTCCGAGCCGCGTGGTTTTATGAAAACCGAGCCGAATTGGTCAATTACAAGATCACCAAATACGAGGGACCCGTCCTACACTCATGTATGACTACGTTACGTTTCGTGAGAAGGTCGCGGCTCGCGTCGGAATTAAAGGATAAAACTGTGTTAAAAATCCATTTGTCCGAGTTGCCGTATGGCCCCGAGTTCTTAGAGACCGCAAGATAAAAGGCACGGCGGCGCGTGCCGCCCGGAAGCGTCGCCATCTTACCGATAATAAATCCAGTTCACGCGTCTTTAATTTAAGAGTGGTGTACCTACGTTTATAGACGGTGGGGTACCTCAGGAAACTCGCTCTTCCCATACTCATGACAGTGTTAAAAATATAAAAATAAAAAAAAAACCTCTTTTTATATTATCGCGCGTTACATCATGCATCTAGCAATTTGCGGCATCCAGCACGCGTGATTGAATATGTCGGAAGATAATTTCGTATTCCGATCCTTACTTTATATTACAGTCTTTATCCCCCAATTTATTCCACGCACAAATATCCTTTTTTTCGTATTTTTTTTTTTTCATTTTTCTTCAGATCTCGGACCTCCTTTTACTACCAAATTTCCATTTCCTTAAAAACTAATCGACCACATCCCATCCTGAGATATCGGTTGAAATATTTTTCTAAATTAATTCGAACATGAAATAAGAAAAATATCGGAACTTTGATGGGAGGTAATATTCTGTTTGTATAAGATTAATTATCGATCAGTGAAACTTACGTAACAATTAATTTTCGTGACTTGGTAGAAGAAGACCGAAAGGGGTTTTTGAACTTTCAATCAAGGCTATAAACTGAAATAAAACTTCTCAAGCTTATAGTGATTTGAATTTAATAAAGAACCGCCATTAGCTCTTTTAATATCCATCACGCGATCAGATCGAACAAAAAAATTTTCCTCGACAGTGTAGGTCCGATCTGAGATCTGACGGAAGAGATTTATTAAAATTCTCACTACCAAAAGGTGTAAAAAAAAAATATCAAACAAAAAGAAAAAGTTCCTGCTCCACACATGAACCACCAATTTAATGATTCTGATCATACGTTTACCTCCCTGAGCAATTATTCATGATGCGACGATAAAAGCTAAAAAAATTTCTGCATTAACTGCTCCATTTTTGGTGTGATGTTTATTACCGAAACGGTAAACGTTTCGCCCCTGACATATGAAGTGTTTTAATAACGATTCCCGGGTAATTAATCCAGTCGACAGGTCGACAGTTGCGGTTCGTTGGCTCGCGAAACGTCAGTTGTGGTTCGCCGCGGATTCAGTCAGTCACCCTTCCAGCTTAGGTGTAGCTTATTCCTTCCTTGTTCCCTCTTCCTTCCTTCCTTGCTTTCTTCCCTCCTTCCTCTCTCTCTTGGAGGTTTTGCACCCGGTTATACCCTAGGCGTCGGTTCGTCTGTCCGCGTGTCAGTCGGCTGTCAGTCGAATCCTTCCCCTCGGTATGGCATGTAACCCTCTGCAGCTATATCGCCCACGCGCGAACACCCACCCAGCTGTCACGTGCCGTTGACCAACGAGCCGCACCTAGCTGTGGGTTGTTACGGTGCGGTGAGTTTCGAGTCGTTCTTCTTTCTAATGGCCGAAACTGAACACTGATGGCTGCGTTCTCGACCGCAATATTTGTGTTAATCACTTTATAGACACACACGTTGACTCGAAAACACGAACGTGAAATATAATGGGTACAAAATACTGCTCCTGGAATTGCACGCGGCTATCTCCGATCGCATATTTCAATAATCTTTCGAGATGGATGTGAAAAGCTTCCTGAGCTTTGATTTTTCATTCCCGCAGCCCTGGGTGTCGGCCGAGTCTCGGCACCGGGTTGAATTCCAGGAAGGTGGTTAGTCTTTGGTCAGTTTCAGCTCCTTCAGGTTTTAATTTATGCGCCACTTTAGCCTCTGGCGTTATTAGGGTTAGCGGGGGACAGACAGCGGTTTCAGCAGCCAGGTTTGGGTCCGGTTGGTTTTCGGTTTAGTAGTTGGGCCGCGAGGGTCACCAGTCTAAATTTTAAAACAAAGGATACAAAGGGAGCCGCTGAGCTGTCGGCAAAGAGCTGGTTCAAATACAGCGACGTACCCGGACGTTTGGACCATAAAAATTTCTCTTGAGTTCATCCCGAAAATCGCCTAGTTTAAATAAAGAAAACATTTCATCGTCGAGGTATGGAACAATTAACGCCATGCCATGATCGACCTGATAATAAGGTTATCATTCCCTCTAATGCCAAAGGCGACACGGCCTATAATTACCAAGCGAAGATTGAAAAGGCGTCGATAGCGTCGTCTGGTTGGCGCCGGGTCTCCCCGTCCCACAAGCCAATTACTGCAACCCCTTCGCAACCAAAGGGTATTTACTATTTAGTTCGCCAGTATCCACTCCCTGTACTAGTGTCATGCGCATCATGTAGTTTCTTCCGCAAAATATGAACCACTGCGTTAGAGTACGTCGAGTTTTTTTTTCTCACAAGACTCAGCTAATGGAAAAGCTAATGTGGAAACAAAGTATCTCATGATAGAATCAATGCTCGATTATAAATATCTTCATGACTTATATCAGTTTAGACATTTGGTACTTCGATAGCACGAAAAATGATGCGGTAGCGTTTTAAGACAGGAACTTTTTCACACTATAGATCGACTTTTTGTGCAATCCGCAGAGCACACGTTATAAAATGTAACAGAAATGGTAACTATTAATTTTTCGAGTCTTTAAAGCGATGTTAATGTGGTCCATTTCTCTCCACCGTCTTTCTGATTCTTTTTCTCTCCCTCTCTCTAGTCGACGATTGGAAGTATTCGTTGTCTCCAGAGTAGGTACATACCTACCCGCGGCCTTGTTAGTGCGGATCAATACGCGTGAACCAACCCTCCGCGTACCTGCTGCGGGACCCTGGAGATACTAGCGTAGGGTGGTTATGGGCGTGGTCTGCGTACTCGTGGAGATGCGCTCTCTGGACCATGAGCATATAGTGGTAGCGATAATTCCGCAGAATCTCGAGGTAGGGTCGTTCGTGCGTGGTCGGAGCAAGCTTTCCTACCGCGAGGTTGGCAGGTCCGAAGACCTTGATTGGGGCGTGTCGCCGGGATGGCGCCGACTGTTAATGGCCGCGGCAGCCAGACTTTAATTTCCTGTCGCTTCCGTAGAATCCAGGGTCTATCCGTCCGCCGTCCGTCAGTGCGGCAGCAACTTGCATAGGTATTATCAAGAACTTAGGCCCCCGATGGATCAGCCTTGAAATTTTTCGGTTAACCTGTATACGCGTAGTCGCCCTTCGGCTAGTCCTGGAGGAACTTGGAGATTCTAGAATCCGAGTTAATAATTTGCATCAAACTCTACCACGTACCTCTTACGATACAGAGTTTTAAAACCCCCGTGCGTCGCGCCGGAGGCCTCATTATCCTCGGACTGCAGGACCGACTTCGAATCCATCTCGACTCCTGGAGTCTACGCGGTAATCTGTACCTATTATACCCGACGAGATGACGTCGTTAGTTGCGGACTTATAGAGTCCAGACTTCAGACCGTTTTTCTTCTGGTTCGTTCGACGTTTATTTTTGCTGCGATACACCCATACTAACACGTCCTACACAAACAGGATTATCATCTATCCATCGCTTCGAGAGCAACTTTTCTCTTATTCACACCCATATACACAAGTTCACGATCCACGTGCGTAGGCTATCCGGTTGTAACGGGACCGCGAGCTACGTGATCGATTTAATCGAGGCTAGCGGAGACTGTATATCCTAGTACTGCTAGATCGAACCAAATGAATAGGCGCAGAATTTGAAATAAGATCCTGAAGAAAATCACAAATTTTAGTGACACTAATCGATCAGCGGGCTAATTTTTCTCGTATCTATGTTTCAGGATCACCCAGGACTGCGTGGAACCCCACTGGCGATGTTGGCAGCGCAGTGCAACAAGCTGAGCAGCAAGAGTCCGCCGCCGTTAGCGGACGCTGCGGTTGGTAAAGGATTTCACCCCTGGAAAAAGAGTCCTCAGAGCAGCGGGAGCTCACCGCAACACACCGGGGGCGGTGGTACCGGTTGTACGTCAACGACGGGTGTCACGCAGAGACCAACGGCTACCAGCAGCGCCGGTAGTACCGGGGGCTATGCAAGGCCACCGGTTACATCCTGTGCCTCAACCGCACCCCAGTATGGAAGCGACCTTTACTTTCCTGGGACAGCCAGTGCACAGCCAGCCAGTGACCCGCATCATCATCAGAGCAGTTTACTCGGCAAGGTCGAGGGCGCGACCTTGGGCTCGGTATACGGACGTCATCCGTACGAGTCGTGGCCGTTCAATGCGATGCCTGGAGCAACGCACGGCGGAATAAAAGCCGGCGACGGAGGCTGGTGGGATGTCCACAGCGCAGCGACAGGGGGATGGCTTGACGTCAGTGGTACCGTTGGCGTTGGCGTTGGCGTCCATGCTGCTCAAATGGCAAATTATTCGGCAGATTACTCGACGAGTCTTGCCTTGGCCGGGAATCATTTACTCGGTTCAACGACGGCTGGTCATAATCTTCTACAAGACACGTACAAGTCAATGTTACCCGGTGGTCCACCTGGGTTCGGGCTACATCATCATGCGACTACCGGAGGCGGAGCTGGGAGTCCTCAGGGCGCCGGGGGCGCCGGTGTTACTCAAGCACCATCCCCGAGGTCACAGAGGAGATACACCGGACGAGCGACTTGTGACTGTCCAAACTGTCAGGAGGCCGAACGACTCGGTCCCGCTGGTGTACATCTTAGGAAGAAGAACATCCACAGCTGCCACATCCCTGGTTGCGGAAAGGTCTACGGGAAGACGTCTCATCTGAAGGCCCATTTGCGGTGGCACACTGGTGAGCGACCGTTTGTTTGCAACTGGCTATTCTGTGGAAAGCGGTTCACACGTTCGGATGAGTTGCAGCGGCACCTTCGAACCCACACCGGAGAAAAGAGATTCGCCTGCCCGGTCTGCAACAAGCGATTCATGCGCAGCGACCACCTCGCGAAGCACGTCAAGACGCACAGCAGCAGCAGCAGCAGCGGCAGCAGCGGGGCGAGCAAAGGCAAGGGGGCGGCGGGGGCGGGCAGCTCGTCGGCCGAGTCCTGCTCCGACAGCGAGGACAACGCGAGTCAGCAGAGTCCCATTTCGGGTCCCCATCTTCAGGGGGCCCTGGACACCAACACGGGGGGTCAGCCGACCGGCAACAACAACACCCAGCAACAACCGGCAACCCCCATGACCCCAATGCAGATGACCCCTCCAACCCCGTTGACACCCCATCATCCCCACCACCCGCATCTCCCGCCGCTAATGGGCCACCACCCCCATCATCATCACGCAACCACCGTGGTTCCCACCACCCACCATCCTCACACGGGGATGAGCATGCACTGAGCCCGGTGGGGCCCGGAGCCGCATGCGCCAACAACGCAACGGCCCTGGGCTCCCCCCTATCTTACCCCCTAAATTTGAACCTGATCCATCACCACCATCATCATCATCATCAAGCAGCCGCGGTAGCCGCAGCAGCGGCTGCTGCGGCAGCTGCTAATCACCACCATAATAATTCCTACTCGATGCAGCAGAATCCTGGCACCCCGGGCACGGCGCAAACGCCATCACCCTCATCCCCTGCCCCTGTACATAGTCTCTAGGTGTCCAATGAGAGTATAGGTACCTCTTTTGCCGGCTTTTGATCGATTCTTTTCTATGGGTCCTTAGATACTGCTATGTTATATACTGTGGCTCCTATCTGCCCTGTAGCCACTCCTAAATGAAAAAAGAAAAAAAAAAAAACCCGACCCCCCACGACCCTTATTGAATATGAATTTTCAAAGGAACACAGATAAACAAAAAAAAAAAATAATAATAATATTAACGAAACAAAAAACACTAAGACAAAACATGTAAATACTATACATAGTGCGTGAGAGATGATATTATATTTAAACCGATATAATATTGTATAAAACACACGGATGTACTATACACCAACACATTATATATCGCTCCCTCATCACAGTAATCGGCGCACACAAAATTAGCCCCGAATTTATTATCTCGTGTAGCTAAGTTCCAAACATCATATTCTCGTTCGCGTTCAGTCGAGTCTTTTATGGCCGATCCTGATGCCCGTAGTAAAAACAAAAAGAAAGTTAAAAAAAAAAAAAAACCTATATCTAATCGAGCGACAGACATAACTGCACTCTCTCTCTCTCTCTCTCTCTGTTTCTTTTTTTATCTCTATCCATATCTCTCTAATTTTTTTTTTTCTTGTTTTTTTTTCAAATCCACTCTCACTCTCTCATTTGAATGACGAAACATTTGGATAGAAATATATAGTAGAGTCTATAAATCGACTTATGTAAGGCAAAAAAAAAAATAATAAAATAAAAAAGATAAAAAAAGGAAAGCAAAAAAATAACCGGACAGTATTATGTGACGTTTGGAACGTAGCCTCGGGACTCGCCCATATCACGCCCTCCCTTCTAAAACTAGTATCATACTATTAATTAATTATTATTATTAAAATATTATTATAAATATTATTAATGAAACTCATTTGAAGAAAAAAAAAAAAAACGAAAAAAAAAAACAAAAATATATAATAAATAAAAGATACAGAGGATAATAAACGATGCTTTTGTGAATAACGCGTACTTAGACTCAATTCGACTACATCATTGCCCACCGCCTTTATGCCCTGCCCCTACGCCTTTAACCAATTTCTTCCTGACCACCCCCCCCCCCCCCACCCCCACCAAAAAAAAACCCCCCTGAATCGAAACCTTATTTCCAAATACATCACCTAGTCCCGTAATCCAACGTCGCTCTGCAATATATATGGACGATGCCTGATAATATCGTCGAAGTTACATTGCCAATGGCCAATATTTAAAGGCCTACATACATACTCGCCTGCCCCGTCGCTCGTGCCGCTGCTGCAACTGCGAATTTGCGTCTTGCTTCGTGATCTTCGCTCGAAGTTCTTACGGTGTGCTGGTAGGGAGGATGAACCAACTTCCTCGACTGTCGCTGCCGCTGACCACCATTAGAGAAAACCCTCTCTTGAAAATCCTATTGAAGAGATCCTCCTGCAGGGGGATGCGACAAGCTAAAGATGAGAGAGATAGGCCTTCGTTCGAGATACTTATCGGCTTGGTAATAGGGTTTTACGCGATGCATACGTAAGTCTCTTATTAGCCTATTTCAGACTAGCACTCTTCGAAACTGATCGCGAAAAATTTTCTGTTTCATTTTCTTTTTCTCTTTTTTTTTTTTTTTTTGGTTTTTTCTTATTGAAAATCAACAACTATACACTCAATACTATATCTCACTCTGGCACGCAATTTAACAAACCTCTTGTTGCGTAAATCGTTATGAGCATATAATAAAATGCACCTAATTGCCTGCCATCTAGATCGTTCCAATTCAAAAACCAGATCCCGAACTTGATTATCTAGCTTTCCAAACCAGATTAATTATGCATATAGGTACGTATGTACAGTACAGTCATTTTACTTTCGATAATTTACTCAAACATTGCTCAATCGATTAGCTATTTGCGATTTTCTTTACGATATCTCCAAACGTAAATTCG
Organism: Macrophya alboannulata; assembly: GCA_949628255.1. Lineage (NCBI taxonomy): Eukaryota > Metazoa > Arthropoda > Insecta > Hymenoptera > Tenthredinidae > Macrophya > Macrophya alboannulata. Next base: position 3,811,730 of record OX451209.1, on the reverse strand, counting down.
CGAAATAATTACCTGCCCGATCGGTATGATTCCTCCGCTGTTCACATACAGTTCTTCCAACGTATGTACCTATAAGTACGTGCAATCGTTCAAAAGTTTAGGAAACAGTCGACGGAACTCATTGTGAACGAATCAACTATACATGTACATGAATTTACATACAATCAGCCGCAACGTGGGATACTTATCAGCATGCTGCAGTGTTATTGAACTAAGATATCCGAGCTCTTTTCCAGCCTCAACGAATTATAAGGTTCGATGTACATTTATCAAAAATAGGGATATTCGACGGTAATTGAATTAAGAGGCCAGGAATCTCCTCGAACCAGACATACCTATAGCTTACTCGAAAGGATCCTATCACTTAAAAATTAATCAGCGGATATTGCAAAATGAGAGCAAAAGTAATAATGAAAAGTGGAGAGATTTATGGGGATCTCCGGAAAAGTCTGAAGGTAAGAAAAAAAAAGAAAAGAAGAGAAAAATAAAAATGGGGATGATGGGGAAACGGCAGGGGTAACTTTGGGTAAGAAAATTTCGTACAGCGTTAACGACGTATAACGTCGGTATAGTGGTTATTCATTAGACTCGGGAAATTGAATCTCATTCTCCGCATCCTTATATCCCTCGAGGCGGTAATACCCACCAGCCCGGAGTTAGCTAAACAAATTCGCGAGGGCAATAAAAGTATAATAAGAGCGGAGAAGCCGCACCGCGACGGTAATATTGCACGGGCCGTTAGCCAAGAGAACCCTGCAGCTCTTTGCTCCGGGTCTTTCGAGGCATGAAACGCACGTCGTAACATCGGCTTTTCCTTACCTCGTCGACGCCCACCAATCCCTCGTAGTCTTATTTGCTCATTTCCGCGCTTGCGCCGCCGCGACGCCCACGCTGTACTTATTTCTCTATATACATCGTATATATACCCACTACGTACATTATATATACCTATACCTACACGCGGGATTGACGTCTCTTTCTACAAGCCTAATTAAGACATCTTGCACGCAGAAAACCTAATCAGTTTATCTCATAAAGTTGATACAATGTCGCCATTCCCTGGTGCACCTTTAGCTACAAAATATGCATACGCGTTACGGTTATCGTCTACGATTGATTTAAAGTCAAATCAACATGTTTTCATACGGATAAGTATATGATTGATTCGTTATCGTAAACGTGTTCGCGCTTCGGTGCCGGTAATTATAACCGCGATGTGAGATAGCGGAATAATAATAATAATAAAGCGCAAACAGTCTAATGAATGTAATTAACTAATCTGCATATACGATATACATAGTTTTTTTTTGTAATTATTAATCACCGCCTAGACGCACGTAGGTGAGATTGATTACTCAAGTATAATCAGCGGGATTTATGAACTACAGAAACTTATTAGTCCTGTCTAATTTTCGGATACAATTTTAATTCTCGAACGAACTTCAAACGTGTGTGAAACTTTCTCTGGAGAACAGAATACCTGCGGCGGAAGAAAGTTTCGCCAATAACCGGAATATGTATCGATCGATATGTGATCTTGAAACTGCTGATTATCATTCTTTGTATAAATACCCAATTCGCTACTTGGGCACGATATTATAATTTAATGTTCACTTTGTCCCCGAGGGTTTCGTTATTGAGCGATTACTGATTACTTTCGCTGTATCCCTCCCGATATATATATTCATATCTCTATGGAAAATGAAATTTTATTTCAATAAAAGCCCAGTCATCGTAATGCCTACTACCACCGTATAAAGCTTTTCAAATTTTCAGGGTCAAAAGATAATAAAATTGTACGCGTTATTAGCGGGAATGACTCGGCTCTCGTCCCCCTCACTATACAGAGAATTAACCATACTCATCCATCCAGAGTCGATCAGATTTTATGGACTTGTATATATTGGAATCGAGTCTTTGACTGACTATACGATATAATTTCGAGTAGGTATATATACTCTCGTTTATTTATTATACGATAATTATGAAATAATATTGAATTCTATATCATCTGGCAATAAAATAATCGCGCTGATTTTCCGTGACGTAATACCAGTATAAAGTAGAGTTTAAACCCCGTAAAACCGACGACATAAACTGGATCAATATGGCAGAGATTACGGAATAAGATCGTTATGCAAAGCAGACGTTTGTACGCGGGCGAAGGTTATAAGGGATGACTTGAAGGGAAGGAATAAGGGAAGGGAATCGAGATGGGGTGGCGTACAGAGGATGCGGTTAATGTCGTGCCATTCGCAAAAGCCCCGGGGGTCGCTTGGCTGATTTAACCAACGAGGGATGGCACGTTTGTTATTCAATTTGCAACCGGTTGGGGGTATGGTTTACTCTACCAGTACGGCAGTGGTGTGGCCAAAAGCTCGAACCTACATATTTCAACCTCCCATATGGATATCATAACCTTTTCAACCGAAACAAATTTTCCTGCAATTTAATTCGGCCTTTTTTTCAAAGCGTTTTTGTCTCCAGAGATTAATTCAGACAAACGAATAGAAACAAATCTGCGATTTTAGAAGAAGACGTTTCTACTGGTGATGAAATTCTAACTTGTGCTAGAAATTTTTTTTACACAGTTCATCTTGACTATGAAGAGAAGAAGAAAAGAAAAAACTGAATTCATTTCATCTAGCACAATAAGTTAAATACAATTGAGTGAACAGGGTGAGAAATATCTCACATTATACAGTATTGTATAACGTGGAGGGAGAGGGGGGGTATGACAATCGCAGTCACACATGCATAATTGATTGGCCACCGGCCGTTGGTTGGTGTCATCTGAACCCACCACCCTCTGCAAATATATTACCATACGTAGTTCCGAATGTGTTATAAAGCGTAATTACGTTAGAGCCATAGTTGGCCACACGTTGTGGCCACAAGCCGCACCACAGACTTTTCACAATCGGCATCCAGCGTCCATTAATTTTGTGCTATTGCCGACTCTCGAATTTATAATGGACCGGACCGGACCGATGTATGCGTGATCGAAACGTGCGGCAGAAAATACTCTCGGGTATAAGGCGTTTGGCCTACTTGAGGAAAACGTCTTCTTTTATTTTTTTCTTATTTTTGTACCACCCAACGATCTTCCGGCACGAGATTCTCCATTCGTTCTCAAAAACGAATACGCTGACAATTAACAATCGAATAGTTAAAATTCTATTCGGTAGAATTAATTGACACATCCACTATAATATACAAGCTCACTGAAGGTCTGGGACGGTTAAAATTGACGTGCCAGAGTTGGGATTTATAAATATGAAGGAATCTCTAATTCCATTCATTTCTACAGAGCTGGTATAAAAACCTATTGATTTTTATTCGATACAATAATTATTTTTGACAATCTTAGCTGAGTATCGTTCGATGTAAATCGAAGTATAGACGATAGTATCTAAATGAGGATAAAAAAAAAAAAAATTGTTATCAACTGGAGCGAAGGACAGTGATATGATAAGCATATACCTATAACATAAATTTAAAATCTTAAACTGTTTTTGATTTTTTTTTTTAGCATTTCTCAGATATTTACAGTGTAGCCGGGTATATATATACATGGTATATATACAGGGTGTCCCAGAACTAAATGTCCAAAATGAAAGGTGTCCCAGAGGAGGTCGAAACGAGTAAATTGTCCCGAAGAACATGGGCTCTGCGAAGTCGCGTTCGCGAGATATCACAAGTTAAAAAATATCGCTTTGCGCCACGATCGCGGCGCAAAGCGATATTTTTTAACTTGTGATATCTCGCGAACGCGACTTCGCAGAGCCCATGTTCTTCGGGACAATTTACTCGTTTCGACCTCCTCTGGGACACCTTTCATTTTGGACATTTAGTTCTGGGACACCCTGTACATGTATATACCATATACATAGTACGTATATATTTTATATGTAAAACTTACAACTCAATTAGCAATAATGACCAAATGTGTCGGAGTTTAATTTTACGACAGTGCAATTACTGCAATTGTGGAAGTAATTACAAGTACCGCATATATATACCTACACCTATACGGAGAGAAGTGCATGTAACGTTAGTTCGGATGATATATAATGACGAACAATTGTTGTGACAATTATACCTACCTCGATTATGTTGCATACCGACCGCAAACAACTTTTTTCGTCGCGTGCATTAAAGACGGCACCGACTGGTATATACACCTTATATATACCTTCGTACAATGAGAGAGGGAGAAAGAGAGAGAGATAAAAATTGAAGGATAATTATCCGCAAACTTGCGGATCTCTCGTTTCCGTTAGTTTTGTTTCCACTTATACGTTTCCACGGCAATTAATTCTATATATATAAACTAAATTAATCAAATTCTAGAGATAAACGAAACGATGTACGTTTTATGTACCTCCCCTATTTAATATGATAGTTTCGTAAAATATCGTCATCACATTTGCAGTACTTGATAATTATGACAGCATTAATATACATATATTATTGGAATGTCTTCGAGTTATAAAATAATGATAATCGCCGAAGAATAACGAATCATTTGAATCTCTGAAAGAGATGAAATGTGAAATTTCATCCCTTAAATTTCTCACTCGAAAAAAAGTTTATATTCAAATTAACCGTGTGTAAGAGATTTATGCTTGTGGATATCGTCGAAACTCTTTTGCCTTTCACGAAACTAAACCCTCATGTGTGGCTTGGCTCTCATTAATACAAATTTAATTATCTTTTTACCAGGTATTAAAAAACGGCCGGGATTGACAAGCGGCGAACGAAACCATGGGTGGCCTGTCGAAGCTGCATACCATCACTGATCACTAAGCAAGCCAGGCGTCTCGTGTTGAGATGGTCGGAGGAGGAGAAGAAGAACAACACCAACAACAACAACAAATAAGAAGAAGAAGCAGAAGGAGAAGAAAAAGAGGAAGAAGAAGGAGCAGGAGCAGGAGATCGGCCCCTGCGCCCTCCGGTACCAGGTCACTTCGCCATTTCATGGTCTCGTGTTTACCAAAGGGAAACTACGGGCGTACCATTCAGGAAGATACCCCGAATCAGCGTCAGATCATCATCGAGCTTTTCAGCTAGAAGAAAAAATTGGTTGACTAACAGTCCCACGACACATATCGATAAGATACACCTAGTTTTAAAACCGCACTCTTCACATCGGCTGAATCATAGATAGAAAAAAAAAAAAAAAATTCATGTAGATAAGACTCGAGAACATCGACTTCGCCGTTTTTTCTTTTCTTATACCGAAGCCTTGCAGCCAAGATTATTATTATATTTTTTTTTTTACCAGAAACGTCGAGTGAGCGTAATCTGTCTCAAATGGAAGAGACAAGCCGGTTGGTTATCAGCTAGCAACAAAAGATGCTAACAAGGTGGAGGCATGTGGTGGCCGTTAAGCTGTATTCACTAACGGGTCTTGTGGCACGCGCATCTTATTACAAAGCGCCGCCCTCTCGAGAAGGACTTGTAAAAGCCAAGGACCAAGGAGCTAAGTTAGGCGGTTTAGTTGGTCAGGACTTTTTGAAGATTAGAGCCGCAACGGTCTGGCCTTTTAGCCAGAGCGGAAGAGGGTCGAGGTTGTGCTTTGTGCATGTGCATTTGCATATGTGGATGTGCATGTGCAGCGTTCGAGGAACGCGTAAATTATTACCCCGATTAGACACGCGCCTAAGATTCTAAGAATGAGTGTTTCAGACTTTGGTATCATCGACATCAAGCCCCGGCGTGTGTGAGTTGAGGATTTTGAAAATTTGTATTCAAGTATAGCAGCAATGCTCCGTACGATAAAAACTTGTAGGATATGGTATACGAAGTCAGTCGGTCTCATCTGCAACAATTGCAACGAGATATACCTTTAAATATATATAATATAAATAATTAATGCCTAAATTCTAAGACGTCCAAAAGGTTTGAAACGTTAAAACTGTTTCGAACTATAATGAGAGCTTATCGTTATAATATTATATTTTTATTTTAAGGTCTTCGGATCGGATTAGAATTATCTTCTATCGAATTTATAGCGGAAACGATAAATTTCAGCTAAAAAAAAATAAATGAATAAAAATTTTACCTTTACATTCCAATCGATATATTATGGGTATTGTAAACCTGTGAGAATGATGAGAGTAAATAAATAAATAAGTAAATAAATAAATAAATAAATGAATAAATAAATAAATATATCTATGCGGTAAAAAAGATTCCTTTGAAAGGAAATTTTGAAAATATTTCTATCCACTCGCACGATAGACTATTATAATAAGCGAATATTGCAATGAAATTGTATGATATGTATGTAATTTCGTATATTAAAGCACTTTTAATCTCAATTGATAGCATAAAACCGCTTAATTATACCGCTGACCATAATCCCCAATCACTGAATCCTCAATTTCTCCCTCTGTATCAAACATGCCTCATTGTGTCCAGCGTAGGTGGGTACCTAATGCAATCCAATAAGGGTAATGGTCAAACGAAACCGTGGTCAACGCCATGTGCCAACTAATGCATCAAATGCATTGGCTACGAGTCCGAGTAGGTAATGCAATACCCATCGTACCTCGATTAAATTTAATTATTCCCCATTAAAGGTCATCAAGGTGTCCGGTTATCCCACGCGACACCGAGGGTGTACCCTGCACAAGCATCGGACTACAATACTCATCGGACACACAATTCCCAAGGATTTACTACTCGATATGATGTGATAGCTCGTTACTTTTCCTGGCTTATCATAATTGGGTAAATCGTAGCCAACAGTCATCGAGCTTAATTGGAATTCCCTCGGGACACACTCGTCAATTGAAATTGAATGTTGAACGAGATATCGGTTCATTAGATCCTCCGTTCATCCGATACCTTTATCACGCTTCATTTAATTAACGAATATATTGTTAACCGGACTAGCTAACTCGGTGTTGTATTAATTTCCTATCAGAAAATCAAGTAATCAAATAAAAAGTTTAAACATTTTTACAATAGATGTGTTTATAATACTAAGAGGTATATATGGGTATAGTGTATGCATATGGGTACCTTGATAATATACAAATGGATATTACGTGGTATAAAAAACCTATAAATATGCAAATTTGCAAAAAAAAAAAGAAAATGTAAAAAAAAAAATTATTGTATATGAAGCAAAGGAGTAACATATATTATTTGTTTCACGTATACGTATCCGTTCAATTTATTCATGAGAGTTTAATGGCATAAATATTATACTTTTAGACGTGCGTGTTTGCGTTAATGTAAAAAAAAAAAAAAATGAAAACGTATAAAGAAATCTTTGCACGAGTACGAGAAAGAAATAGGGAGAGAGAGAGAGAGAAAAATTACTACGATATAATCGTTGTAGAAGAGAATTGTTGCAAAACAAAAAAATCAAATTAGTGTGACTATGAAGCGCTCTATCGAGAATCATCCAGTCTTCGTAGAGTTCTAAGTGACGTTACTATTTTTCGACATAGGTTCAAACGTAGTTCCTCGATTTTGAACCGTTTAGAAACTCTTATACGCAGCCCTATGTCGTTCATCATATCTCTGTAACCCGCTGTCACGTTAGTGACAGCGATTAATCGTGTCCTGCCAACCGTTGTAAGCCAAGATCAAAGCGTAAGTATTTCAGCACGTTTTAAGATTTTGACAAGCACCAGAGGTCCTGCAGCGTAACGTCGTACAGACTCTATTCAAAATCGATTTTTAACACCTTTTATATTTTTTTTTGGAATAACGAAATTAACTGTAATAATTCTAGTCACTGAGTCTTTCAATGCAGTTCGATCTCCTTGTTCACTTTATATATAAGAAAAAACGAAATTAAAAAAAAAATCGTTTGTACGACGAGCATCAATATCTTTAATAGCGTAGCCGGATCCAGAATGACTTTCAAAATCAAATTCAATACGTCTTGTACATAACATCTAATTTAATAATCTTGCCAGAGGTGTCTACGTACGTACCTAAAATACCATGAGAATAATATAAATGTATATCGGTATGATAAATGAATACCCTGACAAAAAACAAAGCGCGTTCCAACTTCCGGTACGCGCCAAAGCAAAAAGTAGAAAAAAAAATGAAAAAAACTACATCCACGATGACTAGCTGTTAAAAATTATAAATCGTTTCGTGAAATCTAGTTGGTATCTTATACTTGGACGTGTTACTATTTAAATTCTTAACGTTCTAACGGTATTTATAAAATCGAACATATTACTATTCTAAAAACACGGTGCTAATTTTTCCATTTCGATTCAATTTCAATTACAATTTGAAATTGCTTTGAGATGATCTATTTTTCACAAATTTCAAAAGTATAGTTACTGAAATTCTTTCTTCATGCAATTGGACGGTGATCAGAGAACAGAAATTTCAATTCTGGAATAAAAAAAAAAAATAAAAAAATGTGAAAATGTTCGATAGTTCGATAATTTCATGGTACATTCGTTCGGTATGCGGGGAATGAATAGAAATTAGTCGACATCGTCATGGTGTCTTGTGGTTAATTGATACGTCTGCATCTGCGTTTTGGTAGCAAGGGTAGCTGAGTCTGTCCATCCATCCGTCCCCCGGTCCCTCAGTCCTTATTCTCTGTTAGCTGGTGTGATTTAGCACCTCCACTTCCTGGCGATCTAGTTAACACTCTTTCCTCTTCGTCGCCCTCTTGGTTGGTCGCTCCTAACCAGGCAGCCCATCGCCTCACGTTGTGACTAATACCCCTTCAGCATATATTTTTATCTAGCTACACGGCAAAAAAGAATGAAGAGAAACCGAACAAGAAAAGGAAGACGAAGGATGAAGAAAAAGAAGGAGAGTCTGCGGCTCAAAACCGCCAACAGATGTGACAAGTAAAATGCATAAATTTTCACTTCTTCGTTTCGCGAAAATGAACAATTCAATTTTGAAATTCTGATCAGCGTCTCTTCGTCTCTTCTTCGTCTCTTCTGAATTCTATGATCTATAGAGGCGCAAATTAGAGTTTCTAAATCCTATTTCGCACCTCCAAGTCTTTGGCGAGAACTCGTAGAATGAAACAGAATTTCTATTCTGGCTGGAGAGTGCCCTCTTCTCCGGCGTCCGAGTAATGATGAGTAGTGTACAGTGTAACCTATGAAAGAAAGTAGTTTAGAATGTTAACTGAATTAAAGTATAATTAGAGAGATGTAGTTAAATTGAATAAAGAATCAGGAGGAGATCGTGACTCGTGCAGAATAGAGAATAGAGTCGTCTTCATATTGCGTCGAAAGTCGGCAGTGAATCACGCTAATTGCTCAAGTGATTAATACGTTTCCTTTCCAGAACTTTAACCCTTCGTTTCTCATTTGTTTTCCACCCTCGTCTGTAGGTTCGGACAGTTTTAAGTTTTAACCCCAGTGCTAAGAAACGCCTATACCCTAACCCACGTCTCGCCTATTTGCGGTGCGCCGATGCGAAATCAGCAAAGTGCTAACCACTCAGAAAAAAATTCGAAGTTCAATTACCCAGACGGTTAAACGCGATTGAAATTTTGATTCATTCCCACTCCAACATCGTAGCTACGTGTATACCGACTAGTAGAAGAAGTTTATTACTCTCTAAGTCGTTTAGCCGCGCTGCACTTACAGTTAACAGCAGGTTTCGAGTAGCTACAAAGTTACAGAGCCACAGCTAGGCAAATAATAAAGTACTTTAGAAAAATGATTATCAACTCTGGGAAGTTAGCGTTCTTCCGTATGCGGTTTATGCGCACGCTTATTTGCTTTCTTATTGCTCCTTTCCTTCATTATACTATATTATGCGAAAATTTGTAAAGCCGAAAGCCTGCGGCAGGTAACGGGAACCACCCCCTGTACGCGTATACGTCCCGTACCGGGATGAAAAGGTTCCTTTAGTAATTTCGTCCAAATTGCAATCGATTCATCACACGTTTTATTGGCCTTCTCAAAAGAAATTTTCCTTGAAATTGGCTGAAAGCAATCCCAAGGGCCAGATCAAACTGTACAACAATAGAAAACTTCGCACCCCGACTGCAACGTTCGCTCACATTGAATAGATCGCCTTTTTACAGGCGTTATACCTACACCGAACGCTGCCGAACGATTTCATTGTGTCGTACAAGTACAACGTTGAATTTTCTACCAAAAATAAAAATCAGATGGAAAGCGATTTTCACAAGCTGCCAAACCTCCCGTAGAAATGATCGTCAAAATCCTCTGAATTTACGAAGAATTGCATAAATCCAATTCTTTCGTTTTCCCCAGGAAAGCTTGGCGAGAGTAAAATTTATGGAAATTTAGCGTCTGAAGATCAAAGCGAGGCAATGGAGAAGAGGTACTCGTACCTCCGGCAATATCAGAGACCTCAAGGTTGACTGGTACACGATCTAGGCGACACGAGAACAGGGAAATTCTGTAGCAAGGGAATGAACAGACTGTCAATATACCGGGAGAGAATTCGACGGGTTGAAACACGGGTGCGAGTCCCGCATTCAAAGTAGCCGATTTCCCGTTACTGAACTAAAGTTACCGTAGACGGATTCACTCACGGCTCATCGAACATCGTGAACATATAAATGATTCACGAGACAGAATTCCCTCACCTCCCGATCCCAAATTTATTACCTTTTTATTAAAAAAAGGAATCAAAGACTAAGGTTTTTGTCTCAAAGATCCTGGTTCAGAGTTTCAAATAAATAAATTTTATCAAAACTTTGAAGTGCAGGGTGTAGCTGAAATTTCTTGCTGAACACGGCCGGTTATAGAGAGTGCGAGGCGTTGATTTTGATAAATAACTATGAACCACTCCCAAGAGTAGCGCTACATCAGTGCACGGAGCTGGGTCGACGCGATGAAAAGAGACGTCTAACTAAAATAGAATTTTCTTCCACGGAGCGACGTGCGACGTCTAACGGAGTCTGAACGTCTCGGCAGTCTGCACCTGGTACCGAAGGAACATGCCTGTGCAAGTATCAAAAGTAATGAAGACTCGGTTTCAGTCAAACAGCCGTGTAATGTATCCAGTTAGACGTTGACACCAGCCTTTCGTCCCTGCTCCAGCTATGCACCCACATCGTAACTTGATAACCAGAAGATCTTCTTCCTCCCTGTCCTCCTTTACACGGTTCAATGCAACGCAGCCAGAATTTTCTTCTCCCAAAAATCACGGGGCGAAACGTGAATTAGGGTCCTAGTCATCCCGAGTCGGAACTCAAAATCCTGGTTTTACTTTACGACCTCTCACCGGAGACTTGGAGGTGCGAACCAGAATTTTAGGGCAGGATTGTGCGTGAAACGAATTTCTAATTTGCACTTGAAAGTCAGAATTGTTATGGGTTTTTAAATTCTGATTGGTCCTCTGAATCCAAGAATTCAGGATCTAAAATCAGGATGACTGTTGAAGGAAGAGTAGAAACGGGTGGATAAGTTCTTCGCTTTGTAGATAATGTCTTCTTTCACGGTTATTGTATGGAAGTGCGAATTTATAATAGACGCAGGCATTTGGTACCTGCAGGATTAGGGTTTTCGGATGCTGTAGACGCTCGGAGGTTCTTGGCTTTAGGCTAAAGTCACAGCACGTGTCTGGCGTCAGATATCACAGCCAAGCCCGCCTCCAAGACTTAACGATCTTCGTTATTGAATCTCTCTGGCACCGTGGCGCGTCACCCTTGCCACATCATTGTGTCAACTTCGGGGACCTCCTTCGCGGAGTGTCACGCACCATCCGCCCACCACAAGACTGATCGACCCTAATAGATGCCTGCATAATGAGGACGTATATAAGAAACGAAATATATATATGTATTTTGATCAATCGACGATCGGACTTGATCTCCGCGGTTATTTGTTAGCACCGGGATATTTCTTGACGAAGAAACAATATATCAAGTATTCAAGTAGGTTTCTGCATTATTGCGCAAAGAAGTTTCGCGGTAGTATAAGGCACATCGACTGCCACGGTTCGTATCAGTAAAGTGTAAAGCAGCAAAACGGCGACAAAGGCTGACCACATGCGAAACATCTGGCATTTAACGTGAAAGAGCCAAAGACGACTGTTTGGAATGAAACACGCCCCCTGTCACGGGCTGCAGTGCACTCACGATGCACGTTGGCTAGGCCGCGGGGAATTTATCGTTCACCATTGTTGTGGCACAAGGAAATATATGTCCGATTGTTCTTTAATCTAGAACTTTTAATTAAGAATCAATGTGACCACTCATGCGAAAACCTATCAGCTTGTTCTAAGGGACAAACAAAATTTTGCGAATGGTGCAGAATATAATCGCGGTAATCGCTGCATAGCCTAACCTTATGCAATTAATCGACGGACTAAGGAGCACATTGAGGATACAAATCATCACATTCTACACGATCTATGGATAGTTCAATGCGCAGGTCTTCTATCTTTGGATTTGGTATAATCCATATCATATTTTGACACTCCGGAGTCAGTGCGAATTATTAAACATTGAAAAACTGACGGCATTCACTCTGGCCATTGAGTGTTAATAATTCGGTAAATGATGGTACAATAAAGAGAGGTGTGTTTGGCCCGAGCTCCAACGCTAGCTCTTTGTCTGGCAATTAAAGGCATTTTGTGTATTGTTTTCCGTAGGCCACCTGCTTGTTTTATTTTAGCTTTCGCGCACGCGTATTTTTTAACTCGTTGAATACGTCACGATGAGTTAGCTAAGGTTCTATTAAATTCGAGGTGACGTACAGTCTTCACTGCACAATCCTGCAGCAACAGCAGCAGCAGCAGCAGCAGTCTAACGTTTGCAACGAATTTTATTGCACTGCACGCGTATATACGTATTTACATATGCAAACTGCACTGCGGTGAACAAGTCAATCTTCTTCTCAGCAGTTCAACTCTCGAGTTCACAGTGGGCAAAAGACGGATGGTTAAAAAGGGGTTTGTTGTTTGTTTAATAGCTCTGCATGATCGCAGAATAAAAAGAGCCATAAAAGTCAATACCGAAGCAACCGCGCGCTAGGCTGCTCGTCTGGCAATCCGGTGGGCCTCTTTTATCCCATCATCTTGTGATCCCCAACAATAATGAGCAATAATTTCAGCTCCTGTAATCGATCTTCCTACCTAGGATGCTCGGGCATTTGAAGACTCTGTGTCATTCGCCCAGACGAGGCCCCCCAGGTGGTAGGACGATGCTGATCACGACTTTGCTGACCTCGCAATGTCAGTGTAATTCTCTCCCTGGATCTTTCATTGGCTGAAAATAAATATGAGAGAACAAAACTCCTAGAATTGTTCTGCTGGCGACCACATATGTCGCGATATGATTAAGTAAGTAATAGAATGAAAATTTTCTGGTCAAGTTACGATGCAAAATTTTTACTGATTACAGTAGTTCAGGAGGATACCCCAGGTGCTCTGCAGGGGTTTTAGCCAGCCCGTTCATTGCGCGGTCTGGTATACTTTATCCTTGGGAGGAATCAGTAAATAGAAGAGGACAAATTTCCGATATGTAATACCAGTTATTTCGGGTTCCTTTTATGGTTTTTCCAGGATCACTGGCAGGAGCGACGTGCTTGGAGAAAGAAAAAAATTTTAGGTCAGGAGTTACGTGGGTCATTCGATTTTTCTCCGTTTTTTTGTTTTCTCTTTATGACGACGTTACGGATATGTGACCAAAGTACAGGCTGCGTTCAAACGACGAGGCGTTACGTTATACCGAACTAGGCCACGCATGGGGAAACTTTCAGCTTTAGTTTTTCTTCGTAAATGGGAAACTCGCACATCGACATCGACATCGACATCCTGCACATGCACGCATACTGCCTGCGGGTATAACGTACGCCCACAACTAGCATTAAATAACGTGCAACTGGTCCCTGGTGTACAATGCGAGTATTTTGCTGATTCTTAAATACTTATATTATACAGTTTTCCCAGGACGGGAGTGGAGCAAATCGCAGTGCATTTTGGGGGCGTTACTGACACGGGACCACGCTTAGTCCCACGGCGTACGTCACTGTGCCCTATGTTGGTCCGGCCTCATCCCTACATCCCTACATCCCATAATCCTTAGGGATTTGTTTACACGCCGTGTTAAGCAGTCTTTGATATATTTGAACTGTGCTTCTGCGGCGCTATTAAGACCTGGTACATCAACAAGGCCCGTGTTTAACGGAAGAGTTTTATAGTAAGCGCAGAAGCTGAGAGGGAGGTATAAGTTTCCCGTATTCCTTAAATATTTTCGGGACTTTAGACCCTTCCGAATCAACACAAACTTTTCAAAATCTCAAGGAGACTCTGTTTACTCAAAATTCAAAGCACAAAAGCATCTCGGGAACCGCAAACGACGTTAGAGTCTCGTGTATATCGGTGTGTTCACACCAGTGTAACTGAATGACAAAATATCATGCTCTTCCCAAAAGAAGTCAATGGATGTTTTCAGCTTTCTGTAACATTGAACTTTTGTCGACCAAGGACCCTCCACGTCGAGTCTTACGGACACCTCAGACCATACATTTTTTTTTATGGTGGGACATTAGATGAAGCGTGTAATTTCTTCCATTATACAGATCCCTCTTACTGAGTTAGTCAGGAGGATCTCTTTCAGGCACATATGTATATCGAATTACTCGGATATTCTTAGCCTCCAAGGATCTACATGTAGCTTACCCTAAACTTCATTAGAAGGCTCCTCAATCCTCAGGGACCAAAAAAGAAGACTTTGGCTAGAATTAATGAATAATCGCTTTTTGGCCATAGACAATAACCTATCGATCAGATATTATCAGGAATACAATCGATCTTTGTTTCCAATATAAAAAAATAGACACCCAGCTTCCTGGTGGTACACAAAAATTTGTATGGGACCCGAAACTCTGTCACACTTTTCATCGTTCGCATAGACATGAGTTTCTTTTGATATTCGGTATCGTAGTTTGCACCTGGGCTAGTGGTCGGTCCCTCGGAGCGATTCACGCACTTCCTAAACGGTTTTTCAATATTGTGGTCTCTGACCGTTTGTCGTTGAGGTTGACGGCCGATTTAACCAACCGCATGACAGACAGACAGACAGTCAAACAGACCCGGAGACGGTTTAGGTGGTTGTTGATCCGTTAGTCGAGTATTTGACGGTCGCGTTGTATGTATGCGTATGATCGTGGCTCGAATGCGGTGCAGGAAACGCGGAAATGACGTAAAATCAATGATTGTAATTAGTAGCCGATACCGGAACAGGAATGGCTGATTACGGTAATCAGTTGCACGCAGACCATGCCGGCAAGTATGATTCACATGAATAAAGCGAAGAAAAATAAATAAAAACGAAGAGAAAGAAAGAGAGAGAGAGAGAGAAAGAGAAAAAAATAAAATAAAGGAAAAAACACACGTCTTGGGACTTGGGATCAAAAGGGGCGACGGAAGGGACGCGTCGACACATCGACGCATGCGCAACGTACGTTCACCAACTCGTTCCTCCTTCCTCTTTTCCGTGCGCAACTGTTATTAAGGTGGACAAAGGGTCCCCATATGGCAACCTCAACGACAACGCACCTAATATCTGTTATTAGACATTACTCTATGACAATTAAACGTTGGTACCGGGGCATTGTTACGGTCCTACTTACATTGCATTATCCGCAACAATGATACGTTTCGGTACGATGGTTCGGATCTCGTGAATGCTAGATTGTACCTACCCGTTACTGATGCAGCCATGCCGCACCGTTCACGGATACCTTCACCACCGGACTTTGGAATCTCGATTTTCAAAAACGACGCAACGTGGGATAAAATCGATAAAATTTCTCTCTCGCTTTTCGTTACACGTCAGAAAAAATATTCTATATCAGACTTCGCGGGGATAGTCATTCAAATATCGTGCCAATATTTTGAGCTTTTTTTTTCTGCCTTCGACGAAACATATTCGGATGAAATTTGCATAAATTTCATAAGACCGCGAGGCTTGAGAGCAGATGCGAGCTGTGGTCTCTTCCACACGATCTTCACGAGAGAAAGAGTTGTCCGAGTCGTCAATAGGGCTCGAGATTCTCGATCGTATGAACACAGGTGTATTCAGACGGTCCCGCAAGGTCTGACCACAGACTGCAGTTCGCACGGCATGACCCAATTTTTGGTACCGTTTTGTGCAGTTTTGAAGACACGAAGTTGCAATTTGGTATCCAAACAAAGAGTATCATCGATCGATGTTATACAATACGGTTTTTGAAATATCGTGTGAACTTTGATGGTCGAAAAATTTATTTTCTCTTCTTTTTAATTTTTTTGTTCTTTTATCATTTCGAGGAAGGAAATAATGGAGTAGAGATACGAGCCACCCTCGCACGGTTTTAGTACAATGGAAAAGGGTTGAGAATTTCGTTGTGGTTTAGCGGGGGTTCTATGTACGTTGGCGAGCGAACGAATTTATGAATCTAGGAAAATTTAGTTTCTGCGTGGACTTGTACAATAAAGATTGTGCGGTGAAATCGCGTTCATAAGTTGTAAAACCTCTGAATCACGAACTTTCTTCTATATTAACGTCAAAAAGTTTAGAACTTTTCTTGAGAATTATTTACGGCTCTTTGCCGAACCAAACTTATCAAATAAATTTCACCAGTACCTACCTACTCGAAACTCGAAAAACTCACGGTTAGAACTGCGGGAAAATGAGTCATACGCGATATTCAACAGGGTTAAAAAAAAATTCACATAGCATGTAACGAAATTCTTGCCAATTTCAACGCGATTATACGAATCTGAAATAGAAAGAAGGGAACGTTAGCTTTTTGCTGCGAACTCAAGACAATGATACAAATTTTGGGTTAATCCAAAATCCATTTCGGCCTGATCTTTGGCAAAAACTATAGCACCGCGGATTCTAATGTGAAGATAAATATGGGATTATACGGAGCGCTTAGTCGATGACGACACGCCCAGCTTTAGTCTGTCTGCATCATAAGTCCACGGGTATAGGGATGATCGTCCAGGCGTAGCTGTATGTACGTACATACCTACCCCATGGGTTTTACCTCTCGTCATTATTTTATTGGGGGCATCTGGGGCCCGCGCCCTGAATTTTGCGCTTTGCGCTTTGCGTGACCCTCTCGGTCTTCTCCTGCAGGGCGTGGTGGTTCGGTACGTGAATCGTATTGTCCTGGGCGCGACGCACCTGGGAGTGAGGCACGGGTACGCCTCTTCTTCGGGGCATATGAGGAACACTGACTATATACGTGACGCGTGACATACGGGGACCCTTTCGAGGGGGCGCTTTGTGTTCGCTTCTTTTTTTTCCTATTTTACTACCCTGCTGCGCCGGTTCTTACTTCAGGATCTTCTCCGCGCTATTTCCGGTCTCGATCTTTCCCACTAGAAAAAAAAAAAAAAAAAAAAATTTAACGAGATGAAGAAAAAAAAAAGAAAAAGAAGGAACAGCAACTACAGATATCGAAAGATCGTTTACTCGATTCCAAAAATAATGATTCGAATTCATTTGATGTAAGAGCTGGTTACGCTGGGACTGTGTAGTTTTATTGCTTATGTAATTCGTGAAACGATCAGCCCCACCTTGGCCAAGGGCAAACCCGTTCCCCAGGCTACGAAAACGACGCACAGAATTCAGTGCGTGTAGAAGGGAACATCGAACGCCTCGCACGTGGAGTTCGGCCTCCATACGCCCGGGGGCGGCCAGGGCGTAGGCGATAACGCCCCCAGGTGGGTCAGGGTGGCACCGCGCATTTCTCATTCTGCCGCACGTGCATAAATAAAGATACCACCGCCGCCCCTGTCGCGGGAGATCCTTGCCTAACAATTCGCCGAGTCACACAAACTCGACAAAATTTCATTGATCATTTTCACGTGTGATGCACGAAGAGAATTCTAGTCTGATCACATGGAACCTAAATCCCTTTGTTCTTCAGTTTGCTGACATTTTATATATCAATTATTCGATTTTCTTCGAACTCAAATTTGACCAAATTGGGATGAAATTTCGAGGAAATATTCGAGGGTGTGAAGTATCGTTTGGTAATTGAATTTTCAATAGACCGGGGGGGTTACTCCACGGTATGAAACCGTTCTTCGAATCGAATTAACTTTCGAGTGTATATCGTGCAGTGCAATTTTCCGCCAATTTTTAAAAGATGTTTTCGCGACGGTGCAGAGCCCTGCGCGGTGGTCGGCGGTCCTTTGATATCGCGTGTCTGTTCGGAGCATGTAACTCCGGTTTGAATCTTGCGCGGTGGTTTTTCAGGGCCGCGGGTTCCCCGACGTCGAACAATGAGTAACTGTAGTCATACATCTACCCAATTGTGCAGGCTGCGGTGGGCCGAGTGAACAGATGTAAGAACGACGAGCCTCAGGCCCGTCAATATATTAGTTTGAAAGTGTTTTTCTGAATGCCTTGGCCCACATATGCCTGAAGGAATAATAGCAGACGAGTTCTTCTAGCTCCTGCGTGCTCACTGCTGCTGTGGCTGTGGCCGTGGCTTCTGCTGCTGCTGCTGTTGCAAGCGTCTTAATTTATCGCATGATGCGTGTATGCCTCTGCCTCAACTTCCGGCTCCCCCTTTTAGATTTCCTCTCAACATCTCGGCTACAGTTCTCATTCGGCCTCCACATCGCGTGGACCAAATTGACCAAACACGTTTTTCGATAATCTCTGTACCAAACTCTGTTTATTTAAGATCATATTCTCATGGAGTTTCGGGAATGAGTCGAAATACCATTAAGCAAAATCTTCTCACAACTGGCCGCCTCAGCTCGTCTTGTGATATCGAAATTCATTCAAGGAGGTGGAGTTCCTCCCTTACTTATTTTTGTTAGAACAAAAAAAAGAATTGTTTAAATAACTTTTTTCTCAATGATGTAACAAATTATTACCTTGGGTTACATGGTCGTTTACTGACTCTGGTAATAAACCATATGTGTCTATGTGCGAGACCGTTACGTGTATGTACGTATAGTGTTGCGATAGTTTATTAAACGGTATCGCGGTACAGGGTCCAACTGTCATTTCGGAATTTTAGTGATGGTGAATAATAGATAAATCTATGTATAATATGATATACATATGCCATTGGTATATGGGCGAGCTTGTAGGTTGAATATATGGTCGAAGTAAGCGCCTGGCTAACAAGGTGTCCATAAAATCATGTTTACAAGACAGGAGCGATAATAGATGACAAATATTGGCAGATGCTCGACCCGGGTATCCGCGTCCCTCTACTTTGCAGCATCTTTTATCTCGCTCAGGCCATAACTCCGAGGCAGCCCCCAAATAGAGAAGAGGAGGACATTTTAGTGGTTTCTTTAGGCCCCGGGAGCATTGTCGATTGAGAAAGGAACACATAAATCACGATTCATCTAAATGGCAACAATGATCCGCAGGTCACCGCGACTCGACCACGTTTTATGCCGCCACTTTCATCTCTCCAGGCTATGGCAGAGGCGCGATCACAATGCTACACGATGACAAATCACTGCCTTAAGGATCACCAATACCCCAGATCCTCACATTCCAAAAACTTACGATCACTTTAAGGTTCCGCATTTTTTTCCAAAATACGAAAATCCTAATCGCTCAGAATGTTGCCCAACGATGCCGTGAAAATTTCACGGACTTTGGTATATCTCGAGAGCCATCTCTCGATATTGAATTTGTGTCTGGCTATGTAATCAGAGGGTGTCCATATAAAATTCCTTCTGAAAAAAAAGCTTCGACGAATCCAAAATTTCTAATAATTTTGAAATATCTCTCGAAATCTTGGTAATCAGGTGTGAAAGAACCTAGCCAACGGAATATTCCTTCAGAGCGTATGATTGTTTTGAAAAAAAAAAGCGAAAAAAAGATGTACCCCCTTAATTTTGTTTTTCACCGACGGTTCGTATTTCTGGATGAGGATTTTCGGAGTTTTTCTATTGTGGAAGGTATATAGGTACTTAATTTGAAAATGGCATTCGAAAAGCCGAGGTAGGGAATATACGCACGGAGCTTGAAACCCATCTCAGAAAGAGTTATAGGTTCACGGAGCAATAAAATCCGGACACGAACCGCCCAGGCTTAAAGCAAGAAACTGATTTCAGTCGGCGGTTGTTTTATGGCGAGCTGTAGTGTCAAGAGTAAGCCAGCCTAGTCTTTCTGGTCCATCTGTGCTTTATGGCCCTTTAAGGAATTTACCTCAAACGTGTATCGCAGCAATAAAGAAAAATAATGATAAAAATAATAATAAGAAAAAACAATATGGCGAATGATAAAAAATACCCATTAAATGTCTCCCCTATTTTAAAATGGCGGCGGTTATAATGGTCCGCGAATCTCCAAAGAAAAAAAAAATCTTTGAAATTTATTTGTATTCTCTTACTTCTTGGAGGCTATTCTATCGCTAAGTGAAAAAGCTCAAAAAGAACTCGAGGAATCGTTGCTAAAATAGAGCTGAGCGATTTCATCGTCGCGTCGGAGCGTGTAACACCGATTTAAGCGTCGACTGCGGCCAGGATATTTCGATAAATTCCTGTCGACTGATGCCAGAGTCCACTGAATGTCCTGGGGGCGTCTTTTCGTGGGACATACTGCTGTAAGGTCGGATGTCACGACGGTGGCTGGAGCGATCCCTCAAAATACGAGGAATTTTACTACTACTGTACCGAAGGGGATGCAGTATTTTGGCCCGTTGTAAACGGTGTGAACGGGACTTGACGACGCTAAAAAGCAATAGCAAAGCAAGCAGCATGTGCTCTGGGCGGAACCCGAGCGAAGAAGATGTACGGTGCCTTAGGAGTATTTATGGCATATCCGCACTTCGTCTGATATATATGCGTTCGCTTTGGAATGCCCGGGGATCGTACCCGAATAATTGTTTCTGGAAGTGTGAATTGCGCTTATTAAAATTTCATAAATTTTTCACGTATGGATCAGCGGGAAATTATTCACCCCGATTGAAAACCGCATGCGGTAGCTTTTCCTCCCACAGACACTGCAATTGATCAGAAACCTGATCAGCAATAGAATTGGTGTAGGTATCATAAAGGAACAGAAAAAGGACATTATTTTACAGCCCATCAAAACCTCGTATTTCTCATTTACGTCTAGGGAGTTTTTAGAGCCTTTTACATCGTCTATTTCTTGTTAAGTCAAGCCGCTTTTCTTCCTCTCTTTTACCGTTCAAAAAAAAAGGTCACGAAGAAGTCTCACGAGTTTTTCCATGAATAAAGGGTACATCCACAGCAGCGACCGAACTCTGCGATATGAAGTACATCATAGTGATTAGAAGTGCTTAAGTTAGCGTCGCAAGCTTCTGCGACCAAGTGGATATGAACATACCTCCTCCACAAACACGCGTCCATATGAATACTTGCATATCTTATCTGCTTAAACGAGCTAGAACGATCTGAAAATAACCAACCCAGTAAACGCATGTTATTAGCATGATTAATTCAGGGTGAACATTTATTATTCTTGTCGTCTTGTAAGACGCTGGCTGGAAGTTCGACGAAGAACCTCGTCGAGGTCGCACTCGGGGTGGTTAAGCCAGAAGTCAAGACTTAGGGGAGAGTGTATATAATTGGTTTAGACGGGGAAAAGATGGGGCAAATGACGAGGCGTCATTCGATCGCTCATCACCATAGCAGATTTCATTTCCCTCGACGATATCCGTTAACCATGTATTTGCTATTTGCATCCCATAAGCGATTGATCAATCAAGCGATGCGGTTCTTTTTTTCTTTCTTTCCAGAATATTTCTATGGGATCCATGTCCTGTGGAACACATTAGATGCTGAAATGCGTCGAGTCTAGCGAAAGTTATTGATGCAATAACCCATCTTTTTTGGGATCGACGGACTCGGACGAGGGCACAATGGGACCGGGGTGTTTGAACCGGAAAACCGACTATAGAAAACTTTTGTTAGAAATGAAAACTGGGTACGCGGCCGTTGAGGAGACCATTATTAGTGTGAAACGTATGCTCATCAAACATTTAAAGGGAACAATTATAGAGAAGGTAGAATAAAACTGAGGTCAATATTAAAAAAAAAAAAAAAACGTTGGTACCAACTCGGGCCTGTACTTGCTAAGCGTTTATCGTATAAATTTTTTAATTTTTAGCGCTCACAATGCGACAATATTCTACCTTTTTAGAGACGGGCGTTTGTTGCCATTTATATGGTATATACAGGTAGGGCCAGAGCCATTAACTCGAAATAATTTCGTGAGAGAAAGACAGCCGTTTACACGGATCGACCCGTTCTCTAGCACCTCGTTCAAGCCTTGTATATTTTTTTTGTCTCTATCTGTATTTCAGCTTCTGAATTTAAAGACCGATGAAATCGATCAGAAAGTTTGGTTATTCTCACGGCGCTGAACCATGATCAAAGAAACTCCCTCGGGATCTTACTGAACGTAACGTTTTACGAGCCATGGGGATCTGGAGCTAATAAAAAGGAGAGAGAGAAGAAAAAAAACGAGACATAGCCGAAGAAAGCCCCAAGAAAAGTGGAACGAGACGCGAAGAACGACTGACAAAGGGACACCCGAGATGGAGCGAGGCAATTAGTATCAGATATCGACAGATTGGCTCTCAAGGGTTTCGCATCGACAAACACTACGCGCACCCGCGCAACGAATCTTGTGTACAGTTTCCCTGTGAACACGTAAAGGGCGAAAAAAAAGGCGACTGAATTTCATTCAGAACTAGGACCCTTCTCGATTCAGCTCCCCGTTGAAGGTACAGTACCATTCATGGGAAACTCAGAGTTGGGAATCCCGTCGCCTATGGTTATTGTGGTTTTTCGAAATTATTGTTATTTTGAGAAGTTCCTCAAAACTTGAGACCCGCCTCAGGGATGGGAGGATAAATAATTATCGTCCTTTCTTCGACTTTTTCCTCGCTTGTCTACGTACGATCTTCTCATTCCAAACGCATACATTGATACGTCTTATACACGTTGTATACGTCATGTGGTTCTTCCGTGTCTAATACAGTGGCTGATGACTGACGGGCTAACAGGTTGTGGACAGACTCCATCAGGCCACTTTTTGATAGAGGCTCAAAACGAGCAGTGGACTTTAGTAAAAGCCACAGGATTCACATCCACATGGGAAAAACGAGGTCAAATATTTCCAAGAAAGTTTTAGAGCGGATTACGAACGTGTTACCTGATTAACCTCGGCGTAGTCTACCAATATTTTTGTAAATCCTTGAAAATATTTCAAAACCTCGTATAAATCTATCTGCCAGATGGCATGAACGGTTAATTTCAAACCAAATTGGATATTGATCATTATATTCTCTTGCGTATACTCAGCCCGTGTATTGGTACATAGAGTGCAGCTCTCGACGATCAGTCACGCAGTATTCTTGCAACTGATACTACATCGACTGATGACTGACGAGCTAGCAGGTTGTGGACAGACCCCATCAAGCATGATTGAAAAATATACTTACCATGCAGAGAATAATGATCAGTTGAATTATGCCTCTGGAATTGTTGTAGCTGTGCAAACCGAAGAGAAACTTTTTGAGAAAAAAAAAGAAAATATCTTACGATTTTAATGAGAGAGATGATCATTAGTAGGTACTTGAAGATATTTTCTAACCGGATGACTTTGCCGTATAGAATGTTTTAATTTACGGTTTACAAGCGCGTAAATTTCGACCGATATATACCGCTGCATTATTTATTGACAATAGCCGCGAGGGCTAAGAACTAACGCGCATAGACCACCCCTGGGATTCGAGTGGACTTGAGATTTGCGCGGTCAATAAATATCATTCGTTCCGATACTCCAACCAGCGATGGGCGACTGGTATACGCATCCCCTGGGGCTCACTGTAACTAAACCGAAGGGATGCTGTTTGCGCCGTCAAGGGTGCAACAGCAGCCCCTGGCTTCGTGTGTTTGTCTTTCGGTTTTCAATGGGCCCCACCCGATCTGACCTCAATTTTTGAACTTCGTGTTTTCAAAAAATTAAGAATCCGCGACACCTATTAACCAGAATCAATTCAGAGGGTATATTTAATCACATGAAAAAACAAAGATTACCGATCTTCTAAGAACCAAATTCACCATTTAAATCAAATCTCATGTTTCCTAAATCTTTGAGCATAGTTTATAAACGGATAATGGAATGTCCGTTGCGGATGAGCGAAAGTGCTTGACAATAATGCCGCACTCGGATAGTAAAAGTAAAATTTCGGCACCCTCTAGATAAAAGCTTGAAGTTGTTTCCTGGGTCGATGGGTCGGTTCAGCGGAACTTTTACCGAGCAAATGGCCGGCTAGATGTATCTAAACGAGTATATACATAAGCGATGCTTCCGATGGACGAGTGAGGGGATTTTATTCCCCTAGTAGACACATAGGCAGGTCAGTGGCAGAGCAGAATCCGCAGAGTTTCATAGAATGGGAACCCATGTGGATATTGTTGCAGAGAAGTAAATGCGAAGAGCGGCTAGTATTAGGTGCTTAAAACTTTCCCGACAAATTGCGCGGTCACGTGTACAAATTTGAGATCAGGGTATTTAATGGATTTCGTTAAGTTTTACTGCCGATCATCGGCGGTGATTGATACGGGGAGGAAATCGAGACCGGAAATGGGTTGGAAGTTTTTCTGTTCTAAGAGGATCGAGGCGGCAGGGTGATAAATTTAACGATTGATGAGACTCTTCGAGAAATTTTTTGGAGGGGGAAAGTGTAAGGTTTGAGAATCCGATGTGTGTTAAGCGGCAAACCATCCTGCTCTTGCAGTTTAGGTGTTTTATATTTAAGCTGAGAACCGCGAATGGTCGAATAGCCATAAAAATAAACATTTCGCCATGAAATTTACACAATTTGGGATAACCACGGCGCCGCAGAGGGTACCTAATTCCCGTACCCACCGACCTTCCGAAAAACCAATCTGCGGAAATTGGTGCTCGCGCGAAGCGTCCGAGAGCGAAGGGTCAGGGAGAATGAGGATGAGGATGAGGTTTAGTCCCCGTTCTCGTCCTCGTCCTCGTCCTCGTCGACGAGGAAGAACCTGCAGCCGCCCATTAATCGGGTCGTTAAGAGATCCTCGTTAGCGTCGCGACGCCGTTTCGCCGCAGTTTTACCGTTACGGCGTAGGTGCACGATGCTCCAGCGTATATCGTCCCGCGTGGTGTAAACTAGAGCGTGAAAGAAAGAAAAAAAAAAAAAAAAATCGGTATACCTCCCGATCGTTTGAGAAAAAAATCCGGAATAAGCAAAAGTAAATTGTTTTCTCCGCAATATTTCACAACCGCAGAGCTACGGACTCGTAATACACATCGGTGTTCAGGAGACGAGCGAGACTGGGAAGGGCAGAGGACCAGGACCAGGCCGGACCCAAAACGTAGGTAATTTGGGCCTCCAAGAGGACCACCGACCAGGTCGCCGGGTGGATCGCCGCGATTAACATTCCCAAAGCAATTGCACTCGAAAGAACGCAGCAGCGAGGCAATTTCTTTTGTAGGACGAGGAACGGGGCTCCAGTCTTGATCATCGCCAGGTGGCAGCAGCATCCGACGACGACGTTGACGCCGACGTCGACGTTGACGACGAAGAAAAATAAGAGGAAAATATACCCGCGGAGAAGAGAGAACGAATAGATAGGCGCCAGCAAAAGACGTCGGCGACGAGACGCGACGCGACGCGGCTATCAAGGTTATTCCGGTTTGCGGCCGCGGCTGAATCGAGATTCGTGATTCGAAATATACCGTCGCCTTAGTGTCGCGCGGGCTCATCACCAGAATTACAGACCTCGTCTCCCTCGTGGGATAAGGGGCGCGTGGATAGGCGGAGTACCGACTACCTCTATACATACAGATGTTTGTATTATAAGTATATCTTATACAGCCACGTAGGGACTAACGTGCGCAAAGACGAAAGGAAAGCTACGTTTCAATAAGAATTATTTCATTTCAATCAACGAAAAAACTTGCGAAATTTCGAAAATAGAACCAGAATCACTTCAGTTATACCGATAGTCAGTCAAAAGTCAAAGAAAAATTAATTCAAGCACGTCAAAAATCGTCGATAGTGATCGGCAAACCGCGAGAAATATACGTCTGATTATTTTCTTCAAATTCTCGAAGTAATCGAAAAATTTTCCCAATGGCAGAAATATATTTTTTCTATAGGAAGTTACTCATGGTGACCTGAAATCATCAGACGTTATAAAATTTCAGTCTTTCTCGATTGATTCTACCCTGTTTTTTTACGGTACAGGATCATCTTGGGCCGCGATTTTGGTCATTTGAATCACCGAAGAGGAAAGAGTCAAGGTTCCTTTCGCCACTTTCGCTAATTTGAAAATGAATCGCAATAGTAAATTGAGACTATCACGTACACGTTACATAAATTGATTTTAAGTGACTATTTCTTCAGATCCTGATCCCAATACTTTTGTAACTATCGATTTTTGTTACGGTTCTGTAATAGCCGGAGTCGAATTCTAATAGGCTTTCCTCTGGGATTCTCGTAGCAAATCAATCCCGTTGACCTGACGCTAAAAGATAGGTACTACACATCGTATATCGACATGCAGAGAGATCTCGAGACGAGTAAAGAAGAGTTCCATTGTCAGAGCCAGCACGTCGCGACGAAATGACCTGCAGCGGTAACAAAATCGTCCGATCCGGTCCGGCCCGGTCAGTCTGTGGCACGTTCGACTCGGGCATTGCGTTGGGTCGTTTGACCAAGCCTTTGATCTTGCCGCTCTGGTTGACAGTGCCTTACTTGCTCGTTCGAAGCCGAGATATAACTACACGTATATAATACGTATATACATATCTATCTATACCTACGTGTCTATATTTCTACAAATTACTTACAGCCTCTATATATTCAGTTTAGAAAATCTAATCCCAAGTCGAAATAGAAATTCTATAGTTTTATTTTAAGACTTCCCACCGTAGACTCGGAGGTACAAACTAGAATTTTGGGGTAGGATTATGCATGTAATGAAATTCTGATTTTCAAATTAAAGTTAGAGTTATGCCAGTTTTGAGAAAGACTAGACTTTTGAAATTCTAGTTTGGACTTCTAGATCGTAGAATTCAGAGGGGCTGAATCGTTCTGTGGTTTCAATCTTTAGCTCTCCTCGATCTATAATAAAACGTTTTGTGAACTGATTGACGAATAAATTCCGAGTCCAAAATAAAACTGATCATTAAGTCGATTTTTCAAAGATTTTTGAGGCTGTAAGTAGAATTTGAAAATTTAGTAGAACTCAGAATGATCAAAATTTCTAATGCAAGCTCTGATTCTGATATCCACATCTGAATCCTCACGTTGGACATAAGTCTATCTACTAAAACAGAATTGTATTCTTGTTAGAAACCTAAAGACGAAAATAATTGAGGTTCCAGAGGATCAGACTAGAATGTTTCGATTCCGACTGATCGGGATATCGCGTCGATTAAACTGAAATTTCAAGTCTTCTATGTGCGGGATGTATGAGTTACAGATGTGTAAATATGTAGACGACAGGCGTACCGTATTACGAGTACCTGCGTATAGCTATAAGTACTTATTTAGCATTTACCTCAAGGTTCACAGTTCCTGGTAATAATTGCTCCAGCTACAATTACTCAAGGCAATGGCCAGTTCGCATTTATTACACGCAATGTATAGGTGGAGTAAATTTGCCTGTACTGTTACTGGAGTGCGTAAATAATTCTCATGATGAACAATGATCGCGTGTTGCGGTGCAGCGTTTGTTACATTCGCGTATGGTATCAGAAAATTCAAAATTTCTCGTATGACGTATGCAGGTATCGTTATACACGAGATTTACACTGGACCCATTTTTTCAGTCGAACAAGACATTCAAAATGAAGAAAATTTTTGAAAAAACCGTTCCGAATCGTTTCGACGATACCAACGCTGTAATAGAGAGTATGACGTATGGTGTTTACCGGAGCGGAGTGCGACCATGCGAATACTTGCATTTTGCAACAGCATATAATCAACCGTCGAACAATATTGTTGTGAATTAACGAAAATGACAAACATTTGCAGTTTTCCGCCGGATACGTTTACGTACAGTACCTAAAATTACAATTTATACTCATGCGTGTACATAGCTCTGTACGGCTATTTATTAGATACGCCTATGCCCAGGCTTATGCATCTGCAAAAAATATACATTGCAATTACGCTTCCACATACGCGATGTATATTTCACGAAAGGATGGACGTAGAATTTTCCCAATGTCATTATACATTTTTATGTGGGATTTTGCGACAGGTGTTAATCGAATTGGAATGATTACCAAGGTATAAGTATAGATAAAATTCAGGAAAAAAAACTTTCTAATAGCTGAGTTTTTAGGAATCTATGATTCTACGTTTATATAAATGAATCGTTTCTGTATTCACTTTTCTCAATGTTCGAAATCCCGTATCGACCTCGAAGGTATTGAGATAATGAGGGAATGGTTTAATCTCGTTGTGAGAAATCTTGGTAAGCAATTATGTTGGTTATATCGATTGATCTAGCACGTTATTGCATTAGGTATATACCATAGGTTTGTTGAGAATAATAAGAAGAAAATAAAAGATAAAGGCGGTGGCTATGGCCGCTGGGATAGCTGGGGCCTAAGTAATAACCTTTACAGAAAATTTACCTCAACTTGACTCCGAGGAATTTAACTTTTTCAAAACGCGGCCTATAATCGTATATGCAAATAGTCACAGAGCCAGTGATCGCTGCGCAGTGATCGTGGCTTATTAAGTCGTTCTCTTATTTTCTTCATTCAATCGGAGGAATCTTGATGCCCGCCGGCCGAAGCCTACCTTGACCCGAAAGGGTTCAATCTGTTTCTATTTCTACGATGTATAATACAGGTATAGAAATGACTTGAAACAACCGGAAACGATTTCAACGTTGCGTCTTCTTTTTTCTTTTTCCTTCCTTTCTTTTTTTGTGATGTATAAGAAAAATTGGACTAAAAAATGAAACGGGCATTTCATAAAAATAGAACAAACAAGTTAATCGGTTGGCCTTCATGGACCGGCCCTAGAACTTGCCGTTCAGATTTTTCAAACTCAGAAAACGGTATTCTATGGGTGAAAGAAATTTGATTAAAAGAAAACGAAATGTATTAGGAATGATTCAAAAAATTAACCAGATTTAAATTGAAGCAAATCCTATTGACTAGGATGAAGATTATCGAAATCCAATATGTCAATAATTGTTTATTTATTTATAAAACGAGAAGATAGATGTTGAGCAATTTTTTCCGAAATTGAAATGAGTGTGTTAAGTTCTTTTTTTTTGTTTTTTTTTTCGTTTTTCTGTATCGTATTTTAACAACCTGGCAAAGTGATAGAGCATCAATCTCGACGTTTTTGCTTGTGAAAAATGTTAACGAGTGTAGCTCGTCGTAGTTTACCATGGTTTGCAGCAAAATGCACGCTGCATCACGTTCCAGGGGAGTAATGTTTAACCTTTGAACAGCCTTTGGTATAGGAGGTAACCAAACCTCAATCTATACGAGGTTCTAGTTAACTCCAGCAGCACATAACGATCTTACGTGTTGGTATACCTTCCTCTCGGCTATACCTACGCAAATGTGCATCTTGCATCTATGTAGCTACACGCGGTTGCACCTGCTCTTTCAAATTACTGTTTATGATTCGAATTAACTCCGGCCAGTTGAACAAAACAACGAAATAAGAATTGAGCTGCTCATGCTGTTGCTGATGCGAGAAAGCCCAGCAGTTCATCGGAATTCGTCATTTTTTCATTTCTGTTTTTTGAATTTATCTATTTATCTTTCTTCATTTCACACGATGAAGAGAAACGTCAATTTCTAATCATTATTCATTAAAAAAAAATCGTCTTCATTGACTATATGGATTTTCATCACCGATTAAATCTCGTCTGTCTATTGTACATGAGATAAACTGAACTTTCTGAACAGAATCAACGTACCTACGTGACGTAAAATTATCA
Organism: Macrophya alboannulata; assembly: GCA_949628255.1. Classification (NCBI taxonomy): domain Eukaryota; kingdom Metazoa; phylum Arthropoda; class Insecta; order Hymenoptera; family Tenthredinidae; genus Macrophya; species Macrophya alboannulata. The sequence continues at coordinate 3,781,829 of OX451209.1, read as the reverse complement.
ATCGCGTGACGTCAAGCAAATTTTACATATGCAACGATTTATGCACTACATATGCACGTATAGTTATACATGGGTATTGTATAATCGGCAAACGCAGGCTGTTCGTCTGACATAACGATTAGAAATTCTGTTTGTTCTTTTATTTTAATTTTTTTTTGTTTGCTCGAGTGATTACACGACACAAAAAAGGTTACAACAAACAAAAAAAAAAAAAAAAATTGAGAATAATGTAATAGGTAAAGTTCTCTTTCCCGTTTTTTTTTTCCTCTTTATTCGGTGCAACGTCTCCTGTTCACGGTGTTATATAGCTACAGCAGTCGGTCGGTGCAGCTTTCAGTCTGCTTAACCCTGTAATTTTGCGGCACCGTTGTCCGCGATTGTTTGCGTAAAATAAACTTCTGTACAAATGAAGAAAAAAAATAAAAAATTGCGAGAAAACCAACTTGCTCTATCCATTGTTCGCGCGCGCATAATTTACTTATCAAATTAGCTCTTGATGTAATTCGAGACATTTTCTTTCACTAGACGAACTACTCGACTCCTGAAAAAAGCCACACTTTCCGAAATCTGTTGCCCAAAAAAAACCAAAAAAAAAAAACTGTTATTGTAAACATGAAATTCTGGGGTGAAACCCGAGCGAAATTTTTTTGGCACTGCAGGTTTTTATGTTTCGCGAATCAAATTATTGAATCTATTTTTACCGAATGGCAGAATTTTCCTAGAGAACTGCAGATCCATAACGTTACAAAAATATTTGGCAGTGCGATTTGGTACCAAGTCCTTTGATTCATTAGGCAGATTCGATTGTTCAAACGAATTCACATCAAAAACAAAAAAAAAAAAGAAATTGGTTCGGAACTGAAATATCGTCAAGTTTTTCACCAAAATGAACAAATTTTTGTATCGATATAGGTACAATGTGTCAATATCAATTCGAAACATCGTCTAATTCGTATATTTCCGACAGTTATATAGGCGCAGACGGACGCCCATACACACAGCCATCGCACGTAACATGTACGACCGAATGCCCACGTATGTGTCGAGTGCGTATGCCTAGGCTAGACACATTAGGGGTGGCCAAGCATTGTGATGCTGCGGGCCGTGACGTGGGAATCATTGGGGTGCCATGGATGAACGTTGACTGTCGTCATCCCCCTGCTAATCACAGCGTCGCACGTCGCCTCTCAACGCTGACAAATTTCAACTGCAGTTAGATGATGGATGTATCGACTGGATCGTGCTCATATACCCCTTAATTTCTTTCCGGTACCCGAGATACGAGAATCGGTATAAACGTTAGGGGTAAGCTACAGAAGAGGGAAGATCGAACGATATCCGCAGTTTATATTTGGAAGCTTCAATTACCTCTATCGTTTGACAGTATAGATTATTGATAAGCACAAAGTAGATACGTCAAAGGTGAACTTACGGACGCGTGCCGCTAGTTTAGCTAGCCTCTGTCTCTTCGTCTTTCAGCCTAATCCCTCATAGACTGATGTTTGTCATTGAAACTCCACTATCGAATCAATAAGGGTGTGCAGATTTTCAGCTATTAGGAGTACGAGCCCTTTATTAAATCGGGAACAACGCAGTTGAAGAAATTGTCAAGTGATGGTGCTGAAGAGTTGATGTGTTCCTGATTAAATAATTAATCGACTCGGAAGATTGAGCTTCATTACTTTTTGGACCGATATTGTGAAAGAGTCGAATGCATTAGAATGAGAGTGCGATATAATACAGTCATCCTTTAAAGTATAAAGCGCAGTTATTCAGCGCGCGATGATCCTTGGACGAGTCAATATTAGCCTCGTGAAAGAGATAATGTTGATATTGGATGTTCCGTTGGGTTAGGGATTTCAGTATAGGCGAGGGTTCCTGCGGGCGACTCGCGCCTAACTGCCTCCCTTTCATTGTGGGATGTGCGTTGAAGCAAATGCACATTACCTACCCCATCAGCATCCCCTGAACCTTTGTAGGCATAGGTATAGGTAGCTGGTTTGGGTGCCCCGCACTGCGTGGTATTTACATATCAAAGTGTCGCTCGGTTCTGCCCCTCACCCTTGTCGCCGTTGCAGTCGACGTTCGTGCAAACCCATCGAGCCGAGACCCAATGGGATTTTATGGAAAGACGAAAAGCTGTCGATGTAGACCGTCATGTAGACCAATGCTTTTCTCATGCATTTCCGAGTCTGACGTGCGAAGATTTTTTCAGCAAATGTAAGAAAAAAGCTTTTCATTGTGAGCGGTAAGCTCGGCTCCGCAGGGGCTGATGTTTTTCCATTATCTTCGGAGTTTTTGAACGGTTCAGTTCAACGACACCGCATCTAGCTGTACATCTATCCGCATTTCACTCTGCACTGTGATTATTCAACCAATCCATTTGAATGAATTCTTTAACTTGGAGCCTCGTCGTACCAAGCTGCTTATAGCCTAAGTGAAATTGGCCTAAATGATAGCCGGCTCTGATAGTATCGTTGCATGTCAGAGGGCAATGCCATCGACATAGGATACATAACGTTACTCGTGCACCTACCTCTATACACGTAGTTCACATGCACCTGGTATATAATTTAGAATTAATATGGAAGTCAGTCTTCGTACTGTACTTTGTACCATATACAATGGAGTACGGGATGTAGAATACCCACTGCAGTGTACAGCAGCAGGGTCTGTGCATGTACTTCATGAGAGTACCTCGGATCATTGATATGAGCATATTGTTCTGTTTGGAGATGAACATTTCGAATGTCCTGAGACTTCGAATTGCAGAAGATCGGAATGTCCAAAAGGACATTCGAATATGTCGAAGTGGGTACACGGACTTTGAATGGCACTGGATAAAATCCGATCAGGGGGGGCAAACGGCGTGCGTGACTTTGATGACGTCATGTTCAGGTCAGACGGTATTGCCTGAGGCGCAGGTGAGAGGGCGTGACTAAAGTTAAGCCAATCGGATCTGTGAAGGCGGAGTCAGTACCTGAAAACGTGTTTGCCTGATCAGGGTAGGTTATACATATGTATAAAGGATTCGTCCGCGTAATAAAACGACGAATTTTGGTCCCATGTAGGAAAAAATGTAAAGTAAAGGGGTCGAAGGGAGTGCCCGAATGAACCCTGAGCACGAAGGAAGATAAAAACCACCATGAAGTAGAGAACGAGGCATGGGGCAGCCTGTTATTTTAATTGATCCATATATTTCAACCCTTCTCCTTCTTTCAGTCAACAAAATGCTGATCAAACGGTCGATAAATTTTTCTAAAATTTCGTTGGATACTTCCGGTATGACAATCCCCGGCGATGTTGGTCATGATATTACTTACAATGGTATGACGAATTAAAGCTTTAAGGCGCATGGACCTCCAGGGAAGATAATTTTGTAGTGGAATATAATGTTAGGCACGGTGTGCAGGCGGAGGTGCGGAGTAGCTGGTCCTCCCAGCTGTCCTCCCACTGGCGTAAGATTACAATAATTATCATTCTTATTTATCCTTCTCTCTTTTTGCCGCTATTACAGTCAACTCAATCCCTACGTTCGCAATCTCGAGATTCATAACGCGGTAGGTGCAGGTATGTGCGGCGATCTTAAGACCATCACCGTACTCCGCTAGAAGCTACAGCTTCTAATTCCACAGGAAAATTAGGTGTACATCTACTCTCATTGGTCGTTCATTATTTGAATATTACCAAACGGTGGTTGCAGCGCGAAAAGAATAGGAAAAATGGTCGTCTGCAACGAGTCCAGTGTACCTACACACCTTTCGAAACATTTATTCTTTTCATTGAATCCTGGTGGCTGAGAGTATGAAATTTTTTTTGTAATTAGATCCCGACGCGTTTGCTTGGTGCAATCGTATCTCCTTCCCTGGATACCATTCAGTGCAATACCCAGCTGTTTCCGGTGGGCGTAAACGGGCAAACGGGTTCGCGATTCTTTTCTCCTCTCTTCTCTTCTATTCTCTTTGTATGTCGGTGCACACGTATGACGGTAGCGTAACTTTTCACTGTGCTAAAGACCAACGACAAACTACGAAAGGCCTTGAAAAACACCCCGCATGGTATATGAAAACTAGTCTCTAGCTGCACCCGAGAGCAAAGGGTGCCGCGCGGCGTCGTTCAGGGGCGTAACCTGCGACCCCTGTCGCGATATATCGACGGGGGATCATCGAGGACTGGGTGCCCCATCGAATTATCTTACCGGGAGGCATCTACTTCGCTTTCGATATGATTGCAGCTCTCTGGTTTCGGCCCAGCACGTGTACCCGACAAAAATCCATTATAGGATTTGCGGCCCATTATTCTGTTGTTTGAGTATTCAAATCAAATTTTGAACTAAATTAATCTAATATCTAGTGTATGTATGTGCCTAACAACCGACGAGTTAGTTTTCTGAAAGGAAAGTCCAGACTGAAAAGTCCGCGAACAAAATTTGCTCAGAGCTGCAGATACTGGCCCCTGCAGATGACGGTCTCGTGGTACGAAAAGTATAATATCTTGCCTCAAGCATCTGCGACGTGTGCCTTGTGGTCAAGCGACGGAGGAACATGTGGTTGAAATATTGCCGAATTCAACACCGATCTTAACAGCAAATTGAGTACCTTTGCAATACTCGAATTCATTCAAACATCGAAATCGAGAGACAGATGGCTCCGGGAATCTTAAGGAAATAACGGAATCCATCAATTGCGTACAATCATGAGCGCAAGACCAGCTGGAAAAATAATCAAGCACTTGATTTTCGATTTATTTTTTACATTTGTGGTATCTCTTCTTCAAAATTACCATAATGCCTGCGTTTTCGGAAAGAGCAGTTGAGATTTCTCAACGAACTCAGATTAGGGATAAAAAAACCAAACCATGGCGATGTGGAGAGTAAAAGAAGTTCTAGATTTGGAGTAGACCGAAATGAAGGTATTTAACAGTCTTACGATGGGGGGATGGTTAGTGGTGAAGAGCTGGAGCTGAGGATAGTGGCACGCGGAGGCATGAGGCGCCATACCAGGACTTGGGCTGCAGGATTGCCAGGGTCATTGTTTCAAACCTTGGCCGCCGACAAAAGGCGAAAGAAATAAAATAGAAAAAAAAAAAAAAACACGAAAAGAAAATAAAGAGTCCCGTGGGAGTGGCAGTCCGGGTAGTCTTGACCTGACCGGTACGTCCACGCTGCGCCGATCCTTTGCTGCAGTGGCTTGTCCACAAGGAAAGGGAGCTACAATATGAGCTACTTAATACTTGCGGCTCGATTTTCCTTTGTTCAACCGCCACGTCACGCTCCCGTTGGTCACTCCGGGTCCTCAGCTACACATCCTCCGGAGGAAGTCCTAGTCTTATTTCAAGGCCCTCGGTACCTACTGCAGTTTCCCCAACTCATTAGGAAGCCCTAATGTGTAATTAAATTCGTAACAGGCCTCTCCCGAGCTTCGTGCTTTTTAACTACTTTAGCGTGCAGCTCGACTCACGAATTTTTTTTTACGACGCTTCGTGGAAACTAACAAAATTTTATCGCTCAGCCAGCGTTTATCCGCCAGCTCCTAACCTCATGAGCTCTAAATTTACCAAATCACCAAATACGTATAGACGAAAAACATCAAAATTTACCTCAATACATGAAAGACCTTAAATAACAGTCGTCAAAATTTTTGCCGATGTATCTGGGTGCCTGCAGGAACACCTTCAGCTGAACTTTTCCAAATGGAACTCTCGACAAACGCGTGTCACTCTTAGTTTGACGGAGGGTTGTGTGCCGGAGCACCGCCTACACACCCCGCTAGGATAATTCCAGCCTTACTGCAGACTCCTGGAGCACGAGTCCTGCAGAGTGGATCACGCGTGCCCAGGGAGTCCTTGGTCCTGCACGCGTCCAGGCGTAGTACCGGGCGTATCGGGAACCTCCCCAAGTCCATAGAGTCTTCATAGGTGGTCGAAGTGGCTCGAGAATTACAACCCTTGAGGATTTTTCGATTCGTATTAATTCACTGATGTTCATGATGATTTGATCGATGAATCTTTCGATGCACGGTATAGTCGGCCAGGCGGTGTTGATATAATAAATTTTAATTACCAGAAGCTGGGCAATGAAATGCGTAACAAAGGGATCGGTAGCCAATTGCAGAAGGCATAAACACACACGGCTCATTAGCGGCTAAAGGAGAACGGATGGGGCCGGCGATCATTCGGGGTTTATAGTCGGAGGTGGCAGGAACGTCCTCCCCTCGTAAGGGCGAAAGCTCGGTTTACGACGGGCGTTAAACCGGCGAAAACACGTGTGGTCCTTTCGGTTTTTCGACTCATCCAAAGACCGTGTCCCCAGCTCAGTATCTGTTCATGGAGAGAATCGCTAATTGCAAAATTAGACCGATTCTCTCGTCGATTTTGACCAGCTTATACCTCGCAAAAGAACCGTATGATAAAAATTGGGATACAATGCTTTGGAAAAAATTTTTTCAAGAGATCAAACGAAAGTTTAATTAGTCATTGTCCGAGAGGGAAATGAAAATGCAGACAACGTGTCTTTTTTCAACGTCTATGAGATCCTATAAGCGCCTCGATGCAGTGCATGGGTCAAAGTGAGGCTAGTTAGCTCTCGAACGGTGGTTAAAAATACATGATCTCTCTGAGGTTAATTCAGTGGCGTTATTATGCTAACGAGATACATTCATCACGCTTATAACTAGATAAGTAGACACAAAGAAGTAAATTACTTTAAGAAGAAGTGCCCGATGAATACGGTATAGGTAAGGTGGAATTTCCCGCCCTGTCATTACGCTCATAGTCGGTTACAGAGGATTTTTAACCCCTCCGATGCATGCACGAGCTGATGCATCCGTATCCAACATTGTCCTGTATATTCATACCTGCTGCAGGTTATTGCAAGGATGATTTATTCACTAGGGAATATACGCTCCTGCCTTATCATTACTTACCTCAAATTATCTACTGATAGTTTATGCCGTTTGCTACCGCACTTATCACTGGATTAAAGACCAGGAATTCTGGACTCCAACCTAGACGTGACTGACGTAAAGATAATCCTCCCTTTATTCGATTAGTTTCATCATAGACTACCTCTTTGAAAACGTTCTCTTATTTATCCCACTCACTTTTTCTGGAAAAAAAAATTGACTGATTCCGTCAGATGCAAATTTTTTTTGAAGCCCTCGGTTTTTTAGACGTGAAAAAAAAAACGGTTGGATTTGCGATTGTTATTGGGGCTTGCTTTGTTTCAAACAAAGTATTGCGATATCTAAATCGTTTTTTTCTCTCTGTCCTCTGCAAAGTTTAACGATATGCAATCGTACTTGCGGACTCAAGTCTCGTATATGATTACACGTTTCTCATTCAGTCGAAGGAACGTTTTTTTTTTCTTTCTCTCTCTCTCTCACTCTTTTTTCTATCGAACCTCGATTGAATTTATCGCGTAAGTAAGAGTTGGTAATCTCGCGGTTACTCGGGCTAACTGGCAATTAGTTTGCACGGCCATTTCGCAAGCAGAGGAATAAATCGATATCGATTCAACCGAACGTTTCTATGTAGATACACCAAGGTGATAATTAAACGAAGTCATTGTTGGTTGGAATAAATAATAATCGAATCGATTGAATCAGACTATAGAATAATAAGCCGGGAATGCTCTCCCTCCAGAATCGATGAATGGTTTCAGAATACAGGAAAATATCGCATGCGATAGTCTATGGTATATGTAGCTATAATGCGAGATAGTCGACGTGGATATCCGCACCAACAGACAAGACAAAGTACTAATCCAATTACTGTCGAAGGGTTGTAATTATTAGCAAGGTAGTAGCTAACATAAGGCGAAAGGGTTATCCGAGGCAATTACTTCGTTGCAATTAATTAAATAATGATATAATTGCTCGAAGCGCAATTAGCTGATTGATACATGAGACCGCGAGTAAGAAACGCGAGGGGGAAAATTGTTTCATAGAAGTTGCATGCCGCACAAATGCACCGACTAGGGTTGTAATTTATTTGCAATTTGCATTCAATTTGCTTTCAAGATTTTCCTTGCCTCGTAATTCCACACTGTACCGGTAGTAAAACGGAATAAATTGTTAAACGCGACGATATCTCGCTCCAATCCTTACGTAGATGTTGAAAATATCGATATAATAGTTGAGGAAATTTGCATCATCATCAACTAACCGATCGCTAACGATGCGGAGCTCGATTAAGCTTCGATAACCTCAATCATACCACGATTGACAATTTTTGTGCTTATATATGACGACCGGAATCGATCCCCAACCACATTTCGGAATATGATCTAAACACGAGGAAGTCTTTCGATGTTGAAGTGTCGCCTGATCGCATAGTTCAGATAATGACGTGAGAACGACACAGGTACTCGTTGGATTGGAAACATGGTTTACAATTAGTGTAAACGGGGACACGATTTTTCGATAAGCGTTATCTCGGTGTCGATCGCGAGCTAAACTACCAGGACGAGAACATTGTTTCCCCGGGTCAAAGTCGTGCACCAAAGAACAAGAAGGTGGTGGAGGATCTGTCGAGGGTGCCGGCGCCAGCGGGCCCTTTGACGCCGAGCGGCGCTCTTCAGGTAGCCGCAGACGCATTAGTCCCTCTCACTCCTCGGCTCTATCTCTTCGTTGCCGCGACGTTCGAGATGGTATAAGGTGTAGTCACCACCACCCTAAACCGCGGACCTTTCATGGGAGACCACGTCCTGACGATACTATTTTCAGATCAGGAACCCGCTAAATGAGTTGCTCAGGATCTCTTTAACAGGTGTCGATCCCAAGGATGCGAGATACTAAATATAAGCTGTTCGTTCGTAGACTTTTTATAAAATTATAAAATTGGGGTATTTTTGATTCCATATTTTATAAAATTTGGAATTAATTATTTTTCGAATCTCTGGTACCCGCTTGAAGAAATATTCTATCGACTTAGTCTTTTCACGGCTGACCTTTAATTTACAATATTCTCTCAAAATTATGCAAAGTTTCGATGAACACTCTTTCTTCGATAGGGTTAATCTATGCGAATCGAGGTCCGTAAAATTTCAAATAATTTCTTATTATGTCTCAAAATGCAATTAATCAGTTGTGAAAAAACTGAGTCAATGAAACATTCATTCAAGTGCTGAGTATCAGAGATTTGAAAGAAAAAAAAAAAAAAAATCGGTGGTGCTTTTTCGTCGATGAAATTACGCATTGAAAATGCAAGGAAATATCAATGTTGAAAATTTTGGAAAGAAATCGTAACATAAAATTGGAAATAGATGTCTTTGGGTTCAGAATCCGCCCCTGCGAAATGCAACCCGAGTTCATACGAGTATTTCGAGATGCTTGAAAACGCTGCTAAATAGAGGATTGGGGTAAAAGAGATTTCGCTAAATCGGCAGATGTCTCGTAAAATCGCACAACGATTTTATAACTTTAAAAAATTTCATAAGGTAAAGTAAAATTTAGAGTCAATTAACATCGATAATCCAAACTAACAGAATTGTCTCGAAAGCAGAGCTTTTTTTTCATCTTCGGTCTGCTGTGTGACACAATTATCAGGACGTCTTAGTTTTTATATAAAAATGATTAGACGACTATGGCTTGACTTTTATGTCAAGAAATGTATATTTTTGATAATTTAGCGACGGTGGGCAGTTGACGCCAGCGCATTAGGGTCATCTATAGGTATATCCTTTGGCTATACATATAGTGTTCTTTGTTATTTAGCTTTTGTGAGAAATTTTTTTTTTTTCTTTCATTTTTTATTTTTTCGTTGTATTACGGTCGTTCGAAAGCGCGTTTCTCTCTAGATGAGCGCCTCTGATCTTGGCGCCGACATAGAGAGCTAAATCATGCCCTCATTATGAAGTAATTAAAACCCATTACTAATGCTATCCTTTATTGGGCGCGCGAAGCGACCGCGGCCGACAATGGACCGCCAGTCAAACCCTCGTCTTATATAGGTAGTATATATAGGTACGATCGGGTACAGCCAAACCTTGCCTATAACCTTGGCTAACCTGTAACCATCACAAACCTCCTACCCCCTTGGATTCACCCTAGTTCGTAATCTAATAATATTATAATGTCCAGTCGATATACATACGTGAATATGTCACACCCGATCAAAACCCTTGCGCATCAATATCCGTTCTGTGATGACGAAGTATATAAGGGTCCTGGTGAAGGTTAGAGGCTGGAATAACCGTTGATTGAGTATCGACGAAACTTATTTCAGCGACAGTAAACGTAAATTTCATTTCAATCGATCGGCGTCCAATGATAAATCAATTCACGGACATGACCATACGTTTCTATTCGATTTACGGTATGTGCACTCTTAGAAGAATCATTCTGAGTACTACTATCTCATAATTAGGTATAGAAGCAGATCATTTTGCTGTCCACTAGAATTTCTATACTAAAATACTAAAGACTCAGATCTCTCAGGAATTGGACTATCACCGATTGATTCAGTCCAATTTATTGTCCAAGTCATTTTATCATGTTTTTATAAATTTTGATGCAGTATTGACTTCATTTTTATGATGCTTAGTACGGCAGCGAGGGTACGGACTATGTAAGCCTCGCTTCAGCCGAGATTATCCAAGATCAAGAATCGAATTCGATTCGTGATCGAAGTAAAATGAGCCTAGACTGAGGGGGCGAGAAAAAGTGAAGATGGGATTCTAAGGGATGTAAGTTAGGCCGTGACGAAGCCATCGGCGCCAGGGCTGTTCTAACTCATTACGCGATTCTCTGCGCTGGGTCCGTCGGTCTGTCACGAAGTCGAAGCCCAAGAAGAAAAGAAAAAGAACAAGAAAACCAAAAGAAATTTAAGGTGAGCAGAGACCCTCGGAGATGGCTGTAATGCCGTAGTGTGGACGTTCCTAAACACTCGAACAAAGGACCAGGACTGGTCTGTCACGCGCGGCTTTTGTTCATAGCTTTTCAGGTGATTAATTGCCACGTGCTATACCAGCTTTACCAGACACTATACACAGGTCCAAAGAGTAAATTCAGGTATACTCGGATTCCGGAAGAAAAAAAGCTTCGCCCACAATACAGGTTATCAATAAATCGAAACTGACTCTTACCCTCTTCTAGTTCAACCACAGAATTTTGCACATAGATCGTAGCTTTTTGATTCTTCAATTTATTCATTTATTTTTTATTTTTTTGCCCTTGCAAGTTGACCGAAATTTCCTATTTTCAATCAATAAAAATAATTATTTCGTTGTAAAATGTGACAGATAGAAACATTGTATTGCGTTGATGTGTTGGAGCAAAACGATGGATCGTATCTCGACGAATTAGTCACGTGCGATTCACAATAAGGTACTGCAAATATAAAACCGGAAATGGAATGATATTTTTCACGATTGTCACGACATGCAATTTATAATAGACAGATGAACACGCTCCCAGATTCTACGAACAAATTAAGACTCAATAAAACAACAAATGTGCGTTTGAAATCGTACATTACTGTGCACTTTGACAATTTTTTTCCTCCACATGCACGCGATGCCGCTAACATATTTTTTGTTTCAAATTTTCCAACTGAAGGATCTTCGATAATAGACAAAGGACTTTCTTCATTTCCTCCCAATATTTTTTAAATATTTTTCACGAGACTTTAGTCTTCAGATTATGAGGAAACGAGCTGTTTAAGATTGAATCAACGTCCGCCGTGTTTCGATTCATATTTCATTTTGTCTGGTGGATTTAGTTTAGTCATAAAGCTAATATTTTAGCGGACAGGAAATCAGATTTTCACGTCTGCTTTTGGCGGAGGTCTAAAACAACGATAGGTGGAGGATCTTCGAGGTGATTAGTTCCACAGAGATTCCAAGGAACCGTTCTCGACGAGGATCGGACCAAGTAGTGCCCGACGAAGAATAAACAAACAATGTTCATCGATCATCCTAATGGCAGGAACGAATCCTGGCGCCTAGGGGTCAGCTGCAGGTCAGCGGAAGAATCTTTCAGAAGATAATCTCGCTAATCCTTAATTAAATTACCTGCACTGGACCGAGTGGATGAGAAATACGTCACGAAAATTGTGAAAAATTCTTCATTTTGAAGGATTCACTTCGTCGAGATCCAGATTTTAAAACCTCAGAAATCGACACCAAGACTCGACGGATGATTCGGCGGATAGTATAATTCCAGGTAATATGATGAGGATTCGGGAGTCACCGTTAAAAGACTTTGGTAAAACCAAAAAGAAAGTTGAGAAAAAAAAAAGGAACAAATTGGACATCGAGGAAAGTGCTCGTGAGCCGGGGACGGGTCAGAGATGTTATCGATCTAATGGTCAGAAGCAGTAAAGTCAAAAGTCACTAGCCGCCGCGCCGTGCGTCGGCTTACGTTCTTTGTTGCGGCGATGAGCGCTACGCCGCCCGGTAGCAGCATACCTACAGGAGACTCGAGGAAATCCAATCGCTATCAAATTGATCTCATGAATCCGAAAGACCGAAAAAATGAAACCGATAGAAAAGGCGCTATGCACGTTTTTGTGCAAGTGCAAAAAAAAAACAAGGATCAAAGAATTTCTGAAATTGAGTTAGCCTAATCGCACCAGTTGGCGAGCGACTGCAGACACGGACATACCTGCAACGGGCTTAATTAACTAAATCAAGAAAAAATTCTCCGAGCCAGAAACCTCGGAATATGCTTTCTCGGGATGATCTAGAAGTCCATAAGGAGGCTGTGCTTCTCTGTAGACAAAACTTGGGGCTTATTATCGCGAGTAGGTAAATATAATACCTGATCATCGCTAGAGGACTAAGCTAATGGCTAAAAGTCTAGCTAATTGAAATATATTTCAAGTATTTAATAATACGCTGAGAACCCATCGACGGTATCTCTTATATATGAAGACGTCAGAACGGCTGAACTGACTCTAACCCACGGAATAATCGGGAGGATAATTTCATAAGGGTTGCCGCCGATGCACTGGGGCGATTCTAGTCAAAGAACATCTCTTCATTCGATCGTCAGTCCAAAAGAAGACCAATGTCTGCATGTCTGTCTCATCGCCTATCCATGAAGAAGAATTAAACGCATGTTCACTGGGATATCAGCAATTGCAGTAATTGTTCTCTCGTGCTCTGGCATGAAGAATCAAATTCCCCCTTAATCCGTCGACAAGTAAGTGAAGAGCCGAAATTTCGGGATCGGTAAAACAAAGTTAAGTATGACAAGTCTGGTGACTTTGGAGGATCTTATTGCCGCTGGGAGATAGGTTTTGGGAAGCGATTATTTCAGGGCTGAAAACTTCTCCCACAGAATATGGTATAGCCCAGAAGTATGATTAGCGGGTGAAAAAGCGACTGTTAATATTTCCGAGGTTGAAAAAGCGCGAGTTTTTTTTTTTTTTGGTGACAAAAAGCTAAGTTAACGGTTATTAATATGATTTTAAACGAGTGGATCGCCTCGAAAGAAAGACATATCGGTTGCTAACGTCATAATTAACCATACGAACAGGCGTGAAGCAGGTTTGACAAAAACTACTGAAAATTACCGGTTGTCGCGTATAAAAGCTGATATACCTACCTACACCTATAACGGGCTTGAAGTACGAGACGCGAGCTCCGTGACCTAATATAGAGCCGGCACAAGGGCTGTCAATTAGAGGTTGGGCGGATATTAATGCGTTATTAATGCCTTGCCGAATTACAGACCACTTTCTGTCTCTCTCTTTCTCTCTTTCACGTTCTCTATCTTTTACTAGAGCTTTAGGAATTATTCGAGGTGTTTGTCGAGCCGCGGTAATGCGCGACTAATGACACGTCTAAACTTACGAACCCGCTTCACTTCATTTTGGAAAACACGCGCTAGATTATCGTCATTCACACGCTCGGAATTATAACCAGCGAGTAAAATTTCGACGGTTACTTCGCCCGGGAATAACGAGATAAGTACCTACTCAAATCAGAACTCAGGACCCGGGTCTTTTTGGATATGGAAAGAAATCTGGTACCGAGGATAGGTTCAACTTGTTCCCATAGTCCCGTGCGTTATATCCCTTGGTGAGAAACAATTTTCAATAAAGATTTGGAAATTGGTAACGCGTCTCATCCCCGAATGTCCGAAGGAGAAAAGCGTAGGATCGATTTACTACCCTTCGCGACTAATGGACCGCGCCACTAAATCACCCACTACAATGCCTGTTTACGATTTACGAGACCCTTTGCGAGGCATGACTATAATACCCGGGTATATACATCGAGACCTGGATAGAATAGCGGAAACTTCTACAAACAGTGAAGTACATGTGGACGTGAATTACTTGCTCAACTATTTTAGCAGGAATTTTATTTTTCAGAGACCAATCCTTGACAACACATGATAGCGATTTTTTCCTCAGGTAATATTTGATTCAAATCTGAATTGCTATTCTGATGGAACGAATCCAGTGTGTTAAGTTGCATAGATAATTTCTCATACGGTGCATCAAATCTCAGTGAAATCACAGAGATGTTCGTGAAGTTTCAATAAGATTTGTGAAGTTTCAGTGAAATTGCAGTGCAATTTTGTATTTCTACACAGAAGTACCGCGATGATACCCTGTTTAATGATGGAAAGTAGGTAAACGCAGATTTAGAAAATGCTTGATATACTTTGATTGTAACTAATATAATTACATGGCTGTTTTTTATGCCTATATTTATCTGAGCCCCAGATCTTTCAGTAATAAAATTGTGTGAAAGTAATCCGCGTTTCTTCAATGGCACAGATCAAGTCCCATTACCGATGTAGGTAACTTGTACTTCTATAATCTACTTGCATGTATACGAATATCTCGTACCTATATCGAGTAACTGATAATAAGAGACAATCCACTATGTGTAGATGTAAGTATACAGTCATAGTTCCACAACTTGAGTCGACATCTTAGCAGTCTACTTGAACAATTCACGCCGCGGTGTTGTCGGAATCGTAAATCATTGTAAGAATCGTAAATGGCCGGATGATAATAACGTTTCCTCCTGACACCTGAGCTCGAAGGGCTATTGGTCTCACGTTACTATCCGCGTATATAGCCGCAGTAAATCTATCGCTGTAGTGGGTATAGTTAATAGTGCACCATTACCAAGTTACAGACGTTTATATTACACGGTACAGCTAACCAGTCATATATACCATGCCATACCACACAACAATTCTTGGCAAACGCTGTTCAGATATGAGTTAAGTTAAGTCGAGTCAACTCGCCTTGAGGTAGGTCAAGACAGAGGCAAGCTAGATGTGCTCGTAATTCAAGGTTTGCGATGCTTTAAACTTGGACTGACGACGTCTTGCTGTAGACGCCTAGTTAGAATGTTTGCAGACCCATAATAGCCGCATGTTTGTGTAACATGTATCTTCTACACATACACAATTTACTCACGTGTCTATGTAAGGATTGAACTTTATCTTCTGCAATCTGCACCGCTAACGATTCGCTATCTTAACCAACCCGGATCTGCAGGGCTGCAAGTTGCGTTACTGCAGTAATGGACAGCTAGATACTGCAGCTGAGGCCATTTTATGATGAAATATGCAACTGAGTAGTAGGTACTGAAATTCATTGTGCAATGCCGCGTCGTTGAAGATTCTCGGTTTATTCAATGCACGACAAGTGAATACGAACACTGTCGATCCTTAGCGATCCTTAGCTCAGTTCTGTGGCAAAGGTCTCCTTGCCGTTTGTACCATTGTACCACAGATTCCCTTGGAACGTTGAGACCTATTGGAGCCGTAACTCGAGACTTGAGTAACGTAACGGAGGCCCAGTTAACACCCGAAGGAGCCGGAAATGATACAATAATATTGTTAAAATGAAAGAGAAGCTTTAAAATGGGCGGGAAAACGATTCACAGTCACTTTTACCGATGCTGCAAAAGAAGTCGGGATCGTATTCGCGCTCGATTTTACCGGAAGTTCGCCGGTTTCGATACCCGCGTTATCTCTACTCGTATATCTGTATTGTTGAATAAAAAATGAGGATGATATTAAATAATAAGAATCGGAAGTCGCGATGATTGTTCAGCTGAAGAAAAATGAAATATAAATGGAAAAAAAAATCGTGGACAGATGGGCTACCGATCAGTTTGTTTACTACTGGCGAACGATCTGGAAGCCATCTGCTAGCGACGCTGTATATATAAGTAACCTCATAGTTGCAATCAAATGTATTTTCAAAACATTCCCGAACCGATTTCGTGATCCTGATCCGATCAGATATCTTTGTATCGAGAAATGATTCTAGTTATTACCTATACAGCTCCCTCTGCGTTCTGTGAAAATTTGAGTCAGCGCAAACCTATTATTTGTTATTCTGAAGCCACGTGCGTTCACCGATTTATCTATAGGCACGTACTTCGCTAAAAAAGGACCAAAAAAAAAACCAAAAATATCAAATTGAACTACTTCTGTATTAACGTACGTTTGTCAGCAGTATCGAACCAAGTTTGTATAGCAAAAATAATAAACATTTGTTCAAGTGCTTTTTCCACCGAATTATTGATGGCATAGAAATTTCATGATTTATTGAACGATGATTTTTTGAATTGATTAAGTGATTGATTGCTGTGAATTCGTTTATGAGGACTTTCGGTATACCGAATTTGGTCCAGTTTGACAAAAGTCTTACTGAGACGGTCACATATGTTGTGCAAACTTATCCTTCGCAAATGATCCGACAAAGCGTGAAACCGTTAATCATGGTAAATGGCAAACTCACAAACATTCTCTCATTATTTGCCAGTAAGTGTGTAGCTCTCTTGCAGTAACCTGAGACAAGCGGAAGTACCTTTTGAGGAATCGCGTTTCAAAAAACAAACGACTTAAATCAGGTATATCTGCCGCGGTGGCTTTATGAGTTCCTGACGTTGACCGTCCAAAATTTGGCAATGAAATACCTTGATTCAATAATTTATGGATCTGGTATCGAACTTGATCAAAATCAGGCAAGAAGCTATACCTATCAACCCTTTTGCCACACAGTGTCATAATTATTATCAAAACGAGAACTAAAATTCGCAACAACTTTGATTACCACAGACCTTCCGGCCTTGTAATTTTTGAATTGTACCAACGTCTTCGAGTTAGTTTATTCAATGTGACATTCAGTGATGCCAGATCTTCCAGTCCAGCCCACAGCCTCCGGTTCTATACTCACCGTATTCATAGAAATAATAATTGTGGACCGTCTGCTGGTACCTAGACCTCGTACTCGAAGAATGTATAACGAAGGTCTCCTCATAGTCTCGTTATAGAAGGGTCTGTCGGTGTAACCCCATTACGGACAATCGCTATTAGCGTCTCGGGGAGGAGGAGGAGCAGCGCCCGGTTTTGCCTCTGAAGAGTTTCGGATGACAGGAAGGAATCCGTGGACTAAGGAACTATCGGGTTCCAGTTTTGCAACGCCTTATCCGGTCTTTGGCGCAGGACCAAAAGGTGCGTTATTCTTCAGCTCATGTCCTCGCAGTTTTGCCTATACTAGCCTATAGCTCGTGCGGATCTGGGCGTGTGGAACCCCGAAGAGGGCAGCTGCCTTCAACCCTCGGCACGCGCGTTTATAAATGACACTGTACGCCCATTATTATATTACGCACATGCACTGTTCTCGGGTTTCAGGCGCGATCGACGAGCGCAGTTTCGTTTCGGTGGAATTATCACGTTCACCGAGCTTTTAGTAAACTTTTTTTCTACTTCAAGGACATCGCGCGAATCGGTATCGAAAGTTTGAAAAAGTGCAGCATGATCGAACTTGGGAGAACGTTTCATTTTATAGAATGGATAATTCCAAGTTCTGAGCATTGATGTGGTTACGTAGGTATAGGAGCGAGCCTGAGGTCGGCCATTTTGGTACCACAAGAGCCCAAGGCGTTCTCTGCATTGCGCCATCTTCAAATAAGCTGGCATCGAGCTAGTCTAGCCGAGATATGGAAATACCGGGTAATAACAGCTCGGTAGTAGCGGGCGACGTGATGGGGCCTTGGAGCTGCGAAGTAAATATTTTCGTGGAAACCGTGGATGGTCTCCGCCCGTTTCTCTGAAATTAAGAGCTCTGCGGACCTATCGTTTATCTCGCATCTCCATGCAAAATTGTTGCCCTCCGGGGATTACCTCCCTCTAATTTCTACTCCCTCCTTAAACTTGCGAAAGGGTGCCACCATGTGAGGGGATACGTTTCCTCATATGGGCGATTTCTTAGCGTAGATATACGACGCCGCACATATACATCGAAGGGCGAGTCTATATCGACGCACGAAATGGCGTCTGATTTTTGGGAACCGCAAGTCTTCTACTACAAAATTCGTACCTGCATACGTGAAGCTCGGTATAAAAAGATCATATGAGATAATGAGAATGTAATTAGGGCCGCAAATAGCCCAGAGAGATTTTCGGCGATGAATAGGAAAGAGGTAGCCTGCAGTATGCGGTCTGCTGCAGTTAAAGTTGCCTCGAGGAATATAAAACAAACCAAGATATCATCGCTAGGTGCAGGAATAAAACTATAAACCAAAGGAAACAATTACCCCAACTGCAGACTGGCAGATGCAGCTAATGATAAGTGGGCCGACTCGTTGCAGCAGCCATAGGCCTTCCGTTTGATATTCCATTCGCCTTGGTTGGGCTTGACTTTGCTTTAGAATTTCACCTGATCTTCGTCTCTCCTCACCTTTTATTCCCCATTATTCTAACATTCGTAATTCAACTCTTCGTTGAGTCCTAATATTTGCATATCTTATTCGATCTAATTGGCTTCAAAGGTGGAATCTGGTCGGGTTCAGGTTTATCTACAAGCTTGATACGAACTTTTTACTTCTCGCCTGTATTTGGTGTTCGAATTCAATCGCAGGTCTTTCTTTTCGAGGAACTGATGCAGCATACTTTCTCATCAAGAATCAGGTATAAGGTGGATACCTTCGTGAAAATTTACGTCTACATAAACGTTTAGATTCGGTGTATTATACAGCTGAAGAAATTCTTTGATAGGGTACTTATGTCCAGACACATATCCTGCGGTAGATATAGGTAGCTGCCTGCGTCTTTCGTGCGAAATCCATAAAGCGAAATGCAGAAGAGGCTCATCCCTTCAGGCTGAAGATCTTTACTAATCTTAAGGATAGACGCAGACGAGCGTGTGGCTGCATATAGTCGCAAGTTTTTATGACAGACATGCTATGAAACCGGCAATTAGACGCCTGCTAGGATCTGGCTGTGTGTACCATGTGCACATACATGTATCCCATTATACCTGGTTTGCATGGCTATATAACATACGCAGCTATTCGTAGCTATGGTATACTAGAATTAAATGCTTAACCTTTTTCAAACCCATTTGTATCGTACGTGTTTAATATTCATGGCAAACTATCTTTCTCTCTTTAACCGTAAAATATATACGTCTGTATGTATATTACACGAAAAGAAAACGTCTGCAATTGAGTTCTCTGCAATACGTGTTGAAAGTATACTTTTGAACGCGCCACGAGTTTCTTCGCCAAATGTATAAGCTAATCTTTAAACAAGATTTGGCGATGCCAATAAATAGGTACAGTGTAACTAAAATTCCATGCACTTTATACATATATATTTTCGTGATTTTGTTATAATTACATCAGACTATAAGGGGATTTTTTCTTTAATCGTTATGCACGCGGTTCGCTGATCAAAGTGATTAAAGGAAGGGAAATAATATCGAGGGGTAACTGAGATTCAAGCCGTGATTGAGGGACGTTAGCTATAATGAGACCCCTCGCAAGGAGTAACCTGGTAGCTGCAATGGCCCCATGATTAGAGTCTCGCAGCTCACATCGTGACCTAACGGACGAAGTAGGTAGGCACCTACGCTGCAACGCGGTATATTGCAGTTTTATAGTATAATATCGCATATTCATTAAAGTGATGGCCGATCGGTATCCGATGTGTTGTTCAGTTCTTCACATTCATCCAAAAATTGACACATGATGAACGAGCTTCCATGTAGTTTCCGGTCAAAATCTGATACTTGCATATCGATGAACCTAATGAGGTGATGCAGGGGAGCGTAAGGGACAATGAAGTGAACCATCGAGGTCCACTTCTTCACATTCAATCAAAAATTGCTCCACATGATAAACGAACTTCCATGTCAATTCCAATGAAGATCTGATACTTGCATATCGATCAATGTACTGAGGCAATGTAGGGGGGTATGAAGGATGGTAAGACGGACCATCGAGGTCCACTTCTTCACATTCATTAAAAAATTTCTCCACATGATGAACGCACTTCCATGTCAATTCCAATGAAGATCTGATACTTGCATACCGATCAATGTACTGAGGCCATGTAGGGGGGTATGAAGGATGATGAGATGGACCATCGTGGTCCAGGTTTATTTGTGAGATTGGTGTCTGGGGGAGACCTTATAGCGATGATTTTTTTATGACCCTATGTGTAATTCCTGAACACGAGAGGTAGTTTCTTATATACGGCAAGTAGGAGGAAAATACTCGTATACCCACACAGACTATCTGCACCCGGTGAACGGTGCATATTACGTATGCGGTACCTACCAGGACGCCATTTTGACTCGACCATTTTTGCCGATCAAATCTTAATTGTTGGCTGGCGGCTGTCTATGGAGGCGTGGTTAACCACGAAGCCACGCGATGCACCGCGAACGCATTCACTATTTCTCTCTCTTTCTATACTCTGCATCGTCGACCTGAAACGTTTCGATTTCTTTCCTCTGGTATACGTATGCATATGCACTTCTATACAGGGTGGTCGGATCCCATACGACGCCGCATCGCACGGCAATAAATTAAAAAATTAAAAATAGACATCCTCAAGTTTTGGATTGCAGTTCTGATAATTTTTCAAAAAATGATCCAATGCGATATTCGAAAATTCTGGACCTCCCTAAGGATCAGGTTAACGATTTAAGGGAGGCGGGAAAAAATTGGGGTAGTCATCCAGTTCATCCCCAACGCTCAGATGGACTAAAAATGTTTGTCAAATTTTCTCTTCAGTGATATTTGAGATAATTTTATTGAAATTGATCACCCTGTATAATACGTATGTCGGTGCAGCTCACGAAGCTGCAGCGTGATATGCTAATGCAACGCGAGCCAGCTACGAGACGCTAGTAGGTACCTAATTGGGGAGAAACGCCGCGGCTTCAGACCGCTGCATTGCGGTGCAGCTTATATAGTTGCGCGTAAAAATTTAAATACCGAAAAATATAGGTGCCCAGACGTGCATATAAGTCGTCCATATTCGCCGACCGTGCATCCTAGAGTCTAGACTGCTCTTACAGCATCCCTGATCCTACCACGACCTCTCGCTTACCATGAACTCCGATACTGCAGCATGATCCGCTGAAGAATGAACTTGGATAAAATTGATAATAAAAACTAAACGAAAACTACTGCATCGATATATTCATAAATTTAACCAGATCTAAGCTGGAGCAAATCCAATCGATTGAGATAAAAATCATGAAAATCCGATGATTATATCTGGGGATATGAGTATTTGAAAAACTTTTTCTAAAAATTTTGTTTTCGGGATAATTCAAAAACTACTGGACCGATTGAATTGAAAATCAGATCAGTTTTGAGCTAGGAAGAACTGCATCGATTGATATAAGAAAGGTTAGAATCCGTGCATTGATTCTCGAGATATTGTTGGTCAAAAAATTGACCACATAGCCAAAAATAATCGGAGGTGTTTCGTCGGACCTCCAAGTAAAGAGATCTGGTAGAAACTGAACTTTTCATATTCGCGTTGATAATAAGAGGTTTCCTTTCTTGTGAAACGGTAAGAGGATTAAACAAAGCGCAACATTGCCAATTTTCTTTCTGCAGTAATTTATAAAGCTGATAATTAACTATCATAATGTATGTATATTAGTACGAGTATATCTCGTATTGCATGTGATAACAACATATGCTCGACATTATATCATCTCATGCGCACGTATATAATTATTTGAGTAAGTACAAAATAATTGGTTAAGACGGTGAGCAGTCTGATATGGTTCTGTAGCTGGTACGTTAATATTATATAATTGGTTTTGTTTCTGTCTTTTTTTGTTTTCTTCTTTCTGTTTTATCAGACGTTACGCCATACTCGCAAGTGCAGATGAGCTATAATAAAGAGTATCGCATTATATACAATTGTACCTGCATACATACGTGTACGTATATAGTTTAAAACGATAACATTTTAAGCCAATTATATTACACTTATCGGTCTATACGATCTCCTAAATATCATAAAGAGTCATTACGTCGTACAATGTAATACCTTACATACCTACCGCATATTCTGTTCTATTATATCGTTATTTGAAAGTATACACTTCGTCTAGTTAAGCTCGGCTATCTATCCTATGTTCGTATTAACCTGCAGTTTATTATAACTGTCTATCTACTAGTGGTCAGTTTAATGTCTATATTTTGGAACCGGATTTCTGGATTGTAAAATACAAATTACTCTGTCGTTTGCTGATTGGAAGGATCTAGCTCATACACTAATCTATGATCACATGACCGGAAACACTGAATTTTGTACCCCAGGACATCGATATTTTTCATCCCTATATATGCCATCAGTTTTTATTTTTATTTTTTTTACTTTTTCAAATTTGATGTCCATTATAGAACGACTCGAATGTAGTCCTGCGGAAACTCTGAAAAATTGTTTGAAACGATTTTTTTTTTTTCGATATTTTTAGTTTTTTTGTTTTTTGTTCATTGACTCTCAATTACGCGGATTTACCTTGATAATTTCAGAGCTAATTAATTACCGTTCGGTCTTAAAATTGATCATGCGGTTTAGTTGTAGTACCTACATCCTTGTCTTGCTCATACGGAGCAACACTGCAGAGTCGACGCGGGCTAAAGAGGCTGTTGTAAAAACAGTTTGAGCTACCGTACCTACCGTACCTACCTACCTACCTACCTACTGCTGCTGCTCCTTCAGCGTCGTATAACTACAGGTGTGCATTAATTATTAATTATTAATTCCGCTAAATTATAATTATCTTACCCGCCGGTTTAAACGCAGGTTAATAATTGGTTGTTAACTGACCTGTAATTACAACGGCATTTAAGCCGTTTATACATATATTAAATCACGCGTCATTATTTTGTTCATTAGTGCATCGTGGATCATTTACTTTATATACATTACCAAAGAAACAATTAAGGGAACAGGATATGAAAAATAAAAATTTTCCCTCAATTTTATACAGAAATTTTTTACCCCGGTAAGTTTTGGATAAAATTTTGAATCGGTTTCACTTGATGGTGGTAAAAGAGTTGAAATAGTTAAGGGGCTGGTGAAGCTGGGAAGATAACATACTGACAAATAAATAGTATGGCATTTTGAGGCGGTGGGTTGGGTATCGGTTGTAATGAGCAGGCATTAAGAGAGCGAGGAAGAGATCTGTTGAGGGACTGTTGGGGATAGCTGCTCGTATGAAGCTATTTAACCCTGGCATTCACTGATGCCAACAATTAGCTCCAAATTAATATGGCGGCTAGTGTAATCAGGGCAGTAGGTACAAACGTGCGGCGGACAGCATTGCTCTCAACCTCCTACCGCATATACCTACCTACCTACCTACCTACCTAACTCCTCTTTCTGCAGAGCTTCTCGCGTAATGACACGTATTACTCTGATTGGCAACAATTGGTAAGAATTGACGGGCGGAACCGCTGCACTCTTCGCGAGGTTACGCTACTTTGCTCGCGTTGTTTATGACCTCGGTTCGCAAACCGCTATACCTTTTCATTTTCTTTCAACCAGGGTAAATGTAAATATCGTATATCGGTATAGGTACATAACAATAAAGATGGAAGAGCTGTGAGGCGTTGAAAAAAGAATTTCACCATCATTATTGTGAAGCTTTCAAGATACCTGGATGATTATTTCTAGCGAAGGAGGAGATGTAGGTAGGTCCCAATTATTTCTACCTTAAGATCGATAAAATTATTTCCCATCTTACATTAGAACTTAGAAATTAACGTGCAAGAGATACAATTAAAATCAATGTGAATCGTTCTAAGAATACTCTGAATTATTTGTTCAGTCCAAATCGTGCGAAGGCAGCAAGAATCACCAAGTCAAATCTGGAGTTGGAATAGAAGCTTAAATCTGATTCTCTAACACCTCAATTCCTTTCTTCATTAGTTTTGCAAACAGAAATATATTTCTGTTTTAGTAGAATTATGTCCTACGTGAATCTCCTGCAGAGGTGTGCATCAGAATTAGCACTTGCATTTGAAATTCTGATCAGCGTCTATACATTCCACTCAATTTTTAAATTTTACTCACAGTCTCAAAAGTCTGCGAAAAATAAACTCAATGATCGATTTGATTTTGGACATGGAATTTATTCAGAGAGAGATTGTAGAGTAAAATTAGAATTTCCATTCCGACTCGGTATGCCTCGTCTTCCATATGAAAAGATACCTGTCTAAGGATCACGAAGTGCGAGTGAATGAACTGATACTTAATGCAGGTACAGCATACCGTGTGAGAGCTGGTACCAGTTTGTTATAGGTATACGTATTTGGCGAGCCATTTGAGTATAGCACTG
The DNA here is from genome assembly GCA_949628255.1 of Macrophya alboannulata. Lineage (NCBI taxonomy): Eukaryota > Metazoa > Arthropoda > Insecta > Hymenoptera > Tenthredinidae > Macrophya > Macrophya alboannulata. The sequence goes on along the minus strand of OX451209.1, from coordinate 3,757,247 downwards.
CAATTACAACTAATTGATGATGGTTAATTGAAAAGCAATATAACCTAAGGAAAAGTAGATGGGTAGTTATAACAAGACCTTGCCGATAGCCCTTGGCGCCCGTGCGAAGTAGTAGGTAGGTGTATACCATAAAGACTGCAGTCCACTTGTATAAAGCTGTAGGGCGAATGAGCGTTTTATAATCATTCATTTCATCATAAAAAGTCCAACAATGGGCGCAACGAGAAGCGGCATTACGGTTTACGGGCGAGTAATGGACCTGATGGACCATTAAAGGTACCTGACTTACTGACGAGTTATTATAATATCGTTACACACTGAAAACCTTAGGTATGTAGGTAGTCGAGTATACCTCGTGGTAACAGTCATACTAAACCCGCTGAACTGCAACTCATCCTATTCTACTTATGCACATTACGTATCTGTTTATTTGCTGCAATTTAATCGCGCTTTGCCTCGTCCATGCTGCACTTCACTACATCCATAGATTTTTCCTCAGATTTTAACAGATGCTGATACAAAGATCAATATCACATCCCTAATTCCGGCTGGTCATGACTTATGGTTAGCAACTCTTCACCGAGTCTTGCAATCGTTGATAACCAATTACCTCCAATATAATAAGTCACAGGGTTGGTACTTGGATTGAAAATTTACAGAGTACCTTCGTAATTGAATTAAATAATTTCATTTACATCGTTTGCAAAGTAAATAGGCGGGTATAAAGTAGATACATGAGTACAGTGAAGGGTTATACCTCCCTATCGTAAAATTTTTATGGAATATATCGCGTGTCTCGCGGCTGCTGCAGTCATGTGCTGCAGTAGCTATTGAAAGAAAATGATGGGGTAGAACGGGCGCTGTACGCGAGATAAAAAATTTTTACGCACAAAGATGCAAGTAGACTGCAATTAGTTAGCTCATGAATGCCTCTGAGGATATTTTACACAATTTTCAGCTTCTTATACGGAAAGAAACATCAAGATAGAGGTAGACAAAAAAAATTTATCTGTTAATCACGTTAAGGGGGTTCGTGCACCTCGAAAATATAAATTTTTTTCCAAATCGCGGACTGGTACACTTTGAAGAGATATTCTATTGGCACCAGTTTTTTCACAGCTGATTAGTTCGATTTTGAGACACAATTAGAAATTATTTCAGATTTTATGGTCTTCGTATTAAGGTCACATCGTTCGTCAAAACTTCTTGAAAATTGGTAAGGTTTCGAAAATGCTGTACGAAAAGGACTAGTTCAAAGTTGGAGCCCAATTTTAGACAGCGATTTATAGTAAGTATTGATACAGCTTGTGTTTTATTGAATTAATTGACGTCAGATGAAGTACAGAAAGAAAAAAACTGATGTTGCATTATGCAACTGTCGATGAACGGCTGAAGTATAGGAGAGATATAATAGATTGCAATATGTAGAGTTATGGGGTTGCGCAAATAAATCTTTCGGGTAATACGATAAGAAATTAGTAACGAAAACCTTCAATCGAGGTTACATCTAATTTGACGAAATCTCTATAATCCAGCATCTTCTAATATCGTTTTAATCAAAATTATCGAAGAAAAAAAAATGATGAGGTTGAGATACGAGAATCTTCTTACGATGGAGAACGCACGCTGGCAACATGGCTGTCTTGTGACGTCACGGCGAACTTGCGGTCTCCAAATTACAATATCGTTAAAACGCTCGACTCGAACGTATGGGACGCTCGCCTGTTCACCATAGAATAATAGCTTCGTGATTATATGCATTATGTGGACCTAGATTGGTACGAAGCGTAATCAAATAATTGAAATAACCACACGCTACAAAGACGACTGACTGGCGCGATTTCGTGACCGTTTCAAGATCAGCACCACTTCCACATATCCGAATTATATATACGAGTATGGATTTTATACGTCGAACATCGAACTAAGTACATTCAAGAAAAACGTCTGTTATAAAATAAGGCAAAACTATTACAACTATTCGGTTTCAAAAAATTTTTCAGTTTCGATCCTACTCTTCAAATGTTTGAATCTTTGTTTTTCCAGAAGTTACCTGAGTCGTTATCCTAAGAGTTTTGGGATAGCGGATGATGAAAGTATGTAGAGGACCTCAGGTGGGTAAATCTCACTTTCTCATCTTACTATGATGTCTTCTTGCCATTTATTTTAGGAAAAGTAAAAAGTTTTGTTTCAGTTCGGAAAGGCAGACCTATTTTGTCAAATCTAAGATATCAGTTTGTCTTTTAATGCAGTTAAATAACTCGAGAATATTCCCCAAAATATACCACCTTTACTAAATGCAAAACCATGCAGTTTTCTTTCTAATTTTATCAAAATTCCTTAATCAAGAACAACTATTTGTCCATTTCTGGAAAATGCTGTTGATATTTTAACTTTCTCTTCTTTTTGATAATGAAACTCTGCGAAAATAACTGAGATTTTTCTGCAAAAGAGATGATCAGAGTTTATGCAAATTTTTACAGAGTTTTTCCAGTAGGTATCGTCTTTTGTTAAAAATCGTACGAAAAGAAAATTTATAGTCTCTTGTGCAGGAAGTGGTCCTTTATATCCTACCGAGCCAAGCTGGGATGAGTATGGGATAATTGTGCGTTAACGTATGTAAATTATATTCGATTTGTTATACAACGAGGGTTCGTAGGTGGCCGAAGACTTTCACGTGCATTTCGTATCAGCAGGTTGGATCTTTGTATGATGGTCGCGGGTCGTCGGGCAAACCGTTCGCTCGACTCTTCTGCTGGAAATTTCTTCTTCCTTGGTCTCTGGTCTCAGGACGACGATAGTCGTCGGCCCACACGGCGCCACCGACGCAGACGTAGCAGACGATATGATGCGATCCAGTCATTCTTTTATTTCATTCCGAGGTAATTTTAATATTATCCCTCGAATTATGAGGCCAGTGCCGTTTCAAGTTCCCACACAAGCTCAATTATACTCGGGTTAGGTAGAGGTACGACGCTATATGGAAGGATGGAAGCATGAAGGATGGAAGGATGGAAGGATCCAAGGATAGGACTGGTAATCGTTGCCTGCTCATTCACCTTCCTCTATTTTCTCCCTCCTCTCCGACTTCGCCACCCCAAAATCTCCAATTCGGAGCTCCGTCGAACGGAGCATAACACCATACACATCCACGGTCCGCATCTGTCTATCCTGTAGTCCTATCTATACGTCTACACCTGTACCCACCTATACCCAGGGTTGAATTATATCTTTGAATCCTGACTTGAATTTGAAATTATACCAGCCGCCCAAGCTTGCCTCCTTCTTCTCTGCGGACAATATGAACCATACGAACGTCCCACTCACAACTCAGGATCATGAAGGCACTCGTATACGTGACTTTACTTCAACCGATCGAAAATTCGTGTAACGACATCTGTGGCAAAGTCCAAGAGATGGAAAATACTATTTTGAGACGTAATATAATTTTATTTGAAATTTTATGAACTCCGCCTTAGGTAACATAGATTGGTTGCATCGAAAAAAAAGTGGTTGTCGTAGGGTACAGGTCGCATCGTCCATCGAAACTTCTTCAAATTTGGAAGGGATATTTTACATTGATGTAATTATGTGGTAATCCAATGATATTTGATGAATTCAATTTTCAAACACTAATATTTTTGATTCAAAGCCATTTTTTTTGTAAACGTTGAGACAAAAAGTGTGTTACGTGCTCACAAACAACAGAATACTGACCTTGTCTCTATATATTATTGGTTTACCCCAAAATTACATCATTGTTTAATATTCCCTCCAAACTTCAGAAGGTTTGGTCGAATGATGCGATCTGTACCCTGCAACAACCGCTTTTTCTTCGTTAGACCCAATCTATGCAATACCAAGACCATAAAATCTCAAATAATTTCTAATTGTGTCTCAAAATCCGCGTAATCAGCTGCTAAAAAAACTGACCCAATATCACGCTTCTTCGAAGCATGAGAGTGATTTCGAAAACGTCATTTCCAAGGCGAACATACCCCCTCAAAAAAATCGAATTGGGTATTATTTGAAAAATTGATGAACACAGACTCTAGGTTGTTCATTACGGCGGGTCAAGATATAGATCCAGCAATTTTGGGATACCTGATTCATCTCATTGATTTTCTCACACCTTTTTTCTAAAAAATAGATTACCAGCACGAAAGCTGTGCAAAGTCAGTGTGATAATTTGTATTGCTACCACAGCTATACATGCTTCTAAATGATATTTTATCCACATGTAATTATATGTGCATGCAGAAATGTCGACTAAAAGCCGTAGTTTTTTCTATCTTGACTTTACGATCTTTGGCGTAAACGTATTGTGTCCGATGGGTGGGCGCAGAGACGCGTGTGCGGAGTCACTAATCCGAGTATAATAACGTCATACCCTGCACCCATACCTACAGCTATATACCTATATGATAATATGATCGACGAACACGACGAAACGCCGTATTTGGTCAGAGTTGTAATGTATTCATACGTCGTGGAGATATCATGTCGGTTGTAGCTTGTAATGACAGCTCGCTGCGATATTATGTACCTTGTACTCTGCTCGTGCGGCTTCGCGTAGTTCTGACATAGAGCAACACTTCATATACATAACCGCTGGTCATGCTATATACCAGCTACGAACCGTGGACCAATACATACATAGAGCTTTCAGATATACCTATGTATGAATATACATCCACGTCTATACACCTATGTTTACTTTCATCGAATAACATGACACGGTTTGCTCTGGAGGGTCCCTTGACATTTCTGATTCTGATATACAATGATCTCGAATAAACGGACTCGGTCCTTGTCAATAATCATTGATAAATCTCACTTTATCACTTCGAATGATTCAAGCTTAGTATTTCGATTAGGAGAATATGAGGTACGAGCTCGAGACTAGAACTTGCAAGACGTAGCTATAATATAGATATGCGTGTGTAACTGATGGTGTCCTTGATATGGGTGTGTACAAGTCATAAAGTAACAAACAAAACAATTAAATGTGATTTAGATTGTTCTCATTAAACCAGAAAATATTGAATCGAATGGAATTTAATTGGATTTAGATTACAAATTGGGAATTCGTATTTCTTGATATTTCAAACTGACTTATTAAATATTTTTACGCTGTTGAATATGGGTATTCGATTTTTTCGGATTGACTTTGTCTATTCTATTTCTATTTCAACCGATTCATAGTATTAAATATTCTGTCCATTCGTTACAATTCATAATTTAGAATCTCATTAAATCGAGCAAACAGAACAGATTTAATGTGAAGATATCAATTAAATCTATTCAGCGATTCGCTCGATTTGCACTCTTATGCATGAAATTCAATTATAACGATTGAGGATATTTTGCTTTCATCCGATTATTTCCAATTTTTTTTTTTTCCGATTTATTGGACAAAAATAAAGTTTCAATTAGTAAAAACGTCATGTCTTAAATATAAATGATTCTCTTTATTACTTGTTCGGGATTTTATAACTATAAAAAAATGTTTGAATATTAGTTTCTAGTATTTTTAAATACGATTCTTTCGGATTTCTTCTATTTCAATTGAATACGAAATCTCATAGAACTGAATCAACCAATTTCTGTTAGGATATTGACTATCTCCCCAGTATGTGAGCTGTTGTAAAAAGAGACTACCAAGAAGTAAAAAAATTGGGTGTCTCATTATATTTATAGTAAGAGCGCGTCTCGCTCGGTCGATAAAGCAGCGACCGTTCCCATGCGGGAGGCGAGTCCGGGGTGACGTCATCATCAGCATTTCGCTGCTGCCTCAACATTTTCTGTCTGCCGACGTGCGGCACGTTGTGCGCGACTTTAATAAATAGATTCGAATAAGCCGGCTGTTTGGAATCGCGAAATAAGGTATTTACCATTTTTTTTTTAAATCAATTTCCAGAACACCAAATCCCGTTTCGTAATTACCTTGGGTATAAAATCCTGCTGAAGTAGTACACTTTAATAAAATACCTGGTTATTGCTGCATGGCTGAAACCCTCCTAGACTACTATTTTCCCGTATCGATTCTATTTTTGGGTGTAGCTAAACTCGGCGCAAATATTCTTCTAGTTTTCCGAATAAAACGCGAGTTCTTAGTCGGAGTTTCAGCTCCGAATATCAACTACATTCATCTCGTTGGAATGTTAGGTTATAAATGCACTCAGCAGATCCTACACCACGTCTGCTTTAGAAGGTGGTTCATTTACTCGGCACAGTGTGGCAGCACTATGCAGTACGTTGCACTCGGAGCTCAGATCGTTCACATTCACACGGATAGAATGCCGCACACATGCGTATTGATGGTGTTGGTATTAGGTAAACGAGATACATAACATTCACGTGTATATTTTCAAATTTAATAAAGGAAAGACCTCGGTGAGGTTTTTTGAAATTATAAAGCAGTAAAAATATTCTAATCAAAAATTGCTCCGACTATATAAAATTGAAAACAAAAAAATAATTAAAATAAGATATGTGAAAGGAAAGGAACATTGATATAGATATATTTTTTTTTTTTTTAATTTTTTTGATCATGCATAGTAACATGATCTAAATTTTTTAGGAAGACTAGAATTTTTCGACTAGATTCTTTTTCTTTAGTAATTTTTTCTTCAGTAATATTAAAAACTGAAAAATATTTACTAACAAAGTTTCAGCAAGATCTTTCCCTAAGAATACCTTGGAAATAATATTTTGGATCTTTTCTTCCGTTGCTATTTTGGATTTCTTATTATCGATTTTTTTTTCTTTACTCCGGAATTCAACAAACACTAAGTTTTTGAATGTTCATCTTCTCTGCTGAAATGACGGTTTTTTTTGTAAATGGACCTTGCTGCAAAAAAGGTTGAATCACGAAAAATGTTAATTATACAGTTTTATCCATTTTACCCTCAAATATGTTTATGATTTTTTAAATTACTTGGCTCAGGCTGGTTCAAACGGTCCAAAAGACAAAAATTAGAGTTAGAAAATTTGGGTCTCAGTCAAGAAGACTTTTTTTTTATGAGGGTATCTTTCAGATATTTGAGGCACATGTAAAAGAGATAGACACATCTCAAATTCCGTCCCTTGGCAGCGGACTTCCGAACATCATTAAAACCTATGAAATGAATTTCTGACTTACTCACGCATGTTATTATATTTTACAAAAATTACGATCTCGAAAAAAGATTAAATTCTGGTTTCAGAACAGCCAAAAAATTCATGGTTCTGAAATGTCAATTTTCAGAAGTAACTTATATTTGCCTTTTTTTGTTTGCGGATATGAGCAAAAATTCTAGTGGACAAATTGATAAATTGTGCAAAAATCTAAACCTGTACGATAATACTCACTAATATCGATATCAGATTTTTTAAACTTGGAATTCCCCGCGGTTCAGACAGATTTTTTTTTTTTCAAATTACAATGGTAAACTATTTACAATCTATTATAGATCTCAATTTAAGAATACTGAAAAAACGTTGAATATAAAAAACATCTCGATGTAGGATCGTAAGTAATTATGGCGTTTGAAAAAAAATCGATCACCTATGCAGACCTTGATAATTAATAATTCTACAATATTCCGATGTATTCATATCGTGATCGTGATCAGATAAAACGATCAAGCATACAAGCAATAGTTAATCTATTAATCTGCCGAACCCAACTCAGACTTAGCACAGAGTACCTAGGTATTTCGAGTGCTGACAATCTCATCACGAATCTCGTCAGCGTATAATTCGTACACGGAATATGGCTGCCATAATTATAGATAAAAAATCCGTGAAGAAAATCTTTAAAAAATTAAATGAAGTATAAATTAAATAAATAAACTCAAAAAAAAGGAAAGGCAAAAAAAAGCTGCCTGTGTTAAATCGATCCTCGAGGCGCGGTCGGGTACCAAACTGAGACCGAGAATATAAAGCGATGAAGACGAAAACGGCGTCGCGAGTAAATCGGCGATGAGAGCTGCAGCGAACTCGGTGGCGGATTGGCGGCCTGAGGCACGGTTGCGGATGTACGGCGTGATGCCGGTGATTCGCGAGCGTGATGCCCAGTAATCGGTTACCCGCCCGCCATATTCCGCCCCCATCCTCGGCGAGGACCCCGTCGGGGCCGATTTCCTCTTCTTCTTGTTCTTCTTCTTCGTCGCCCTATCCCTAGCAGTTTCATCGTTTGATATATCCATGGACCGCGCGGAGTTGGTACCAACGGCAATCTCGCGTAAATACAGCAATCCGTTGATGCCGCGCCCGCATTAATATAATTATTTACCGCGAGCGATCGTATAGCCCGAGGCATTCCGCGTAAACCCCCTCGCTTAAGGATCCCGGTATGGTAGGCGCATACGATCATTTACATGTGCTGTTGCTACGCGGGGGTGGGGGGCGGAGGCGGGATGGGGAATATATAGCGGAGATTTCAGGAAGAGGAAAAATAGCCACTGAAATGGTATCAAAGGGAAGGGATGCCCCCGGCATGCCAGGGCAAACGGATTCTAAATGCCAACTGCCACGGAAACGATTGTGCCAATTGGCCCTAATGATAAGGCGACTGCTGCATGCGCTATAGCGATGGCGAGCCCGGCGAATAGCTGGAATGTCTGCAGGCGGGATTAAATATTATATATCTACCAACTGCGATGACTAATTCCAAATGCTCGTTTGATCGGACCACGAGAGCTAGAGAATCGATCGAAATTATCGGTTCAGTATCTCCAATTTTCGGTTGGGTGTCGATTCCAGCGATGTTGATTCATTTTATGATGAATAGCCAAAGGTTTTTGGGTTGGATTCCGTCCCGTCGTTTGGAGTAAAAAGTATCGAAAATTAGCTAATCTTATTCATTCTTTTATGTTTTCAGAATGGCGCCTAAAAAAGTTGATGAACCGGAAAAGAAGCCACTTATTGGCCGCGTCGGTACGAATTTGAAGGTGGGAATCGTCGGAATTCCCAACGTCGGTAAATCGACCTTCTTCAACGTCCTCACCAAGAGTCAAGCGGCTGCTGAAAACTTTCCATTCTGCACCATCGATCCTAATGAAAATAAGTATATTTATAATATTCCACTAAATTTATCTCCTGCACTCGTATTTATTGTAACCCATACGCGTTGAACACACCAACTTAACCAGAGCTAAACTAACGGTAAAAATGATCGGAAATTTTATACGATCTGATCATTTTTATACACGCGGTATAGAAAAAGCGGAGAAACGAAACAGAGCTCTTCTGGGTGTTCATTAGGATTTTGTTTATATTTTCGTTTGTTTCCGGCTTACGGAACAAGGAAAATTTCCCTTTTTCGTTGTCTAGTGACATTTCGGTTCTCGGTTGAATATATTTAGCACGCAAATGTGTGACGCGGAATTAGAGCGGCGAAAAGTTTTTTTAAAGTCTGCGAGTGGGGTTGAAAAATACGTAACTAACACATCAGTGATCACAAAACGGAAGTACCTTCAGTATATTAAAGGTTATCCCCACCCCGCTACTTCGCCGGCATGTCCGCAGCTGAAAATGACATGGTGCCCCAGAGCGAACATGTATTACGCTTTCAACGAAGACACAAATCCGTTTACTCGCGTTTCTGGATTTGCTGATACGGTCTGTAATTGTTCCACCGTAGTGCACTTTCCACCCCCTTTAAATGCATTTACTGAACGTGATCCTTATTCTGAGAACGCAGCCAGGAACAAACAATTGATAACCTCACCGGTCTGTTTTGCGATATTCGGCAAGCCGGGCTTGGACAGCAAAAGACTTGCAAAATTTATAGCAGGATATTGGAACTGCGTACTCATCTCACCGGAGATCCTCCTGACGGAAGAAATCGAAGCCAAAACTGACAAGGGGCGTTGGATCAAGCAAGTGCTTCGCTCCGGACGCAGCATCGGAGCGGAAATAATTATGAGTTTGGTAGAGTCGAGGCTGAATAGTAGGGACGTAATGCACAGAGGCTATGTCGTCGAAGGAATACCCCTGATCCCGAACGATCCGGATCTTGACTACACTGCCTACCCAGACCCGCCTTCAGTGCAAAACTCTTCCACCCTGGAGAAGATGCCTTCATTTGTCAAGACTGAAGTTCATCGCGAAGAGAGTAAAAGCGACGACAGTCAGGCCAGTGATTATGATGACGAAATGGACGAAATTGTGGATAAAGAACTTTCGGAATCCGAGGAATCTTACAGTTCCGATAGCTCCAGGAGCTACGACCTGGCGCGAAATCCTTTTGCAACGGAATCCCTGCGAATGATACTCCGCGATGATTATCAATGGGACATCGGAAACCAAATACAAGAAATGTTTAACGCTTGGCCACTGAAGCCCACTATCATTATATACATAATGTGTCCAGATCCAGACGCTGTACACAGGCGGGGTCAGTTTCGGCTTAATCCTTACACTGGAAACACTATCGACACTGGGCTCTTTGGGATGGACAGAGACAGCTATGTTTTTTCATCGGAATCAAATATTGAGTCAGAAAGATTCGAATTGATTAAGTTGGACGGAGAAATCGCTAACGAAGAATTACTCATCGATGAAGATCTGAAGAAACACTTACTAACGCGGGTGTCCGACATGCGATCAAACGTCGAAGTTCAGTGCAGGATTTTTGAACGCTATGCTTTGCCGTGCATAGAGAGACAGGTTCTGATGCACAACCCTCAACACGTGATTCGGGTTGATGGACGCACCTCGGCGACGCGTATGTTTGAAATCGTTCGCGTCAGATTGCGGACTTTACCACTGCCTAGGGTTATTTTGCCGAAAAAAATGTCTGACGAGGATGAGACATTTATTAGCGGTGAAGAATCACCCCCGGTTGTAATAGAGGATGAATTTGATGGAAGGAGCAATGAGGAAGTTTTTCAAGATTTGATGAGAAAAAGTGTGATAGCGTCAAGATTTCATTGGAGATTATCTCAGTGGAAATTCACGTGTCCCGTTGCTCTCGCTAGAGGCCAGAAAATCGAGGGCAGCGCCAAACACGCGGTTCGCTTTATGGACAAATTGTACTTCATGTCAAGTCCTACGGCTGTGGAAATATTCACGGAAAATCCACGGCCCTTTTTACGACCGCCCAATCCGAGACCAATTTGCAAAATATTTGTCTTCGGTCCAAGGTATTCTGGAAAGTCAAATATCGCAGAATTTTTGGCACAAGCATTCGGTGGAAGACCACTAGATCCTGAGGCCATAGTAAATCGCGAGATCGACCGATGCCGGAACCTGCTGATTCGCGACGAAATTGACAAAATTGTCGACGACGTTATTTACGAGTTATCGAAAGACCTGCAGCACCAACGGGAACAACGAGAAATTGCGAGAATCGCAGCTCTAGAAACTTGGCATAGAGAGGCCCAGGTCGTGGCTGACAAGTTGTTTAGCATTTTGAAAAATATTTCTGTCAAGGAAAAAGATGACGACGCTCATAAAAATTCTGATGAAATCGCGCAAAGGCTTGAGGAGATTCGAGACGAGATTAAAGAGTACAATCTCACGTCTTTATGCACTGATGACGATCTATGCGAGCGTACATTTCGCGATAAAAATATTTTAATGGATTTCGCACCGATGGATCTACTTACTATGGAAGATCCAGTACGTGAATTAGACGAAGAAGACCCAGAAGTTGCTGCAATTTTGATAGAGCGGACACAAGAAGTGCATCAAAGACCGATCGAGTTGACTGACGATGACATCAGCCGATTATTAGCAGCAAACATAAACGCTGCACAGACTGCGCCAAACTTGTTTGGATTCATAGAATCTGGCTGGGTGGTAGACGGGATGAACGCGAATGTCAACTTGCTGGAAAAGATACTGGAAAAAGGCGTAAAAATTGAGGAAGTCGTTGTCATTCACGAGACTGAACCATTCAATAACTTGACTAAAAAATGGCTTCAAAATTATCGCGATAACTTTCTCGACGAAGGAAAAAAAAATGGCAAAGAGGAAACGATTGACCGAGACATGAATAAATCGAATATCTTCGAAGATCCGGAAGGCGATCTCGAAACCGTGCTTTCAAAGTCTTCGACTGTAGTGGACTCGGAAACTGCAGGCTTGGCTGAATACGTAGATGGGTTGAAGCAGTTTGAAAAAAACAGGGAGGAAATTATGGAAAAAGTTCGAGAAATTGGCGCAGGATTAATCGACGTGGAACTCTCCGCCGTCAACGAGAATGTGGAAAGTTACGTAAAGCAACAAATCGAAGACCGCTATCGCTTCAGTGCGGCTGTTATGACTGACGAAGAGAAAGCTAGAGAAGCTGAAGATGCGAATATATCATTAGTTGACGAGGAACTTGGCGAAGAAGAAGAAGAGGAAACGACGAGAGAAATGCCACCGCCAAGAGACAACCGTCGATTAGGTGACACGGGAGTATTCTGTCCTGTTGCACTACTTCGAAACCATGTCCTGTGGAAAGGAAAGGACGAATTCAGCACTCTCTTCATAGATAAAATTTATTTGCTATCCAGTCAAGACGCTCTTGACGAGTTTTTGAAAAATCCGCGTGAATTTGTTCCCTGCAAAACGCCCCTGGAGTCGATTCCGTTATTAAGGGTTTCCATCGTGGGACCAATCGGATGCGGAAAATCTACTTTGGCGATGGCAATTAGCAAAGAATACGGCTTGGTACACGTAGACTTTCCGGAGCGTTTAGATCAGTATTTGAAAGATCGCGGAATTCCGTTGGTAGGAAGAAAACACGATGATATATTCAAGCTTGATGATAAAGGTCTACCATCCCCAAATGAACCCCAAGAAGATGCAGATTTACCAGAAGATCTGGAAGATCAACGATATAATTGTGACAAAGCAACAATCCAAACATTCGTAAGGAAATATCTAAGGGAAGGTACGGCTCTTCCTAAACGAATGCTCAAGGAATGCTTGACGGACTTTTTTCGACCTCCTTATAGCTCTTTCGGCCTGGTTTTCGACAATTTCCCTGCTAGTTCTTACGACGCTGACGCTGCGTGTGGTAATTTTGCGGTACCAGAACTTGTACTGGAATTAATATGCAGCAACGAAGAAACCCAGGCAAGGATGACTTCGAAATTATACAACGACTGGAAGGAGAAACAGGACGAGATAAAATCTAACGAGGAGCTGCGATTTGCGATTGAGACGCAGAAGGTTGCTGAAAAAAGAGAGAAATGGATATTGAAGAGGATGAAAGAGCTCAGGAGACGTAGACGGGATCAATTACTGACTGCTGAAGACAATGAAGCGGATCAGGAAGAGGAAAAAGAAAATCTAAAAAACCAAGACGAGATGTCAGCTGAAACATCTATCGCTGCAACTGATTCTCTGATTTTGGAAACTAATTCTCGAGTTGAGTCTGAAGATTCAGGTGATTCTAGGATCGGAGAACCTGACGAAAGACAAGCTGAAATCGACCGAGCAGAGCTCCAGGACGAATCGCTAATCAGGTATAAAGATCCAGTCAAATTTGAGGATTGGGAAGATCCCGATGCTGCCAGAGAGCGGATAGGACACGAAATTGAAGAAACCTATGAGTCCAACAGTCAAAATCTAGCTACTGCTCGAGCAATTTTCGAAGATCAGTCAATACCATGGATAGAAATAGACGCGGAACGAGACGAGGCTTCCGTACTGATTTCAGTGCTGAAAATCCTCGATCCCTACGTATTTCGAAATGCCTCGGCTCTTGAGCGCGTTTATGAAATTGATGTAGATACTGCTGAAAGACTTTTGGACTGTGGTTATTATGTCCTGAGCTCATTTGGCCGGTCTTGCCCGGTGCAAATGTACGAGAATAAAATACCTTTCCAAATGTATTTACCTGCTGAAAATGCACGGCAGATCTATCCGGTTCTACATCGCGAATACGTCTACTTCTTGGTCGGAAAAGAGAGACTAACCGCGTTCCTTGAACACCCGTTAAAGTACCTCGATCAGGATTCTTGCACGCCTCTGATTCCCGCTCGAATCGCAATCATCGGTCCACCGAAATGCGGAAAGTCGACCATCGCGAACCGATTTGCTCGCACTTACGGCATGAAGGTTATCACAAGAGGTCAGGCTTTGAGGAACATGCTCAAAAATTTCTCCTGGACCGAGTTGGCAGTCTTGACAAACACCCATCTACAAGGTGGCCACACAGCTCTGGACGAATCTATAGCTCGAGCTGTGGAACTGCATTCTATAGATCCTCGCAGTGCCTCTCAGGGCTATATTTTGGATGGGTTCCCGGAGAGCCAAACGGAAGCAGAGGAACTCGCTTTCCTTGGAATTCAACCGATGCTAGTAGTTGACTTGCGAGCTGATCTGGACTTTTGTCTCAGCTGTTTGGCAGCGGACTCTGAGACCGTGACAAAGCCTCCGACCTATTCGCCCTGCTATCTTTCTCACCAGTACGAAGAGTGGCAAGTAGATGCCGAAGGCTTTCGTAGCTGGATGAGTAAGTTTACTCAAAATGTCATCACCGTTGATGCAACGGCTCGAAAATTCGCGGTATGGACGCGGGCGAATGATGAAGTCTGCCTGAGATTTTCAAAAATAAAAAAGTATTTCAGGGAAACTGATTACGACAAGGCCCAGCCATTGATCTACTTATGTATCTCTCCTTATGAGTTCAGGGAAAGACAAAGCAAGTTCGAGTCTTACTGCCCAGTTTGTCTCAGCTTCAACAACACCCTAACGTTTTCTGGTACCCCACCAAGTCACGATGGAATGGTGCAATTCCGTGAACATTATTATTGGCTGTGCGAGATCCACATGAACCAGTTTCTGACTGACCCTTTGACAATTGTTTCCTCGACCAACAACGTCACTTTACTCAAGAATCGTCCTGAGATAGTCGATCGAGAAATTGACGTGAACCACGCCTGCTGGGCGAAAAGACTCAAGGTCGGCGGTTTTTGCCCTGTCTCTTATCTGGATAATCTTCCTCAGCGGAATATTGATCCGGGATTAAACACGCTGGGTGTTGTGTTCAAGGAAGACTTGTATCTCTTCTGCTGTCTTGATTGTCGAAATACGTTCCTTTCTGAGCCTACTAAGTACGCCGACGTTGAAATCAATTTTATACAGAATTTGCCACCGGTGAAAATAAAAAGTCTACCGAATCTCGGCTTCCTGGAACAGACAGTGGCTACCTTGATCGTACGCGCCGTGAACAAGGTCGCTGGTCTGAGAGTAAAACTACCAGGAATGACTCCGGCGGTCACGGCCGCCGTTTATATCGGCGTTTACTTAAAAATTCATAACCATGATAGTGACCTGAATGAGATCCCCGTCTATGAGGAAGTTTTGAGGCGCATGGAGGCCAGGCGCCACTTACTGAAAATTGCGCTCAAAAATGCTAAGAAAATGATCAATCCCCATGTTTCGTTTCCATCAGAAGATAGAATCGTTAATTCCGAAATCCGTAGCCCACCTTGGACACCATGCTCGTCTATTACTTCTGTCAAATTTCGCCGTAATTCCCCGACGCAGTATTTCACATTGGACAAGTACAGTCACGCGTCAAGCCACAGCCAATCCCTATTTTGAAATAATCGGTACCAGTTTGAACTTACAATTCGACTCCTTTCACTTTGGCATCGATTAAATCGAAGGGAAAAAATCTCAGAGCTCATATACAAAAAGCCTCTCGAAGTTTACCTGTCTGTTCAAAATTCCTTGGTAAGAAAATCGAGGGTCGAAAAATTACCTCCAGTTGTCACAATTCGCAAAAAATTGCTGGTCTATGAAGAATTTCTCAGACTAGACTGCTGCTATTTTTTCCCTTTGAGTTAATGGTAGCCTGTGTCCTCACCAAATAACTTAGGCCATGCAAGCACTTGTATGAAACTATTTTCTATTTCTCTGCAGCAATTAATTTGAACCCAGAATATGAAGGGATCAGTGCTTCTGACCATTTTATTCTGTTTCAGCACGTCGTGTCCCAGTCCCAGATGCGCGTTTCGACTATTTGTGCGAGTACTTCAAGCCTCTTAGGTGAGTAAAATTTTTTTCAAGGTTACTCGATAAGGTTTTTAGTCGATAAAATTGGGCGGCGACGAAATTCGCGGTAAAGAAATTTCGCCGCAAGCCCTAAGCTCTCGTCGAGGAAACCATTCGGAATAACTAGGGGAAATTTCCATACGTCTTGTCCTTTATTCGACTGACTACGGTACGACCGGGACACGTGATCTGCAATGCAGATGAGCCGTATTTCGCTGCTGAAATACTGACGCACCCCAAATATACCCACCCCCCTATAGCTCGTCTTTATTCACAGTATATAGAAACTTTTTGGACTCGAGTTTTTGTAGATTTAAACAATTTTTTGTGAACCTTGAATCAAGTCAAGCTCTGCAGAGTGACAATATCGATATTTTTACTGTTGCGAGAATCAAAATCATCTTAACGACACGAGGTATGATATTGTGAGAGTTTAGAAAAGGTATGAGATGCGAATACGTGGCCCATAATGAATGCGGCCACTTACAGCTCACTGAGTCCATTCAGGTCGTAGTTGATCCGCAAAGATTCTAGATGCAAAATAACGCAATTGTCATTCAGGACGGACGTTGAAATTGAAATAGTATGCGGACATGTACAAGTAAATTTACCCATACGAAGAACCCTGACGTTTGACGGCGCCAGGCGTCGGGGTGCTCTGGCACGTGTCACCGAAGTCGCCAGACTGTGATGAAAGCGCGCTAATGTGGCCTCCGTGCCCCACGCCTCTCTTCAAAGGCTAATTGTTTAATGAGGCCAACATTAGCATTTAAATACAGCTCATTGTCACTAGGGTTCGCTCGGTCTCTCTCTCTCTTTCTCTTTCTCTATCTATCTCTCTGTCACTTCTCTCTTGTCCCTATGTACGCATTCGCGCGTGCCCCTTTGATCCCAATTCAGAGAGTGACGCGATTCAATGCTCCCTGAACCCGAGATAATCTCCGGCACTTTAACACCGAGGCAAATGACCTCTCTGGACTCCATGAAGGTCTATCATAATTTGATCTACCTGTGCTCGATCGAGACGCTTAATTACCATTTTCGTTATACATTTCCAGCAAGGTACCAGGGTTTCTTAACGTTGTCGACATCGCTGGACTCGTTAAAGGTGCCGCCGAAGGACAGGGTCTCGGAAACGCCTTCCTCTCGCACATCAGCGCCTGCGATGCCATATTTCATCTTTGTCGTGAGTTTATTATCAGTTTTCTCTTCTCCTCGTTTATTTTACAGCTAGGAGTGTTTCGAACTGATTTAGGAATGGTTAGGAAACAGATGAATCAACGCTAAAATTCGCAAGTAAACTTTATCACCTTTTATTCACTTCTCAATTCGTTACTTAACTCGCCTAAGTGGAAAAATTACAACTGCTAATGAGCGAGTGAACATTGGCGCGGCTTATCAGCCAGTGATCGCAGTGCTACCGATATAAAAAACGAAATCTGATTTGATTGCCGTAACATTAATAGTTGATATAGCTCGATACCATCAGACTACCTTTCTGGTCTACTTTATCCGAGTTTCAAGGTATTTGACAAAGCCATTAATCAAAGTCTCTGTAAGTACGCTTAGGGATTGTAGTTACTTGGTATACTGTCACTCGGAAAGCCTCGAGCTTTCACAAAAGGAAGTAATAGGTAGGAATCCATTAAACCGTCTTGGTACTTCGCGTTTAATATGCATCAGCCGGTAATTTTCATCGAATGAATGTTTGACGTGTGAATTTCTCTTCGAGTGCATTGCGGTGAGTATAGTTGCACAGTTTACGAAGTTAGCTATTTTTTCCTGAAACCCTTAATCAGACATGAAGACATCTCATATGAAAATTCATACGACGGATGCCGTCACAGTTATAAAACGTATTGAGAAAACAAAAAATAACCACCGTCGTGATGTTGCTCTCTATGCTATGTGCATCTTGAACCTTTTCCGGTCTCCAAGGCCCGTCATTAGACGCTGCAGATGCCGAGAGACGTCTAATATACAGCAATGAATGATGCATGAACGCGTAGCGATCGCCATTACTTGACTATATACAGTCCATACGAAAATTCATGCGTGTCGTGTCGATTTACTTTACTTCTCTTGCTTTTTGGAATTCTTTATTCCTCGTTTTTTATTTTGCTATTTGTTATCCGTACCCAAATGAGGTGGGGGACGTCGCACAAACATGCAAATTAGCTAACAAGTAAATTCAAGTGAATCCGATAAAATCAAAGCAAGTCTTGTTCCGTCGCGAATTCCGAGTAGAATGATGATGAAAGGTATATAGCCTCCCGCAGCGAACATTGGTGGAGAATATCATACGGCGACGATGGTAGTATGGTACTGGGGTTTTTTAATAAACGGCACACCCATTCGCTTAGCATATAATAGAAGCCTGTAGAGTATGATCGAACGATAGCTTGCCCAGTGCGTTTTATTAATCCTTTAACTGCGAGTAAAGATAAGGTGGATAATATTAAATTAAAGAGAACGGCTATGAAGTTGGAATATTTTTTTTTTTCTATCTTAAGGAAGAGGTTACTTCGTTTGATATAGAAAACCTGCATTTTACCGCCTCCGTGATTATTCAACAATTTGTTGCACTTATACTGACAATTATTTAGTACTTATAGCTACATACAAGAATATTTCCACGCTTGTCATTTCTACAGTCGAACTGAATAGCGGGCTGTAATTTTCGTCATAAAACGTTTGTAAATTGAATAAACGATGTGAGAAAAAGTTCTTGCGAAAAACGCATATGTATAACGGAATAATTTACCTCAGTCCTCGCCCTCTTCTCGACATCCCTTCAGCTTCCTCCCACGCACTTTAATTCACGAGTACATACCTGTTCGAGGGGAGAGAAAAAAAAATAATAATACAGAAATGCAGCGTACTTACACAACCGATATAGTAATAATCATGTAACCTTTCATCAAGGGTTTCTAGCAATTGTCTGGCTATGAACTATCTCGAACCCTCACCCGTTCCGCAGATTCTATAAACGTTTTTAATCCGCTCAATTAAAAGAAAACAAATTAGTTTCCACTCAACTATCGTTTACCATAACTACTTAGGGTTGTAATTGTTCCCAAGGTGATTATTCACACTACGTGTGAACCCACGCTTATTGTTGGTGATTAACTCGGATGTGTATAGCTTATAGTTAGGTTCAACGCTACGTCTTGAACTTCTTGTAAATGCTGTCTCCTCAACGTTAGGCGAAATCGTTTGAATTTTCTCATCGCAGGAGCTTTCGAGGATGACGACGTAACCCATATCGAAGGTGAGGTGAATCCTGTAAGAGACTTTGACATCATCAGCGAAGAGCTAAGGCTCAAAGACATCGAGTTCCTCAACGCCCATCTTGAGAAGCTAGAGAAATTAGTGGTGCGAGGGAACGACAAGAAGTTGAAGCCTGAATATGTAAGTGACTATCTACATCCAACTTGTTCACTGCCAGGTTTTTTTCCCCCTTTTTCGCCACAGAATTATACGAGATGTTTAGCAAAATTATTGCGGATGTAAAACATGATGAGTTATACCTTTATCGCTTTCTTCAATTTTCGACAAATTTATACGACGATGAAAAATTCATTTTTGGACAATGAAGCTCGCAATGACGGCAAATTTGAATTCTTCTAATAAGCAGGATCCTGCCGCGACTGAAGAGAATGAAATTTAATGATGATTCTATATCTCATTACACATTACTATCCAGCCGATCGAAAAAAAAAAATCTGTCAAAATTCTCCAGATAAACTATGCGAAGAGGACAATGGACCGTGATCGTAGAAACGTGTCATCTCATGGTCCATTGTTCATCGGAATAACATCGCTTTCAATATTTGTACATACACACTGCCTCCGGGAATCTTTCGACTTTCAGTTATCGTTGGTTAAAATTACGTGGAATAGGTATCGTTACTTCGTAAATCGTTGCCGATCATATCGATACCGTTGGGTGAACAAATTTGCCATATCACGGTGGTCTTTGGTCTGTATAGAAACTCACGATACCATTGTGCATTAAGAAAAAGGAGCAAGAATTCAAAACTGTGACGCGATACTTTTTGATAATATTGATATATTCTCGAGATGAAAAATGAAATACGAAAGGCAAACATCAATTTGTTTAATCGAGGTGGTGCTCCGCGGGCGGCATGACTTGCGGACACCTCGTACAGGTCAGAGATACTAATATAAGTCTCAACAAGACCCCGTGCTGAGATTGAACCAGGCCCCAGTTGAATATGCGGTCTATTATCGCCTCGTTAAAAAACAAAAAATTTCGGCACGCCATCGCGCGTCGATTTAATTCATCATTTCCTCATCTTTTTTTTTTTTGAGTTTGGTTCAACTAATGTGCGAAAGAATCAATTCTTAAATTCAACATAAAGGAATCGAGATAAGTGATCACTCGCCCAGTTCGATGTCGAAGATTTATTGCGATTAGAAAATTGCATAATTTGATTTATTTTCATCATCGATCCGATACGATCGACGTGCGGCATACCCTCGCGTATTTCTATCTACACTGCACATAAATAGGCCTCGTCGAATATGTCTTGAGGCATAAAAAAAATTAACTTCGTAGCATTCAATTTTCATACTATGAACGACTCGTGATGATAGCTTTCTTGTAGATGCCCATAAATGGATCGATTTCCCGACAAATTGCACACCGTATAACCAACGCACGGTATCCGTTATCCAGATCTTATTCACTGGACCATTCTTGATTCTGCGAAAAAATTCGGCGACAAATAAATGCCAACTTTAAAGCTCCGCTAATTATGCCAGTTGCCAGAAGCCTCAAAACGAAACTCAGCCAATTCAGCCATCGCTAAGTCTTACAAAGCCGGCGATTAGTTCGACGAGGTTTAAGATTGATTCAGGAAGTACGCCACGTACTGTAGTTGGAAACTCGAGCCAATTACTCGGAGTGGCTGACGTCGGCGTGCAGCAGTTGTAGAAATTTCACTCTTAAGATGCCAATCAGTAGGTCTGACCTGCCGGTGCAAATAGTATTTGAAAAAGTTTTTAGCAGATTGCAAGGAACTCTCAAACCACGAACGTTTCTTGGTAAAGTCCAGTGGTCGCCCGTTGGGATATACCGATTGATTTATTCTTCGAAAATTGCATCCTGCACACTAAAACCCCCGGCCTTTACCATTTGACGATCAAGAAGACGACCTGGAAAGTCTTAAATTTTTTCCTCAAACCAAGCAGAGCAAATAAAATGAGAATCAAACATTTTGACCATCGATGCATGCATGCATGCAAGTAGCTCTTGCTGGTGAGTGAATTCACGTAAAAAGCACCTCGGTTTTCGTTATGGTATGGCTTATGGCTAATGGAGCACTTCTCAAGAAAATAACAGTGATAATGCTTCAGTTATGCGACGATGAGTTGAGCTTTAGACGCGGCGCGGTGGTTCACGATCATTTCACTGCCACGTAATCAGTTATCTGACTAAATTTAACGGTTCACTTGGTAAACATGTCTCGGTGGTCGGCATAAATGTCGTTAAACTTTACGGTATACAGGATTTAAGAGGAGATTTTGATTTGCGGAATATTTATCCTTTCAGGAGACACTGCTTAAGGTGAAATCTACCCTGGTGGACGACAAGAGGCACATCAGGTTTGCTGATTGGAGCGCTAACGACGTGAGTTAATTTCATTTTCAATTTGTTGCGATTTTTTATGAAAATATAAAAGTATATATACAATTTTCTGGTAAGGAATTTGTGTATTATAATCTCTAAGCTCGTGCCACGTACATCACCTTAAAATTATTTTATAAGTAAACAGTGTTGTAAAGGAGTAAATTCAAATTGACTTTCCGCAAATTGTACGAGAACTGTAAAAACTATTACTACTCAGTAACAGTCTCGTCGTTATTCAAGTTCCGCGAAAACATTGGCTATAAGAATTATTGTTCTTGCGAAACGGCACAACAACCGCAATCTTAAAGCTGCAATCAGACTTCTACGACAGCGACGGTTATACACCATAGAATTTTTTTATTTTGGTACTATTATTCAAAATATCATTTTTTCTTTTTGTCTTCTCTTGTGGTGATCAATGATCGGTACAAGATCATGAGATTATCTTTCAATTAATTACTTACCAGAAAGCTGATTTCTTCGAGAATGAAAAATCTTGAGATGTGTAGAAAGGAGATTCTGGTTAATGGAGTAAATAGATCGTGTTGATATTCCGTGGTTTTTAGTTTAGTATAAAATTGGAAGAGTAATTATGGGATACGAGGAAGAGCGAATTACAGTTCGATAGTAAAAAAATTATCGTTATAACAATGAGCAGAGCAGGAGGTTTGTTTGAATCTCGGGCTTTAAAAGTTTTTTGCGATTTTCTCTCTTCTACACAGCGTTTTGTTTCTTGCAAAATTATCATCGTTAGGATCGAATTGTTCTGAAAACAAATTTAAAATAAGAAATAATTTACCTTCTATACTGCAAAGAGAATTATAACTGAGTTACTTAAACATAATGTAATCATCGTTACAGATCGAAGTGCTCAACAAGTATCTCTTCCTCACTTCTAAGCCTGTTATATACCTGGTAAACCTGTCGGAAAAGGACTACATCCGCAAGAAGAACAAATGGTGAGCAATTCTGATTTTTTTGGAAAAATATTTCTTGTTTAATCGAAATTATTGAAGTAATAATTCTTCCACAAATTCATTCAATCGGTGTTGATTCATTGCCGGGTAAAATAAATCGATGCGTGATATATAAGATATATATTTTTTTTGGGGGGGAGCTTTTTTTCGCATCTAAATCGGTTTGTATAAAGATGAGGAATGAATTGAAGCTATTGTGCGTGTATATAAGCACTTGGATACCAATTGTGATAGTATAACTATGTACATGGTCGCGCATTAGCGGATCTATTATTCAGGAACGATTTATAGGTATCCGCTTGAGATAATGGCGTGGGAATCGGCAGTTGAAAATTAAACGTTCTGTGTATGTCGCCTGGTGCGATTGCCGGCCAATCAGCTAGGCGATTTAGATTTCTCGTATCACAACGACAACAACAATCCACCTGCCTCACTTTTCGTATTTACCTACGTGCCTACGTACTTATACCTAGGTTATACATACGCCCATTACCTACGTTTGAAATTAAATCAAATTTCATTATTTTGCATTCGTTTCACGAGCTTACGAAGGATCGATCACTTTTAAATTTGGGCGCAAATCTGATTTCAAAATTTTAGGATTTAAAAAAATTTCATACGATTTTTTGTCACTTCAAAAAATTTCTAATCATTTTAGATGATTTTTAATAGATTTCATGTCTTTTCAAAAGATTTGACGCATTTAAAACAAATTTTTTATAATTTCCAACCGTTTCATGTGATTTCAGAGATTTCACGAAGCGATGTGCACTAGCTTTTCAATAGTAAATAATTCTTTGCTTATTGCAATTCACGAATACAATTTATTGCATTCCTTATTTGAAGTCACAGAAATTTTCATTTCCTTTACGTCTAGAATTTTTGAAAATTTGAATTTCACTTGATGAAACAACCAAAAAATTTGGTCAAATTTTAGAAAGTCATTTTTGCAAATATTTTTCTTCCTTCATTTTTTTTAAATCCCTTTGACGAATTTCAAACGTTTGTATCTACTGCTCAATACATCGTAGAGAAAAAATGGTACCAGCATGACCAAATCTTCTTTCAAGCAGAATATTTTTCTCTTTTCAACAGGCTGATCAAGATCAAGGAATGGGTTGATAAGAATGATCCTGGTTCTGCTCTCATCCCATTCAGCGGTGTTTTTGAAAATAAGATTGTGGACATGGACGATGCCGAGCGCGCCAAGTACTTCGAGGAAAACAAAGTGACTAGGTGAGCATTTCGTATTGGTATTTATTCCGTTGGTTAAAAATTGTCTCCATTGGATATAAGACCGAAACTTCCGCTACAAAATTTGAATTTAAACAGCCCAAAATATTTTGCGTTGACCATTTCGTGTGCGGAAATATTTCCCTTGCCCTGTAACCCGTTTTCCGAAGATGACTAAATCAATTGGAAGCCAAGGGTCTCTGGGTTGCGAACATGTACGTGCAGCCGCTTCGTAAATGCGGTAAATTCGCGATTTCTTGGTCCCGAAAAAATCCTCGGAGAGTTTAAAGCTTAGAGAGATCCTGTCAAGGTCTTAACTGTTAACCCCGCTGCGAACCTGGGTTGTGTTGCCGGACTAATAACGGAGGACTTTCCCGGAGACCTAGACTTATCCCTTTCGCGCCGCGACTATAGAACTATAAAAGTATAACTATGGCCGTTAGTCGTGGCTCATTATATTTTTACGAACGGCTATTCAAATTCTTGCAAAATTGCGTAAAAACGCCCGGCCACTGCCCAGGGTATAATCTGAGTGAGTTGGTCAGCGAGCAAACGAGCGACTGGGTCACTCTTAGCCACGGGGGGTTCTCGTAATACTCGGTATCTTCACTCCGAATTTTGCCCAATTTCTCTTACCACTTTTTACGATCTTTTAGACCTTTTTTTATACTCTGTATTTTATTCGGCCCTGTATCCAACCCCTGTCCCGAAAACGAGGTTGAATTTCACCATGTGGAATTATCAAGGCACGAAAAAAAAATCGACTTGTCAAATTACTGAAAAGGACGAAACGAACTTTGAATGAATTTTTTAGAAAACAGTATTATTCGAGGTACTTTTCATCAGCTTTAGAATTCCGTATCAAGTATCTGCAGAATCTGAATAGTCAGTTGAAAATTGAAAGTCCAATTTTTTTTTTTTTTTTCTCGCAGAATAAAACGTTCAAATTTAACGAAATATAGAAAATTTTCATGGCTATCAATCGATTGAAAAATCCCGTAAATTTCATTTTCGTCACTGAGATGAATCTGCGAGTTTGTCTTTCTGAAAATCAATTTTTTTCGGAAACTAGTGGCCTGAAAACGTGAAGATTCGTTGAGATTAGTAGAAGTCATTTTCCGACCGAAACCAGAGCTTTTATTATGACCAAAAAATTCCAAAGACAATCAATCCTCGATATTTTCTTTCCCATTCCTGAAGAGATAATAGAAACTAATGTATTCTACGTCTAGCACGAGGTTTACTCATAATTCGATTTTGAGTTCATCTTGGAATGGACTTCTCGAAATCGAGTCTCCATCGTCGATTTGAATAATTATTTATTAGACAGAAGAAAACCTTTGAGAGTATTGATTTGTGTCACCAAATTCTCGAAAACGTGTCTCCTTTTCGACTATTTCGTATTTTTTTTTTTTTTTTTGCCGAAACAACTGTGGTATTTCCACGTGCATTTTTCATCGTAAAGAATTGAACGAAAGCTCGAAGGGGGAGAGCTGTGGGTATTGTCCCTGTAGAACCTGTAATCTGGCATTGATTCCGCATTGATTTGGCATCAGATTTCTCGGACTGCAGGCGTACGTTGAGATTGGTTATCAACTGGCCCAGCTGATTCTATAGTGCCAAGTGCGCTACGCCCCCTTTCAAATCCGCGCCAACTGCGGTAACCGGTATTTTACCGATTACTTTTTCATCAATAGTCGCTCGAACGCTTAAATAACCCTGCCGCCAGCTCTTTTGATTTTTTTTCGTTTTTATTCTATTTTTATTCCATTTTTTTCCAGTTTTTTTTCTTCTTCAAATTGTAGTCATTCCGAAACGATTTTACCGCTATGGTAGGTATATGCATGTATGTACGTATACCGCAGTTCACCGACAAACGGTAAACAAAATGCTCGATCCACAATCTTCAAATATTGATTCAGTAGCTTCTTATACAAAATATTGATTTTCTTATTAGAAATTTATCTTCAAATCGGTTTGGCGGGCGGAAAAGTGACCCAGTATACTCGGAATTTTTTTTTCAATTAAACTACGAATTGTAAATGGTTTGCGGATTTCAGTATACTATGTTTTAGGCCGGTCTTTTTTCCAACCGTTTCCTTCCGCTACCTCGTACATCATGAAAAAAGTTATTTTTTTTATGTTAAATGGAACCTCCCAAAATTTGAGCATATAGTAGTTAATTAATTTTTAGAGGTGACACATGGGGGTTGATTAACACGAGATTGTCGCGATACAAATATTCTAATTAAAATATCTTGAAAATGACGAAAGTTAGAGAACTGATTTTGGTCTTGTTTTGTAGATGATTAAATTCTCTAGCGAAAGGTTATACGTGTTTTACCCATGAAAATTGATATTGTACTTATGATACACGTTTAAAGTCGAATTTTCGTCGATAAAGGCGCATTTAAATGCTTAAAACGGTGTAACTATTGGTTTTACTAAATTGAAACACTCGAATAATGTTCTTAGAATTTTTTAGAAATTGTTTAAGTGTTCTGATTTTTTTTTTCTCCCTCGGTGTTTCGCTACGATAGAATAATTTCTGGCGAATTAATGCAATCGCTATTCGGCCGAAGGGAGATGTAAGTCCCGTTAGAAAATCATAGCGTCGTATAGACTCTCGTGGGGCCTCGACTCTATCAACGATGACATAATGTCCCCTAATGTATGTAATTTTATTAAATCACACGAGTAAAACCGAGATGCCTTTATACACGTCGTTTCCCTCGCTTCTCGCTTCCTCGCTTTCCAACTCCACCAAAAGGATCGGTGTCTATGATTACAGGACTCTTTTGATTTATTGAAAAATCACATCACCAGCGTATTATAGTCGCGCTGGATCGCTTGTCACGAATTTATTTATCTGCCCAAAATTTTCATATCTCTGTGATGTAAAGAAGAAAAGAATGAAAAACGCTTTTAAAGAGTCCGTCGTTGAGATCAAGATATTAATTTTTGGACAGAGATATAGGTACACGTGTCCAAATGACTGGTGTATTAGACTGTTGGCTAGGAACATCGTCTAAAGCCTAAATAATTTCTGTGCGGGTACGGTCGTGCGGTAGAATTATACCCAGCAATCAGAGGGCGGGTTGGAACGATTTTATTTCCAGGTCACAAATCGCAGGATTTAAAGAATGGGCTTCGAATGATAAAATTGCGCCGTTGCTTTGGCTCGTCCGGACTTTATGTGTATTCCGTGAAGTCTGGCCCCAACCTCACTGCAGAATACAGCTTCTAGGCGCGTGTAACCCGTCATTAGGAGATATTTGGCTCGAGACAATCAAGTTTCGTGGACGACGTCGTCTTTTCAATTTTCTCTCTCTCTCTTACTCTTTCAATTTTGCTTCTCTCGTATAGCTGAATTATTTATTTCGTAATAACTACCAATCCAATACAGAATCTGAATCGACGACTTGCCATCCGATTCACCGACTGATGAAAAACTATCCGATCATTGAACCGATTAATTCGCTAAAAAAAATTGCAGCTCAATCGATCAACTGCGTGTGCTTCGATATGTTCCTTGGATATTTTGATGATACAAAAGCGAAATCATCTTCGTCCTCTGATTCCTTTCTAATTGTTATTATTCTATCCGAATTGCAGTGCATTGGACAAGATTATTGTTCAGGGATATAAAGCGTTGCAACTCCAGTATTTCTTTACTGCTGGTCACGACGAGGTCAAGGCTTGGACAATACCGGTGAGTACCTATCTAGTTGGTCGAATTTTTTCATTGACGTGAATGTATGAATATAGTGGTCAAAAGCATGTGTAGATACCTGTCTATGACGTAGGATAAATGAGACATCAGAGTGAATAAATCGCATAAAAAATTTGAACAATTATTACGATTGACGAGGAAAGTTTAATCAATATTTCAATTAACCCGTTCGCAACTTTGATTCGATTGAAATAATTTGATGTTTCATTCAATCGCGACTTTTTTTCTTTTGGGTATCTGTAGAAACGATTCCGAGAGATTGTTCAAGGAGACGAACTAACATTTAAAACAGTCTTATCCCGAATATTTTCTCACTCAATTCACACGCGAAATCCTGATATTGGATGGGCTGATTTTTGAAGCATTCTACTTTAGCCACCAGACTTTGCGTTGGTAACGTCGACGGTTACCAATCTGTGGTTACGATGCCACGAGATCATCTTAAAATTCGTTTACCCTAGCTCGGATTGCGGAATTTTAGATACTCGATGATATCCGCTGTAGGAAGCCTCGAACTGACGATCCGTTGATGCAATGGATTTCGTCGTATGATACGTGTACCTATGACGTTTTTTTGGATTTGTATTTTAGAAAGGAGCTAAAGCGCCACAAGCAGCCGGTAGGATTCACACAGATTTCGAGAAAGGTTTTATCATGGCCGAGGTAATGAAGTACGACGATTTTAAAAACGAGGGATCCGAAGCCGCGGTCAAGGTACGTAATTCGCCGCGTCTTTCCGTCAAATTGTGAAGTACGACGATTTTATAAACGTCGAGGTATTTCAGGCGGCTGGAAAATACAGACAGCAGGGTCGTAACTACGTCGTGGAGGATGGCGACATTATTTTCTTCAAATTCAATGCTGGCGCAGGTCTGAAGGACGCGAAGAAGAAGTG
Source organism: Macrophya alboannulata (assembly GCA_949628255.1). Lineage (NCBI taxonomy): Eukaryota > Metazoa > Arthropoda > Insecta > Hymenoptera > Tenthredinidae > Macrophya > Macrophya alboannulata. Next base: position 3,728,766 of record OX451209.1, on the reverse strand, counting down.
ATGGCGCGCCGTCCTCGCGCTGGTGCCAGTTCATCTCTACGTCAATATTAATCAATTTTCCAGTGCAGACCGTGACGAGTTTGAAAATCGTGGCTTGACGATGCTTTCCAGGCCGCGGTTTTTGATATATTCTAAAATGTCATCAACATTTTCGGGACGCAATTTTTCACTTTAACCACGCGTCCCGATTATCGCGCTTCCGATTAATCTTTGCCATTGTAAATATCGAAGAAGCTTTCTATTCGGCATTTGACCTGCTAGTGGCTTATCAGCACTTACGGAAACCGGACTAGAGTGAACGAAAGTGAAATGATGGAATAAAAAAACACAAGCATTTATTTGTACTTTTCTGTATTTATTTTGAAATCATTGAATAAATTGATGCTATACACCCAGCGAAGAAGCGAATCGATTATCTAACATGTGGTTGTAACGCACTGTCACACCATCGCACCTCCATGAAATGATTTTGCATCATCAGTATAATATAAACAATTTGTATGGCAAGACTGTATCTATACGAGGTATTGGAAAAAAAATGTAGGGACAGCAGTTAAATGACGTAGATAAAAAAATGTATTGTTTCATGAATAATATGACACAACGAAGTCGATCAAAACGACTTCACAAACTGTTAGGTGATATCAAATTTTTATTTTCATCAAACCTCGATGTATTTCCAGAGATAATATTCATTCTTTAAGCAAATATAAACACATTTTTGGTTGGACAACAATTAAATGATATGGATAAGACTTTTTTAATTATTTCATGAATAAACTGAACAATATGAACATCACGCATACGATCGAATCGACTTTATAAACTGTTAGTTGATAGCAAATTTTTATTTTCATTGAACCTCAATGTGTTCCCAAGATGTACCGAGATATTGCTCATTCTTTAAAAGAATATAAATACATTTTTGGTTGCCACTGAGGGTGTTGGAAGTTGCGGAGCTTCCTGCACTTGCGTCTGAACGTAAGGTAGCTCACAAATAAACTGGATGGTAGAGTTGCAGGTAATATCATTTAGTTTCGCGTCGCTGAATATGGCTACACAATTTTCTTCACCACCGTGATTGTCCGGGTTTTTTGCTCGCCAGACGTTATAGCCCGTCTGTGCCAAGGGTTCACCGTGGATAGTTACGAACTCGCCCTCTTTGTAAAGATCGTGGACGCCAACGTGGCTGCATGTTGTATGAGATGCATTGAGGAGCCGAACGACGGCTTCTGCTTCAGCGTCGGAGTTGATGATTACCAGGTGAGCACCGTCCTCTTCGCAGGTCCGTCGAGCCGTATTCCACTCGGCGTTGTAAGTAAAAATTTTGTGGGCCCCAACACCTTCCGTATACCTGTAAAAAAATATGATATTTTGATTGTGTTATTCAATCAATCACAATCTGGTCCAACAGAAAAACCCTCAGATTAGACTTGTAGCCGACAATTAACAGAAACACTGCCCATTAGAATTTTGTAGCATTTTGAATTCAGACGCGCACATTGCACTAACATAAGTGTAGATTCATCATATGGAATCTAGTATAACATGAACAGTAGGATTGAACAATGGAAAATCTTTTACTCATTGTAGTAATTGAGCAAAAAAGTAATAGAGCTACTTTTCTTACGTGTAGTCAGGCCGTTTGGCATAACGGACTGGTGTGTTCGTTGCATGGCTCTGAAGTGAATGGTCGTCGATGGGTACAGCTTCGACTACTGCGCCCAGAAAAAGAACAAGTACAATTAACGACACCGTGGACCACATCGATGTATTGTAAGATGAACGAGCAAGTGAATACGGCCGGATCTTGCCTTGGGGTTTTTATAGCAGCAAATTGACAGCTTGACTCCCAGTTGATATCACGTTCCTCTCTGTTGATTTGTGGTAACAAGATAGTCGCAACAGCGTTGTTTTTCGGAAATCTGGAATAATCTCAACAGTCTTGAACTCGGTGATGAGTCAGGTAAAGTAATAGCTAGACTTACTCTGTATAAATTTCGCCAAGATGTTCTGAAAATATGTGGAAGCCCTATAACTAATTAATGTAACCAGTCGATCCTCTATTCAACTACAACTATTGTACAAAAGTTACACCTCGTAATCACTTTCTGCAAATGACTCATGTCTTTTGAGGCGTACGATACAGAAATTAAAAAAAAACGAGAATATATATTATTCAAACGAGATCGTCCAATTTCCATGGGATGTTAATGCACAATGCCTCAAATTTTTTTTCTACTTCATTTACCTGGTTCCGCAGCTAATAAATATCTTATAATTTGGTTCGCTGTTGTTGCACAAATCCAATTGCAAAATACCTTACGTATTTTTCATCAGAATCCGCCAAATTATCACACAATAACAACGGCGAATGTTGACAACAGCCTGTGACTCGAATGCTGAGACTTCTTGCTAATCATTTCGGTACGGCGTTCTTTGATAATACGGAACGACTTTCCACTATATTAAATTCCGAGGAATTAAGATGTATTATTATCTCGATAACACCGATGAATCATTCTCAGAAGAGTTATGAATTATTGCATTCTGCAAATTCATGGAAAGTTTGTTAAACATCAAATAAAATGAGTATAGTAGCATCATATGCCATAGTTTCCGTTGCGGTGTCCAAGATACAGGTCATCTAACAAGGCGTGCTAGCGCCTGCATATAGGCAGCCAACTACGCAGAGCCGAACTGTAGGCGGTCTGCCCTAGGCGCGCACGACCGTTAAGCAAGTCATAACAAACTGTGACCAGAAAATATCTATTTCCCTCAAAAATCAATTTCCCATAGAAGTTCGCCCGTATACACAGCTTGTCTGATTATTTTCGCATAGTTGACAAGACTTAAGCAACATGTTCGTTATCATCCGCATTCTGCGAGCTTTTCAGAGCTTTTACAAAATGCATTTTGCAGTTAGCGACAGGAGTGACTGAAGATGATATTCTTGAATCTTTAATCAACGGTCGGTACAGAATAACTAATGGAGCACAATACGGCGGTTAAGACGCACCATCAGACGACGTGATCTTACAACAAGCACTGAGGAGTTATCCTTAAGCTTGTTGCTACAACAAGTTATTTTTCAACAGAAAGCCCAGGCAGGTAAATTGGAGACAAGTCCTTGCCGCCCGCTGCTTGCGGCAAAAGTACCTAGTTCGCGAAATCGCAGGATCGTAGAGGCGCCACCTTCTGGTCTATATCGTAGCGTCGTTTATCAGACAAGTCAGATATCAGAAGATTGGCATGCAAGCTGCTCACAAAGAGATGCTACCAATGAATAAATCAATTGCCTGTATGTTTTTTCATTTACGTTTAATCGAAGGAAAATAAGGAAATAAATTAAGGAATCATGCAACCAACTCTCTTAACCATATGAACTTTACTCTTGACCAATTGGTAATTCCATCTGTCGTTTCGTTTAGAAACTGTTATAAGGGTGCAAGGCTTATGAATTGCATATAACAATGTTTCAAGTACCTATTGCTTTCGAGTTCATTCGGAGGAATACTGCGAAAGTAGACAGCCAAATGAGTATTGCCACTTGCAGGATCATGCAAACTGCGTTAAATTCGTAAATAGTATTACAGAATGAATAAAAGGTAGAGATTTGTTCATGGAATCATCGAACTTCACGAGCTTATTTTTAGTTAAGTATATAATAGCGATGTAAAAGCACACTGTTTGATTCACCAACACTGTCCTATAATATTTTAACACAATTGATAATTTGAAGCGATATGTAGGTAACCAGGAATTACTTAAGGGTAACAACTGATTCTGATTTGCTCAACAGACCGAACCCTCGAGAGTTATGGTAGTTCCCAAGCAGAAATATACGCGCACTCCTGTAATATACCGTGCGACGGAGAAGTGATGGTTCGCCGTCCTCGCGCTGGTGCCGGTTCATCTCTACGTCAATATTAATCAATTTCCCAGTGCAGACCGCGACGAGTGTGAAAATCGTGGCTTAACGATGCCTTCCAGGCCGCGGCTCTTGATATATTCAAAAATGTCATCAACATTTTCATGGCGCAAATTTTTATCTTAACCACGCGTCCCGATTATCGCGCTTCCGATTAATCTTTGCCAATGTAAATATCGAAGAAGCTTTCTATTCGGAATTTGACCTGCAAGCGGCTCATATCAGCGCTTACGGAAACCGGACTATAAAAGCGAACGAAAGTGAAATGATGGAATAAAGAAACACAAGCATTCATTTGTGCTTTTATGTATTCATTTTGAAATCCTTGAATAAATTGATGCTGTATAACCAGCGGAGCGATTATATAACACGTGGTTCTAACGCATTGTCACATCATCTCGCCTCCATGAAATTATTTCGCATCACAAGCATAATATAAACAATTACTATGGCAAGGCAGTATCTGTACGAAATATTCGAACAAAAATTGAAGGGAAAGCATAATTATCTGATATAGATAAAAAATTTATTGTTTCATGAATATATCAGGTCTGGCACAATGGTAGCCTTGGCACCGCATACTTGGGTAGTGAACAATATGACCTAACGAAGTCGATCGAAACGACTTTACAATTTACAATATTAATCAATGATCCAGTGCAGACCGTGACAAGTCCAAAAATCGTGACGATGCCTGAATGTCAGTTAACATTTCGAATTGCAATTTTCTACTCTAACTACGCGTCCTGATTATTGCGCTTCCGATTAATCTTTGCCAGTTTAGGTATCGAAGAAGCGTTCTATACGGCATTTAACTTGCTAGCGGCTCATCCGCGCTTGCGGAAACCGACCTTGAGTGAACGAAAGTGAGATCATTGAATAAAAAAACACCATCAGTTATTTGAAGTTTTCTGTAACTATTCTCAAATCATGGAATAAATTGATGTTATATCTTACCAGCGAAGAAGCGAAGCGATAATCTAACATGTGATTTTGATGCAGTATTACACCATTGCACCTCCATAAAATTATCTCGCATCACCAGTGTAATATGAAC